>VUYV01000024.1:6999818-7281548 GCA_008711295.1 Anarhynchus alexandrinus
TTTTTTTTTTTTCTTCTGTGACAGCTAAATGTTTGTTTTGTTAACTGCAGAATGTTTGATTTCCTCATATCCATCTCCTGGAAAATGGTGCTATTAGTGATTCCCTGTTTGAAGAGTCCTCTGTCATGAACAGTGAAGATCTGTGTTAGTTACAAAGACATAAAGAAAGTGCCTGGTTGTAGATAATAACAAATGGACATCTTTAGGAGTTCTAATTAACACTTCTGTGGAAAAAAATAGATAAATAGAAAAAAATGGTGGAACATATCTGAATGTTATTCATTGAATAAGGGTGTAATGAAAGAACAATGGGGTTTTCAGCTCTTCACGTTTTCTTGGGAATCTATAAAGAATCTGGCAGTAATGTGTACAAAAAACCCCCACAGTAAATAGAGAAAAATAGTGAGATAGACTGCAGTTCCATTGTATTGACATCAGCTGTAAGTAATTTTAGTGGTAACTTGTATATCATAATTAGTGGATTCACGGTGTAATGATTAATGGTAGATGCAAAGCTGAAACAATTTTATTTCTTAAGTATATCATGCTGTATCTGAAATTGCAATAATTAAAATGTTTAAAAACAGATGGAATTAAGGTATTTGCTGCATGTATGACACATGAAAATGAAATAATATTTGGAAGCTAATATAAAGGAAATCTCAATATCAAAGGAAAATGTTAGAAATGGGAACTTAAATTGCAATGTCAGAAAATAAGAACTATTGACTTACTATATTGATTCTTTTAAAAATGTGTGTGTGCATGAAAGTCTGTGCACTTGGTATTCTCTGCTAACAAAAGAGTTTGAGAGAAAAGTGTTATTAGCAGATAACACTATTTTCTTGCAAACGTTTGCTCAAAATACGAATTATTAATTTAGGCTATATTAATATATATTCCTGTATCATAGTGTGGTGAGCATGACTAGGGAAGTGATCAACGCCCTGTACTTGGCACTGGTGAGACTCCACCTTGAGTACTGTGTTCAGTTTTGGGCCCCTCACTATAAGAAAGACACTGAGGTACTGGAGCATGTCCAGAGAAGGGCAACGAAGCTGGTGAGCGGTCTGGAGAACAAGTCTTACGAGGAGCAGCTGAGGGAACTGGGGTTGTCTAGCCTGGAGAAAAGGAGGCTGAGGGGGAGACCTTATCACTCTCTACAACTACCTGAAAGGAACTGTATTCAGCAGTCAGATGAAGGCTGCAATACGAGATACATGTTCTGCATCCGGAGGGTTCTTGGGGAACTCTGGGATACTTCTGGGTGCTTCCAGCATGTTTTCTTATTTCATATAATCTTGGACTTGGTTTGAAGCACTACATTTCATGGGTCTCGCAGCATGAATAAAGGCACGAGTAGCACTTTGTGTAAACTGATATGAACTGCTGTGTGCACAAGAATAACCCATCCTACCTTTCTAGAAGAGACACGTAAATATAGACGTCAAAATAGAAACCCGTAGAAGTATTTTAATCTTTCAAGGTAATTTCAAACTTAAAACACCTCTACTCAAACTGAGAGATACGATTTTTAGATACATGGAAAATGTAGAAAAATAATTGTATTTTGGGTTGCTTATATTATTACTTAACTAGTTAAGAAAGATTAGTTAAGTTCAGACTAGATAAGGAAGTTTAGGGTGTTCCTGCATTTTCTTATCCAAGGACAAGTGTTGCATATAAAGAAATACAGTAACATCTTCAGATAAGAAAACATTATCATTTTTATGCAAATTTTGGAATTCAAGGTTCATAAATTTCTTTTTTTGCTTCTGAAATACTGGAGTGTATATGAGAGATGATCAGAGGGCTGGAACACCTCTCCTGTGAAGAAAGGCTGAGAGACTTGGGGTTGTTCAGCCTGGAGAAGAGAAGGCTCTGGCGAGACCTTATTGCAGTCTTTCAATATATAAAGGGGACTTATAAGAAAAACAGAGGGAGACTTTTTACTAGGTCCTGTAGTGACAGGACAAGGGGTAATGGTTTTAAGCTGAAAGAGGCTAGATTTAAACCGGATACAGGGAAACCAAGTTCTATGACGAGGGTAGTGGAACACCAGAACAGGTCGCCCAGAGAAGTTGTGGATACCCCATTATTGGATGTGTTCAAACTCAGGTTGGATGGGGCTTTGAGCAACCTGATCTAGTGAAAGACATCCCTGCCTGTGCCAGAGGTGTGGGACTAAATGATCTTTGAAATCCCCTTCTGACCCCAAACTTTTTTATGAATCTATGAGCAAAGAGTGCAGTATTGCTAACAGCTCTGAGATGTCCATTTTCTGATATCTGAGCCTTCTTACCGGATCTCTTAGCTGAGCCTTTCCAAGTGTCTTGATACCTCAAACATTTAAGGAAAATATTAATAGTCAGAAAATAGCCACAGAAGTTGGCAACATGTTTTGACTGCTTTTGACTTACATTTCTTCAGCAATGGAAACCTTTACAAACCCTTAAATGTTTCAGAATTTTAAGCAAACTTTTACTCATAACTTGTTAACAGTATGAATGTAGAGTGGAGCAGATTCTTATAATAGAGAATACGTTAACTGGGAAGTGACTCTCTGGCAAGGCTTAAGCAACATGTTACTGAAGTCAAATGTTGCCACTCATAGAACCAATAACAAAAGCT
Organism: Anarhynchus alexandrinus; assembly: GCA_008711295.1. Classification (NCBI taxonomy): domain Eukaryota; kingdom Metazoa; phylum Chordata; class Aves; order Charadriiformes; family Charadriidae; genus Anarhynchus; species Anarhynchus alexandrinus. Next base: position 7,002,450 of record VUYV01000024.1, read on the forward strand.
GTTTAAGATTACACTTAAGAATTATGAGAACTGAAAAACATTTATATAAAAAAATTACAATAATGCAGCAGAACAAATAGCTCAGAATGTAAACTTATAGAAGTTGTTCAGATAGATTTCTGCCATCAAGATGAAGTTGATATCAGTGTTAGTTCCGGAAAAGTTACAAATTACTGTGTATTTCATTGTGTTACCCAGTGCTGCACAGAGGCTAACAGTACAATCCAAACATGCAGTGAGACGATGACAGATTGTAATTACTAATATTTCAGCCTGAACAAACCCACACATTGTCTTCTTTCCTTGAAATGAGAAGAAAGGGAAGTTCTGAATTTCCTTGGTGGGGAGAAAGCATTCAACAAGCTATCTATTTCTGCTAGTTTGCCTGTAAAGCAAGCTGAAGCAAGCTGTAAAATCAAAAATGGAAAGCTATGAAAAAAATACAGAAGAAGAGATAAGCGCAATGTAAAGAGCTAGCAGCTATCTAATTGTTTACTCTTTCTGTTATCCATTATCACCCTGGTTTCAGTGGTTGCATCATTGTGGGTGAGATGAAGTCACAGAGCATTAGCAAGTGATTGGATTTTTTTTCTATGACAATTTTAATGGGGTACTGATGTGCTTTTGCAGTTTAAAGTAAGAGCTTATCAAATGAAATGCAGTGTAGTGAGCTGTTCAGTCTTGCAGAGGGGACATGAATTAATGTTAGCCATTGAAGTTTTTACACATTCTGGCACTAGACAGGAATGTACCATTGCTAAGGGAGTTCAGAAAAAAAGGAGGCACTAACACAGTTGTGGCAAGGTGAAGGAGGAGGTGGCAAAAGCCAGAGTGTGGTGTGGAGCAGGTGAAGAGAAGGAAGGAAAGAGAAAGCACTCTTAAAGGACTAGGACAAAAGGCCTGGAAACAAAAGCCTGAAGCATCAGCAGATTAGAACTAGCTATCCCACAGGTGATTTTCACATATATGCAGTCCTCCAGAGCCGCTGAGTACCCAAGAGAAGAAAGGCTGGAAGCAGAAAGAAGCTGTGTAGTGAGGACTCAAACAGGATGACCCACATACTGTCATGTTACAAGATTTTTCCTTTGTCAGTGTGAAAATCACTGCACTTTTGCAAACTTTCCTTTTGCATCATCATTTACTTTTCCATGGTCAAGCATTGTGGTGGGCTGACTATGGCTGGCTGCCAGACTCCCACCCAGCCACTCTCATTCCCCCTCCTCAACAAGACAGGGGGAGAAAATAAGGTAGAAAACCTCATGGGTCAAGGTGCAGAGAGGAAGATCACTTACCAGTTACCATCAAGGGCAAAACAGACTCAACTTCAGAAAAACTAATTCATTGTCAGTTAAAGATAGAGTTGGATGATGAGAAACAAAGACAAAAACCAAAACAGCTCTTCCCTCCCCCTTCTTCACGGGCTTAACTTCACTACTCTATGTCCTCCTTCCCACACACAGAGCAGTACAGGGGGATGGGAAATGGGGGGTTGTAGTCAGTTCATAAAACTTCATCTCTGCCGCTCCTTCCTCCACTTCTCCCTTGGGTCCTTCCATAGGCTGCGGTCCTTCAGGATAAACCTGCTCCTGCATGGCTTCTCCACAGTCTGCAGTTTGTTCAGAGCACATCCATCTGCCCTGGCATGGTGTCCACCACGGGCAGCAGTGTGGATATCTGCTCCAGCATGGTCCTCCGTATGCTGCAGGGTGAGAACCTGCTTCCCCATGGTCTTCTCCACAGGCTGCACAGGAATCTCTGCTCCAGCGTGTAAAGCACCTTCCCCCCCGCTCCCCTTCCTCTCTCACCTTGATGTCTGCAGGGCTGTTTCTCACACTTTTTTCCTTACACTTTGATGCACAGTGGTTTTTGCCCTTTCTTAAATATGTTCTCCCAGAGGTGCCACCATCATGGCTGTGGGGCTCAGCTGTGCCCTGTGGTGTGTCAGTTGGAGCTGTCTGGAATCAGCTGTGTCCGGCACAGTGTAGCCCCATCCCTCTCCTCACAGAGACCACCCTTGCAGCCCCTGCTGTCCAACATCTTGCCACATAAACCCAGTACAAGCATCGTGACATCTCTAAACACTTTCTTCAATAAATGTAGGTGGCAGAGAGGGTACGTATACTGTCATGACATGCTGGGTCATGCCAGTTTGAAAAATATTAGTGTTTATAGGCTTCCCTGTGGCCTAGATCTGAAGAACACTACAGTATTTTATTGTTATTTTTTCCAAATGGGGACAAAAGTAATTGATGGAGTCATAGTGCTTATCTGCATGTGGTTAATGGGGCGAATCCCCTTTCTCACTGGGTAATAGAGCCTTACCCAGACATTAAAGAATCGCATTGCCAATTCAGCCATGCACTTTTCTTACGCCACGGTGTGATGGAGCATTCCTTTGGTAGACTTTCCACAGGCAGAGATGGCTGTGGGATTTGTAAGTGCCAATGTTTCAAACACTTCATGAATAATTGGAGGCTGCTTTGCCCTTCATTAGCAATGTGAAGATGCAAGAGAAAGATTTTACTGCGGCTGGACTACAGTTTCTGCAACAGCTATACTCCCAGCCTACAGCAGCTGCTTGCAGCACACGTAAAGCACAGGAGGATCTTAGAATCTGAAGTGCTATTTGCAGACTTATTAGCGACAGTGGTGATAACTCTGCCTGTGACTAAAAGAATCTATTAAATGATTGTTAGTGAGGTTTTTTTAGAAAAAAAATACTTATCTTGTAAATCCATGCTGTTTTTTGAATACACTATTGTGATGTTTATTTTCCAGTTCAGTTGCTTTCTGTGTTCTCTTCTGCCTTTGAAGAATCAGAATCCATATAAGGATTGGTATTGTGGTGAGCATGTATAAAATGAGAAATACCCTATTTTAGGGAAATATACCTCTTTCATAATTGCTGTAGTCTCTTCTGAAGGATAATTTATGGATGTAATCTTATAAGAAAACTACATCTATGACAGTTGAACCTGCATAATGTTTGCTGGGAATAATATATGCCTTTGTAGGACAGTGAGAGGAAAGGATTTCTAGCTCTGGCCTGTTACATATAATAGTGTGTGTGTGAATCTGCACAGTACCTTCTTGATGACATAGCCTGGGTAACAATAGCTGATACAACAGGAATATTAGTGTGTGAACAGAATACCCCAAACTATTCTGAAGGGTGTTTGCCTGGAGCCTGATAGTGCTAGGAAGAAAATAACAAGTGGCTGAGTACACTTTAGATTACATTCATCTCAATTAAATAATAACCAAGAAATTACAAAGGTACCTGTGAGAAAAGAAGTCAGCTTGAAAAGTAAAAAAAAGCTTGAAAAGTGAAAAAAAGCTTGAAAATTTGTGATTGTGGGAAGAGACCTTGGAGTGAGTGTGACAGAACAGCAGTTTGGTCAGATGCCATGAGCATCCAGCTACTGGGGTGACAGTACAAGGGGCAACACAGAGACCCACATTTCAGGTGTGTGCAAGTGAGCTCGTGGCATGCTTTTTCATCAGTGTGGCTTGGGAGATTGTAAGGACATACATAAAACTAGACAACCCATATCTCCATCAGCAGCTGTGGGTAAGTATGGGGAACTTGTCCAAAAGTGAGGGTACATGGTGTGGATGCAGGAGGCACCACATGTGTCTTTTGAACAGGAGCTCCAGAGGAGTGATGGGTGACAAGGAGGAAAACACAGCAAAGGTGGCTCTGTGTAAGAATGTGGAGGGTAACAGGGAGAGACAGGTCTCCTTTTAAAAGCAGAAGTTACATTGATCCACGAGTTTGCATTTCAAGGGTAAAAAGAGGAGAAGGAAGAGGAATGATGAATGTTGGATAGATGGGCAAAGAGGAAAGCAGCCTGGTATGGAGCCATCAACAGAAGAAATGGGAAGGGTAGAAAAAACTGAGCAAACATAACACAGTGGTCAACACAAAGTACAGTGCTGGAACAGACCAGTCCAGAGAGGGACAAAAAGCCGTGCAGCACTTCAGACGATTGCCAGCCAAAAAGGAACTGCATAAGTGGAAAATGAAATACAGTTAAGGGGAGCTTTTGTGAAAACCCATATTGGAAAAAAAAACAGAACACCAAAACCCAAACAATCATGGTTGTGAAGGTGACTGGAACTTTGTCCTTGCAAACATAAGAAACCTTAATGAAGGAGAGCTATGTGCTGCTGAAGGAAGCTGCTTCCGATTCAGATGAGCAGTATTGTAAAATTTGTAAGGGAAGAGAGCGGGGGAGGTGAGGGGATTTGTTCGAGCGGTGACTGGCTGTTTTCGGGGAGGGTCAGCAAGCTTAGACAGTGGGGGGTGAGGTGAAGCCCTACCAGTGCTCTGCACTGAGGAAGTTTGAAGCTGTTTGCTGGAGGAGAGCTTGCGTGCAGCTTCTGAGATAAAGCGTTCATGTCTGCCTCTGCCTTTCTCACTTTTTTTTTCCAGCAGTCCAGATTTTAGCAGCAGGGAAAAAGAGAATTTGCTTTAATGAAACAAGAGCAAAACATAATTCTTACTGGAACTAATCACCGCTGCTTGAATAATCAAATGTCTGCTAAAGGAGATTTTCTCAACCCCTTTATTTCAGGAAAGATGCGTGTGACAGCAGTCTGAGTATTCTCACCTGTACTTGGCTCTTCATATCAATGATGTGTGCATTTATGTCTTCTTAGAAGAGAAACCTCCCCTGACCTGAATATTCTCATCCCATGGTTTGCCAAAGATAAAGTGTAAATGCTGGAAATGCCTCCCTGCAACAGCAATTCACTATGTAAAAACCTCTCCTGTTATGTCCTTATTTCCCCAACAGGGAGGGCGATGGACGGCAATTGCCTCCTTGAGAACAGCAACCTCCCAGTAACATGCTCATGTTCTAAACAAGATAAACTCTTAGCATTAGCACATGTATGACTGAGGTAAACTAAAGCCTACTAAAGATTAAATATAAGATTCTTCCTAGCAGAGCTGCTCCAATGACCTTTATTATCTCATTTGGAGCCATGGAATTAATTAAAGACGTTGCTTTTAAGTTTTATGTTGACCGCCAATGTCTCCGGAGTCAGGTTGGGGTGGCTGATAGAAGAGAACTATACCATTCAGTGACATATCTTTATTTACTTGATAGGACAGGTATAGCATATGGGTAGCAAATCCTACTCTATGAGCACACCTACGCCCCTCCTCCCAACATACACTTGTACACAAAAATCAGAGCTTCAGCCCCACCAGTTCAGTTTAGACCAGTTAAGTACCAATGAGGAAGTAAGGTGCTTGCTCTGACTGGTTATGTGCTGCATCCATGGGGCACAGCTCAACTGTCACACACGGCAGTTCCTCTCCTTGTGCTTTCGCTTCTATAGATGTCAGACATCTATGTATGGTGCTTCCCTTTCAAGCGGCTAGCGCCCTAATTATTTATTGCTTTCTAATGGCTTTGCTAATCTTGTAGACCCAGACCAGCTCTTGAACTTTGTCCATGACTGAGGCCAATTAGTAGTTGCTACTTATTCTAGTTTATGTCACCCTCCAGGCTCTGCTCTGGTGTGTTTCAGAAAAGTGGGTACATTTGTTATCCAGGTCCCACCAGATTAATGTGATCACCTTGTGCTGAGCAGATGCCGTCAAGTCTCCTTGTTCCTGCGAGCGTTTCAAGTGCTTCTAGTCAATAGCCAGCCAGTTTGTGGGTAACCAGAAGCAGTCCATTGCACAGGTTATCTCTGTGTTTCTGCTGGGTAGTATGACAGCTGAAAAAGTTTAAACCAATTGTCTGCAAAGTCTCCAGGGAGTACCACTGGAACCTATTGCCTGTGTGGCCTGCTTGGCTTATTTAACATTGCTGGTGGTCAGATGAAAATCCTTGTTCAATAACAGTTTAGAATTGAGCGGTGTAACTGATGTAAAAGCCTACAAATCAGTGTCTTGGAAGTTCAGCTATATAACAGCTAAGCTGTCTCTATGCAAAGCTTAGGAAATAGTGTCTGAATTGCAATAATCTTCCTCACCTTTTTAAGCTTTCTTGACATGAGAGGGAATGGCATGGTCTGTAGATGTTTCCAATGTTGTATTTCTATGCAGTCATTGCTAGGACAATGCAGGACTGGTGCCTTACACCCTGAACTGTGGTGTCTTGTGTCCTCACTACAGATGGGGCACTCTGCATGGGCTCCAGTGTGCAGCTTCCTGCTTCGTTCCAACATGCAATGAGCATAACTCCAGCTGTGGTCATATGTAGAATTCACACCTAAAAAGAGTCTATATTGCTCATTAAACTGCTAATGTAGACACCCTTCGAGTGCTTCAGATGGCACTTAACATCTTGTTTCAACTGCAGAACAATGCCCTGTTCAATTTCTTCTACTCCCCAAGAGCTTTATGGCTAGAGTTTTAGGAAAGTGTTGTCTTCTTTCTGTAATATTGTTGGAGATATCTTTGTGGGAAGAAAAAAATCCCTTTTCTTTAAAAGACACTGTTATTGTGTCCTTACACATTGTCCTGGCAGGCAGAAAGGATGTCTTTGTGTTTTTAGCGTTACCAGCCACAGGAACTCTTTCTTGTTTCTGAGAAGGGTAGAGGAAGGAGATGAGGTGAAGAAGGATCAGGGGGATGCCTAGCACTTCCAAGCCCACAGTTGGTGGCTATGAAGTGAGCTCATAGAACGCTATACTTGACTATTTNGATGATCTATGGCAGAGATTCTATGGTACCCATGATTTAGGCAGAGAAAATCTTTGAAATCTAGGCTTGAGGTTTTTATCTTAAGTTGCAGCTCAAAAAAGGTGCCCAACTGTTTATGTGCTGCCCACTTCAACTGACCAGAAGATAAAAAAAAGGCTGAGAATACTATTGGAAAAGGCAGAACTAGCTGCCAAAGGTACGTGTATGATTCCGAGGATGCTGAAATGTACTTTGGCCACATGATTTGTCTGTGGGGGCACTACTGTATAATGACATTAAGTGCAACGGGACTACATGGATGAATAGATAAGAGTTGATATGACAAGTTGGTTCTGAAGCATCACACACTGTTCTTTGTTTCCTCTAGCCCTTTTTAATCCTTACGGAAAGAGAGCACAGCTTTTCCTTGTTGCTGCACTTTTATAAAAACATACATGAATGTTTTCCGGTTTCTTTCATGGACATCTTATGCATAATCTGCCCCAGCAGAAAAAGCTAGGTGTGCACTATTCCTGTGCTGCTCTGTTAATGTGACACATGTAGTAGTTCAAAGTTGAAATGCGATACTATATCTGTCCTTTGCAGGAGTAAGAACCTGCGACTAAGCAATATATAGTACAGCTGCTGAACTGCAGAATAGGTCAACGATGAGCTGAAAGTACAGACACTTTGAGAACTTTTTTTTACAAAGTCCCTTCCTTACAAAGTGCATAATTTGGAAAACTGAATAGGATACAACCATTGCTTCTGGTGAGACTGACAGCTGAAATGGGCTGTCCTCAATGGTCTCTGAGTGTAGCTATGCCATTGCTCTTTTTGTTTTCCAGTGTTTGAGGAAAAAAGGCAGGTTTTTTGGACCATAAATATGGAGTTTTGAAAAACCTTTTCTTCAAAGAACTGCAGCATATATGTATTAAATAGAAAATTTAAAAATTTTAAAATCATTCTTCTTTCAGTTACCAGAACTGATAACGTTAGTATTAAGATGCTGGTGCTATCATGTCAGTATTACTGGTGAAGTGACATGTTTTATAAATGAGTATTTTCTTTTCTGGAGGATGGACTTATGACCATCTCTTTTACACAGATAATGAATTGTGTGAATTTGCACATCTTGTCAAGAGCTAGGCTTTCTATACATTTGTGGTCTGAACAAGTCATGGAGTCTGACAACATGTTATAAGGCAGGGCTTTATTGAGACAGTGGAAAGATGAGCAACGAGGGGCCCATACGGTGACTCACCCAGTCCCCAATAGCAAACAAAGGATCATACGCAATGCCATGTCTCTGGTGGATTGCCAGGAGGCCAACTTGGTGTCGGGGCTATCTGGCCACAACAGTCAATCATGCAAATGTCTTTTGAATGCGGATAAGAGTCCCACTGCCCCTTGGCTCCACCAGTGGTAGTGGGATGGGAGAGAATCCTACCTTACAGGAATAATGTGGGCAGCATACTGCCTGTGCTGCCCATGTTAGCCAGGGGCAGGGTGTTGGCCATCTGTCTATGCAGCCGATACTGGTCAAGGGGCAGAGTGGCAGGAGCTAGACTTTGCATACATTAAGAAAATGAGTACAAGCTCTCTCTTCCTTGACCATACTTAAGCTAAAAATAATGAGAAACAGTCTATAACAGAAGTTAGTATAGAGGTACAACCAGGTAAATTGTTTGTTAGTAACAAGAGATTTTTCAGGTTGCTTTTCCATACTTGTAAATGTTTTCTTTTTTTTTCTCTCTAGGTTACAAGTACAGCACTACTTTCATTCCTGCTGATACACAGGTCAGTCCTTGCTACATCCTAGTATGTGCAGCTGACTTCCCGGGATTGAAACCGTAGCTTAGATCATTCTCTTTAATTTTCCATCTGGAAGAATGTGGCGATGTGGTTTTTTTGGACCAACTGAAGGCATGAGCTTTCTTAGGCACTGTTATAACAATGGGCCAAGTGAAAGATTCCTTCCTTAAAACAAACTGACTTTTGGTTGGCAACAGATGCGTTTGGAGTGAAAATAGAAGGTATATAATGAGACTCTAAACCTTAAGTAGTCTTGTGTGGACTGAGGTTGCAGCTCAAGATGGAGGTGTATAACACAGTTAAAAACACCTACATTTTAATATGTATCTATGAGAGACCTGCTGCTGTTCCATTCAGACAGCGTTAGAGAACTCAGACCTTCCTGGTGGGTCAGCGGTCTTCTGTCATGGCTCTCCCTAGAGAGCACCATTTGAAGGGCAGCAAGCCTGTTGTCAGACCTTTGTGAATCTACCTGTCCCAGAGGTATTTTGATCTGCAATATTCCTCAACCCTTTCCTTACCAAATCTCTTAAGTTCATCCTCCTTCCAGTATCTGTTATGTCAGCTATGTAGTATCTGAAAACAGCTGGAGAACAACCTTTAGAGAGAGCAGATCAGACAGAGGATGCAGTAGTCAGCCAGTCTTTTTCAAAGGCTGGAGGGAACATAAGGAGTCATAAAAAATATCCAAATAAAGTGATAGAGCAAGGGAAATTTTAATAAAAAAGGAAAAGACAGCAAATCATAAAACCATGCTGAAGTATCTTTCTCTGTTAAATTAATTGCAACTCTTGCATCTTCCAGTTAAAAAGTTGCAACCATTCTAGCTCTATGTTAGTCACTGATTGATAGTCAACTGTGTTGCTCCAATTTGCATCTATTTCTCCACATACTTGGAAATTTAAGTGGAAAAAAACCCAAACCATTTTCTGTTACAGTTTCAGTGCAGAAATGTGAGTTTTAAATGTGCTTTCAGTGATCCGAGGAACTTATTACACCATACTTGTCTTAATTAGTCACTTTTACTGACTATACTTAGTAAAAATACATGCTGTGTAGAGAAAACACTTTAAAAATCAATACTTCTCTTTTTCTAGTCTTTCATCAACCCACCAACATGCATTAAATGTTATAGACCATTTCATGTTAGTGTAAGGTCATGCAGTACATAATTGGAAAAGGTGCCTGAAACTAATGACATAAAGGACTGTTAAATAACTGAATTGTTTAAAAAACTGTTTCGGCCAACTTGCTTTTGATTGCAATCCTGATGGTTTTTGAGGTGCAGATGTGTTCTGATGTTAAATTAATAACTTTTCAAAGAAGCAGTAAAATAGCATACAGTATTTTTACTTTTTTTTTTTTTTTAAATCAAGAAAGAATTTCATAGAATCTAATACAGCCCAGGCAACTGGAATGAATAATCTTATTTCTTGATGGGAACAAAACAACTGTTTTTCTCAGCCTCCTGGGGTGTTATCTTCACATGGATATTTCAGGTTGATAAGCCAGAAAACAAATATGCTGTATAGTAGCTACACTGTTGTGGACTGCGTTCATTTATTTGAACTCTGGAAGTCTAAGAGTTTGTTGTCTGAGCCTAGTGAGTAACCTTAGTCTCTTCATGTATTCCAGGGCAAAAAATAGGCATCTCCAAAAGGTGCTACATCTCACCTGCTTTTATAGATCTACCTTAGGATGAAACGGAGCTTCAACTAGCTTGAATACCCCAAAAAAAATTTACGGATGATCCGTAGCAGGTGTTTGGCACAGAAGCACTTTTAATATTCATTGTGGGAGGCCTGCACCAGGCTAGTATGGAGTAGCTAATGTACAGTTCCTGAATCCACTGTGTGGTAGCTTGCCTAACTCCAAGGTAAGAAGTTAATTCACCACCAAACTCTGGTTAAAATGACATTTAGGATTAAGTTAAAAGGCATTTAAGGTAAGCAACTTGCCATTACCCCTGAAGAATACTTGCAAAGAAAGACATGCACAATTTTAGGAGGTATCAAAAACTTGAAAAATAGCAATCTCACAGTGATTATTTATAAAACCACATTTATTTCTTCTGAGATTGAAAGTGAAAAATATCTTTCTGTATTCATTCCACCCTCACCAGATTGAAAATAATCAGGTGTTAATTTGGATGTGAGAAATGTTTCCAGTTCTGTTTCTGAAAGTATTATTAAACCTTGATGGGAGCTAATGGCAAGCACAGGCAGCAAGTATTAATAACCCTGGAGACCTAGCATAATCAAGTCATAATAGCTACTTCCAAAGGGATGTTTTTGTCTTGTCTGCAGGGTTCAATTTTCTATCATAGGCAGGAGGAGAGAGGAGGTATCATGAGCAATAGAAGGAGAGATCAGCCTCCCAGGCATGACAGTTGTGTCTGCTCCTACCTTCAAGTGTTGCTCCTTCCCCCGTTTCTGGTGACACGTGTCAGATGAATTGATGACAAGTACTATGTCTGCAGTAACAAGGAAAAACAATTTTTTTAAAAGATCTTCATTTGCTCTAACGCACTGTGTGCTCAGTGTGACCCTGGCATGGAGTTGAGCGAAGATAATCATGCAAGGGATGAATTCACATTGCAGATAGCAATGTTAATGGATTTAGTAATCTTGGCCAGTAGCCTGACAATCCTAACTGGTAAAAAAAAGCATTTCAAGTGCTAGATCTTTTTTCATGTATAAGTACAAAAGCAGTCAGACATTTGCAACTTTCTAAGTTGCCCTGAGGGTTTGGACCACCTGTTGAGAAATCTGTCACTTTGCAAGTGTATGAGAGTAGGAACAAGAAATTGCTCTATCAGGCCGGATCCAAGAAACTTCTTATCACTTAGAAGGATGAATATTCTTGATGCTTCCTGAGGCTTATGTTCATATTTACACGAGGACTTGCTATCACCTGTACAGGAGAGATATGAATTACAGGGTACCCCCTGAGACCACATATGAGAATGTTATTATAGAACGCAGATGAAAAAACATCTTGTATTTTGCTTAGATGGAATGTTTTTACATACTTCACATTGTAAACCTGCGTAACTCAGAATACTGGAGAAGACTTGGCCTTAGCGGTACCTGTAAGAATATACGCCGTCCCTCATCATCTGTGCATGGATTATCTGTATTCCTGTTTCTTCCAGTTTCAGAGCCCCTAGGAATGGCTTTAATTTTGAGGGAGAAGAATGGGAAAATAGAGAATGACATGACAACATATGAAGAACTCCAGTTAGTGGCACAAACTTTTCATTGAGTGCTTTGAGTGGCTTGGTGATTGAACTATGTGCCTTATAAGAGAATACAGGCACGGCTATTCTCATGACACAAAGAAACTCAAACACAACCCTAAGGGAAATTCTGGGTTATGAAACGGGCCTTAATGAGGAGATGATGTTGGAGGGAATGTTGTCCAGCCTGCGTGCATAGTGTGTGGGGAAGTGCCTTGTGTGTCATGTAAAGAGTTTGTCCATGCAGCTGAAATCAATTAGCCATAATTTTGCATAGTTATGGCCAACCTTAAGTTTTCTCAAGAGCTCTTTCTGTGCAAAGACTGGAGTGGGTTTATTTGGAAGAGAGTGTAGACTGGCCTGAGGAATTCCAAGCTGAGTTAGGATAAATTGCAGGAATTGTGCTAGAGGACCAAGCTGTGAGTGTGGAATGTAGAAATGGGTACCTTGAGGTAAGGTGAGACATTTTTCCTGGTGGATTGTTGTAATGTCATTTGCAAAACCATGATCTTGAACTTGAATTTCAGCAATAAAGTAATTTGATTTGTCTAGTTTCAAAATACGCTTTAAGGGGTCCGTCCCATCCCCCCCGCCCCCCCCCTTTTTTTTTTAAGGAAATTGTTTTTTCAGAATGTCCATTTCCAGAAGTGGGAGGTAAGCAGCTCCACTCACATGGTACGTTAACCTCTTTCTAAGAATAATTCCCTTGAGAGAGGGGAGGAGGTCCCTTAAAAGGGACAGGAAGTGAGGATATTAATTTGGCAGAGTAGTACCTTACGTAGATTAATCCTGAGTTAACAGTGTCTAGAACACACCTGTTGGCTATTGCAAACTGTTGTGATACCAGACAGGTTGGGAGCTGGACTCATGCTTCCTAAACCCTTTCTCAGTTGAGACAAGGAGACAATCCATGTCAAAACTCAGTCTGATAATAATATTGCCAGTTTCTCTCATATGTGAGGCACCTTCAGGTGTATCAAAGAAGTCTGGATAAACTGAGGGTTTAAAGAAAAGCTGTAAAACTGGTATGATATTCTCCTTTCAACAGCAGACTGAAAAACTTGTAAGAATGGAAGCTCCTTGCTTCCTCTTCATTCCCACCTTCTGTTTTTCACTTTGGTTTGAAACACACCTGAGGGTATTACCTTATTTCTCAGATAAAACTTAAAGTTGAGGAGGTTTATTTTCAACAGGTTTTGGAGGTTCAATGCTGCATGTTGGAAGATTTTTTTTTTAAGTAACAAAACTGACATTTGTATCTTCAATCAAGATGCAAAGTACTGTAAAAATCATGCATTTCAACCCATTATGGAGTGCTGAACAATCTGATATCTGAACTGTAATATTTTGCTCTAGAAAAGATAAAATTTATCAGAGTCAATGATCAAATTAAAAAAAAAATAGGTGGTCATATTCAGTGGCAATGTGTTTCCTTGAAGCTGTTTAAGATGCTGAAGAGCTGGATGGTGTGGTGGGAAAGGAAAGTGACTTGGAATAAGATTTCCCCCATTCATGAAATTGTGCCACTTTGGCCACTTTGCCCAGCAGTCTCCCACTACCTGATTTTTTTCTTCTCCCCCCCCAGCAAACTACAGATATGAAGTAACTCTCATTGGTATTAATTGTTGATGCTTTTGTAACTTTCTACCTGGCAAATGCTTCATTATCAGCTCAGTAGCACTGTGAATCAGCAGGATGCCGGTCATTACTGCGTAGTGTAAAGGGGGAACTGCTGTTTGACTGAAATCTCATAGAATCCTATTAACATGGAGGCTGCTCTGCTGTGTACAAGTGAAAGTCGCTGATCAGTGGTATCCAGTGCTTTTACTAGAAATTTATGTTTTCCTTTCTGTGCCATCTGAGACATTTGGAAACATACTAGATTGTGCTAAACAACATTTACCATGGGCAGAAGAAGGAGTTGAGTTCTATATCTTTTCAGGAATTGCAGTGAATATGTTTTTACAAGTCCTAACTGCTCTATGCTGTCTTTTCCCTTCTTTCACATTGTTCTCTTTTATTACTGCTTTTATCAATATTTTAACTTGCTATTTAGATCAAATATTCTTATACCTTAAAATTCTCTCACAGGGAATATATACTTATTCACATAATTTCATTGTAGATATCTGTGAGCTGCTGCTTCAGTAGATATCATTCTTATGCTTGTATCTAGCATATGCATTGCGTAGTACATGATGTGGCCACTCTTTCCCACCAGACTCTCAAAAATTATAGGGAAGCACAACATGTCTCATTTGCCTATCAGACAGAGCATTCTGTTCAGGTATTTGGCAAGGAAGGGAGTATATCAAGCCCACATTTCCCCTGGGAAGTGTAATGACTTGTAACTGGTTCTGGTGGTGCCCCATGGTGGAATATCTGAAAAGCATTCCTTAAGCAGAGAATACCAAGAACCCCATGTGTGACCTGAGCCTGCATTCTCACAGCAATGTCTGTCATTGGCAACAAATAGTGCCTTTTACTTACAGTTTTGATCTCAGTGGCCTCAGCCTACTTTTTGATAAAACATCCCTGTCTTTTTGTAATTTCTGCTGCAATGTGCACAAAATAAGGAAATAATATTGCTGAGATACTGAATATGATGCCCAGTCACCGTCTTGGTTAGGTATCTGGAGTTGTCTCTCTGAACTTATTGCAGAAAATGACAAAATCACTTTGAAGCACCTCTTTCCTCCTTCCCTTTACAATGTCTCCTGAACAGACGTTAGTTGTTGTAGTTGTGTAGCTCATCTTTATAAGGCTATTATACCAATGCATCCTTCTCTAACATCTGGGACCCTTGAGAGTAATGTGAGGCTTGAATGGCGGTGAGTGGCTGAATGGTGCTGTGCTTGTAGAGGCTGTAAAAGCAAGTGTTACCAGTGCAGCCTGTCCAGCAGTTGCCTTTTGTTCCCATGCTGTTCCATGCTGTCCCATGTTGTACTCCCTGCTAGCTAGGAGAGGGAGTACAGGAGCTGGCTGTGATTCCTTTGCCCCCAGTTTTGGATTGGTAGTGAAATCCTCTTGACTGTGCAGTGACCATCTGCCGCTCTTTGGAATGGCTGAGTGTTGGCAGAGGTTTATTTCCCCGTCTTGTCTGTGAAGGCATGGTTGGCTCAGAGTAGGCTTTCTATATGCTTACAGCAGGGTGGGCTGTTTGTGTTGCTCCATGGCCAAGTGCAGAGTCCCTGGTGGGTGTGTGCATGTGTGTGCCTGTAGGGGTGTGAGGGGAAGGAGGAAGGTGCTGCTTGTGCTGGGTGTTGTGTGCACTGTAAATGCATGTGTCAATATAGAAATCTCTCACTAATGCTTCTGCCACTGCATACATCTGGGAAGCAAGTAAACTTCCCCGAGAGTATTCTCCAAGATGATAAGGCGGCCAATAGGCAGCACTGCCAAGCATCTTCCCCTGACGTAGCAAGCCACCTCTGGCTGCAATTATAAATTCTGGGTTGTCTAGGTGCTTGCAGATAAATGAATCAGTAAGCCTCTAGTTGACTCCTGGTTAAATAGTCGAAGGTGTTCTTGCTATTCTTGGTGGCAGATAAAGAGTCTTCTGGTAGTGTCCTTTCTCCTTGCGCTGTGCTACTGTCCTGTCTTTTTTGCAGTGTGGAGGAAGATAGGTAACTCTGAATGTGTGTTGTGACACACCTTGCTGCCGATACCTTCCCTGCCACTCCTCCTCATTGTGTGTGCTCCATGTGCAGTTCTGTACAGTGGAAAGCTGTTCCTTCTGCACTAAAATGTGGTGTGGCCTTTTGTGAACAGACAGCTGGAACAAGCAACTTACAATATAGGGTGTAGTTGTATACTCTCAATTGGCCAGATATACAACAGACTCAGCCCTTACCAAACTGCCTTATACATCTTTTTTTCCTTTCCACCTACAGTGACCACTGTTATTTCATCACTGATTCTGCATTTCTATGACATGCTCTCTCAACAGAACTTAGCAGCAGTACAGTTTCAACTGTGTGGGTGACAGAGGTCTGTTGACATCTTGATAATGGAGTAGAGATGCCTCCACTTGCCTGGCAGCATACTGGAGTATGACCTTTAAAAGCTGAATGGTGTGGGTTTGGATTGTTTTTTTTTTTTGTAGGCTTTGTTTAGTAAACATCACCTAGAAGTGGTCTGTGGAAAGTTTCTACCTAGGGGCTTGAAGACAGCAGAAGTTGAGAAGATGCAGAAGAAATAGAGACCTCAGGGTAACGGAGGAAGCTAAACAGAGATAGTTGTATAGTTGAGCAGACCATTAAATACAATGGTGTCATTGCTGGTAACAGAATACAGGCTTTGTATTGACTCTGGAACACTTCTGGACTATGACTTACCAAGTTTATTTTGTCTGGACCCTTCTGCCCTATCAAGAGTTTTATTTTAGCTTGTTTAGCTAAAACAACAGTAGTTCACTAACCAGCTAACTATTATGTAACTTGTGTAGTGGTATAATAATTTGATGTCTTTCTGCAAATAACAGGTAGCAATACCAAGCAGTTCTTCAATGTACAGTGAACTGTCTATGACCCCAGAATAATAATGTAGTGAATTGGAGTACAAGTGAAGGATGATAGCAGAGGCCCTGAAAGTACTAGAACAGGAGGATACCAGAGGCTATAAACAAATCATCAGTGGTCAGTTATTGGTCGTTAAAGTACTGCAACCTTGGGAGCTCAGTAAAACCATTTTTAAAGATAACAGAACAAAACCCAAATACCCAGTGTATGTAAATCACAGTGTACATAGTACATTTAGAAAAGATCTTGAATTATGGACCATGAAAAAAAGAGCTAGGTGTAGTGAATATTAACGTAAAGAAGTAACAGTCAAACAGACTCTGAAGTGAGGAGAGAAGAAACCTCACCATAAATATCAATATCCTCCTCTGCTGATTCTCCTTCTCTTCTTCATAAGAAGGACTGGTGCAGTAACTGGTTAGTATAACAGCAGAGGTAATAGGAGTGTGTGTGACTGTATGTGTGCGTGGCAATTTTAACTGCATAATTTTAAGAATTTTTCAGTGGAACTTTCTTTTGTGCTCTTCCTTGCTTTTTCTATAATGTTTATATGTGAACAGATAATAATGATTTTATTAGAATGTTAAGGTTATAAATAGACTAACAATAAACTATTGGTTTCACATAAAAAGTGCACATAAACTACACGTGGTGTAGTGTAACAGCGCACAGGTTAGAATCACTTCTAACTATGTCAAGAAAAGTGGTCCTACATATCATTGCTCCTGAGTATTACTGAGGTTAGAGATGGGGAGGCAGAATGATTTGGGCAGTTGGAGTGACAAGGACAGGCTGGGTAGGGGGACAGGAAAATGTCACAGTAACAAGTATATCTGGTGTTACAAGTAGGAAGAATAAGTGTTTTAAAATATGTAGTAGAGCAGTGTAAACATTATAGCAAGAAATGAAGCTCCATCTAGTGCTATATATTCCATGCTATTTTATGATCTATTCTATTGTATTATCTATACCTATTATCTATCTCCAGTTAGTGTTATCTGTTACTAGACAGAGGTGGACAAATTGTCAGTTTTATTGGCAGAAATGCTCAATGATATTTCTAATCTATGGTTGGAAAATGACTGGCTTGATTTATTTGGAACATAATGATAAAATACATCCTATTCTAATAATAACTCAGAAATATGTGAAAGAACCTCTTCTAAAATTAAACATTTTAAAATCATCTGGCCAAGGTAATTTGCATACAGGAGTTTTAGAAGAGCAGATTGAATATTTCTTCCAATATATCTGGAAATGGTTATGAAATTCAAGAGATCTAGAAGAAAACTAGAATGCCAATATTTAAAAAAGGTTGATCAAGAGGACCTATGATTTTGTCCCCTGATACTGATCAGGGGCAAAATGAGGTCCTACCTGATGCAAGATGTTAAAGTACTTAATGAAGTTAATGCTAATCAACATTTGTCAAGTTGGTGGTAGGTGCACCACCAGAGAGGTGGTAGATATACCATCCTTGGAAACATTCAAGGTCAGGTTGGATGGGGCTCTGAGCAACCTGATCTAGTTGAAGATGTCCCTGCTTATTGCAGGGGGTTGGACTAGATGATCTTTAAAGGTCCTTTCCAACCTAAACTATCTGTGATTCTATTCTATGATTCTATGATGCTATGTTTCTATGATTGCTAAATAGCTACTCAGATTCATACTGCTGAGCAGTCTCACGACTGGAGGTCGTTGTTCAGCTCTGCTGTTCCTATCCCAGCCACTGCTACGATGACACAGAAAGGACAATGCACCAGGATAAGGTTATTAAACAGTCTTCTATGTATATAGTACCTTACAGTAGCAAAAAAATGGAGACTTGCCCCTTAGAAATTTTTCTGAAAGTCCATATTCTGCCAACAGTTGTCTTTCACCTTCTTTCTGAACTGCTTGCTGCTCCTCATTAAGCTAAGTAATTGTGGTCAGTCAGCATGGCATGATAGATGCACTGGTATGAGCCCTTGTGTTGAAATCATGCTCCGTGTCACACTCCTGTTATGAATTCAGAAATGCTTCTCTAGTACTTCTCTGGTCAAGTTGTATTTCATGAGGAGCTTTTCTCATATGGGTTGCTATTTCTGCTTTAAATGAGATTGTAAGATTGTGTGGCTGGCCACATGCATATCATGTAGTGTTGATAAGAGATAATAAGACAAGGACTCAACTGGTAAAAACAAGCTATTTTAATAAAGAGTTTACAGCCAACACTGACTTCTGGAGCAATATATTACATTTGGGTCTTGCTTTTTTTTCTCTGGCTTAGGGTGCATTAGAAAGTTTGATGAGTGAATGCAAAGGGTGCCCTTTGAAGAGAATCAACCTTACCATACAGTAACATGTTTAATAGAAATTGATGATCTGATTCTGGAGCAAGACCTGGATGTCTTAATACATGTAGGAATTTTCTGAACTAGATAATGGCCTGAGCCTACATAATTGGCTGATGGGTATAAAATGGTATGTTTAAGGCCATTCCTTCTTTTGTAACTGCACTAACTATCGAAGATAAGCTTTGCTATTGTGTGTGGGTGAAGAGATCAGAATAATTTTAATATGTCTTCTAGTAAATTGTGTGCTCAAATCCAGTTCTGTCATTGTCAGCTCTAGTTGTCAGGCTGAACATTCAGGATACAATATCCACTAATACCGTATTGTAAGCATCTTGTTCAGCATCAGTCAAAGTAGGATTTGAGACATAGCCGACAAGGAGTCTAGGAGTGCCTTTCTATTATATCTAGAGCCTCCTTTGATCGGCTTGGCTTCCTGGAAATCATAGTCTGATATCCAGACTGATGTCTGATACAGATGGGAAGATGTATGATATTTGTTACTGCATCAGAGAAAGTTAACATCTGCCATGAATAAATCCAGACCATTTGTTGTTTTGTTGCTACTGCTGTTTTTTTCTCCTGTTGACATTATTGGAGATAGCCAATTATAGCGTCAAGAGTTTTAGTGTAACTTCTGTCATCTACTGACTGCTGCGTGGTAGCAGCTTGTTGTTGAAAAGAAAGTTGCAGAGTCTCCTTCATGATCAGATTGATAGTGGGAAGGCTGTCACCTTTTTTTGTCTTCCTGTGCTCTTCACTTATCATGCTAACAGATTGGTGGCATCATGAAATGATATGAGCTACATCTTATACCAGAAGCTGCTATGTGGTGCACTAATTTGCTCTCAGGGGAAATTGTTCAAGACATATATTCCCTGTGGCATTTTCATGGTCACTGTATTCCAGTGCACAGTCATCATGATTTAGATGTCAGTTATAGTCCTTCTTTCAAGGTGCATGATGTTGCATTCAGCTGTATAAAATGCATTGACCAAGCACTCTTGATTGCACTACATTGCTGAACTGTCCACGTCATTATTTACCTGTCTAGCAATTTTCTGTGTAATCAGCAAAATTTTCTAGCAATGATTTTATATTTTAGTCAGATCACTGATTAAAATATTAAACAGGACTGATCCAAGAAGAGATACCTGTGAGGTGTTCGGTAAAGGGCAATAACCCATTCAGTGACAGAGTAAACAGAAATTCATATTTATGTGTATTTCAAGATCTTTTTGAACAGCTTTAATATTTTAAATATTAGCCACATTCACTCTATAGTATTAGAAACATAGAATCAGAATGGTTTGCATTGGAAGGAACCTTAAAGATCATCTAGTTCCTATCCCCTAGCCACGGGCAGGGACACCTCCCACTAGATCAGGTTGCTCAAAGCCTCATCCAACCTGGCCTTGAACACTTCCAGGGAGGGGGCATCCACAACTTCTCTGGGCAACCTGTTCCAGTTTCTCACCACCCTCAGAGTTAAGAATTTCTTCCTCATATCTAATATAAAACTACTCTCTTTCAGTTTAAAACTGTTACCCCTTGTCTCATCACTACACTCCCTGATAAAGAGTCCCTCCCCATCCTTCCTGTAGGCCCCCTTTAGGTACTGGAAGACTGCCATAAGGTCTTCCTGGAGTCTTCTCCAGGCTAAATAACCCCAACTCTCTCAGCCTGTCTTCACAGAAGACAGGTCATCTTCATGGCCCTCATCTGGACCCACTTGAGCAGGTCCATGTCTTCCTTATGTTGGGGGCTTCAGAGCTGAACATAGTACTCCAGATGGGGTCTTATGAGAATGGTGTAGAGGGGGAGAATCATCTTCCTTGACCTGCTGGCCACACTTCTTCTGATGCAGCCCAAGATGTAGTTGGCTTTCTGGGCCACGAGCGGACATTTCAAGCTAATATTCAGTTTTTTATCCACCAATATGCCCAAGTCCTTCTCCGCAGGGCTGCTCTTAATTCACTCATTGCCAAGTCTGTATTCATGTTTGGGATTGTCCTGACCCAGGTACAGGACCTTGCTGTTGGCTTTGTTGAACTTCATGAGGTTCACACAAGCCCCCTCCTCAAGTCTGTCAACTTTCCTCCGGATGGCATCCCTTTCCTCTAGAGTATCGACTCAGCTTGGTGTCACCTGCAAGCTTGCTGAGGGTGCACTCCATCTCACTGTCCATGTCCCCGACAAATAATACTGGTCCCAATAGTGACGCCTGAGGGACACTGCTCATCACTGATCTCCATCCAGACATCGAGCTGCTGACTGCAGCTCTTGAATTGCGACCGTCTAGGCAATTGCTTATCCACCAAGTGGATCCATGTCAAATCCATGTCTCTCCATTTTAGAGACAAGAATATTGTGTGGGATGGCATATTGTGTGAGAGTAGGTCAGTTGCATTACAGAAAATTATTTTTTATAAGTCTTAAACCCCAAATACTGCTGAGTAGAAGGTCGGCTTTGGGTCTGAGCAGGTATTTATAATAGGACAAAGGAGCTTTCAAGATTCTTGAAGGAAACTGGTCCCACTTGCTAAACTAGTGGCAAAGACAGAGCCTGTTAGTTAATTTTAACTTACTTTCATAGAAATTTAGAGACAATTAAAGTGGTTGGTTTTTTTTTTTAGATGAAAGTGACTGCGTTCTTGAACAGAGTTTCAAGCACTGTGTTGCATAATTTGAAGAAAAGTGAAATAGTTTTCTTCTGTTGATTCTAATTGCACAAGGTTACTGTATTACTTTGATTTGATAGAAGATTGTAATTGACAAGCTGTAGCACTGGGACTTTTCCTCACCTGGCTGCCGGGAGGTGTGCCTATCTGACACACATATCCTTTGAGGATACAAAAAATTGGAAACTTATCTTGTTTAAGGAAACATGTTGAAGTATTTACTTGGTAAGGAGCATTATTGCACCTGATGATATTTAAAAACAAAAAAAAGTTACCAAACCTAAGATATAAAGACTAAACCAAATGCCTTACAGTTATCAAGTAAGTCAGGTTTGATATTAGGCTGGAGTTACATTACTCTGTTTATGGAAGAAAAATCAGCTAATTTAATTAAATTTTTCAAAAGGTAAGAGACGCATTTCAGTTAAAAAGCCTAATGAATGGGTTTTTAAAAGTTGATCAAATGCCAAATGAGAATGATTAAGTGTCATAATAATAAATCTCAATTCTTACCTTTTGCATTGCAATCTTAACTTCCAATGAGGTGTCGCTAATTCTTTAGAGGATGGAGGATGTGTTTAATGAGATTTCAGTGAGGACATCTTCTGTTGAAAGATACTACAAACCTGGTCACACATGAAGGGCTTTTGAGAATGTCCTTTTAGGGCATCGGGCAACTCCTGCCGTCACTGTGGAGATCTTGTGGTAAATGTCAGAATTGTATGTGGGGGCAGATGAAGGATGGCTCAGGATATTGATAGAGAGCAAAAGCCATTTAGATGATTGAATGGAACTGACTTTTGACATGTAGTACCTATTCAGAGATCCTGTTCTCTACTTTGAAGTAACACAGATGGATTACATCAAGAACTAATGCAGTTTGGTGAGTGGTGGAGAGGTCTTGATGTACTCCTCAATCAATTCATGAAGCCATGAAGTCTTCTGCAGAAAGCGCTACAATCTCAATAAAATAAGAGAGAATCTAATCTTGACCACACCTAGCTATATTATTTCTGATGTTTTTCAATGTTTCTATGGTCATTTGGTGGTGGTGTTATCCCCAAAAGTAAAGCGGCAAATCCTCATCACAGTATCACATGCATCTCATAGCCTGACTCATCTCCTGACACAGAAGTGAGAGACATAAAAGTATAGCCTTCATTAGGAGTATGGGCAAAGGAACTTGAACATCTCCTCCAACCTCTAAGGAGGCATGTGTCATATCAGCCCAAAAGCTGGAGATTTGGAGGAAGGTAGAAACAAAGACCCTGTTGGCTATGCTGCAGTATTCTTTTCCTTTTGAAAACTTTATTGAATTTAGCTGATTTTTCTTCCATAAACTTAGTAATGGAACTCCAATCTAATATCAAACCTGACTTGATAACTATAAGGCATTTAGTTTAGTCTTTATATCTTAGTTTTGGTAACAGTGGATGGGAAGGTCTAGAAGGGCTGATGCTCCCTATAGCTTTACTCAGTCTTGTCTCCCAGACATTGGTGATGGTGGAAGGCAGCCAAGCAGACCAGACACTGTGGTAAGCCTGGTAGCAGTGGTAGCCTCTCTGGATCTTTTCTCTTCAGCAAACAGGCACATAGAAGCATCCCTACTCAACACTACAGCTCTATTCCCTGCTATCAGGACCTGACTTTTGAACTGAGGGAAACAAGAGCTTAGAGGCAGCAGAAATTTAATCCAATCAGTATTCATATAGGCTATATTAGCACCTGTTAGATGGCAATCTTTGTTCTTCACTTTGTTTTCAATATAAAACTCATTCCATATAAAACTCATAACATTACCCATTATGTTAATTTTCTGCACGTGACTTTGAGTGCTGATTGCCAGTCATGATATTCAACTTTTTAAAATTAAAAACCTTAGAATTTAAATAGACATACTTGAAGGCCTTCCCTTCAACATTCCTGGACAATTCAGGTGTGTAGCTTATACTTAAGCCATGGAAGTTGATCTTGCCTTGGAATGAGTTTTTGTCAGCTAGCCTCAGTTTGGAAAAGTTCTGATTACATTAGCAGTGGAGGAAAAAACCTCACAAGCCCAACACATTTTCTACATCTCCAACCCTGCTGAAACTCCAAAAAGAATTAACTTTAGGTATTTGTGATCACTTGTTCAAAACCTGCTACGCTTTTGGCAAGGCAAATATATTAATGTCTGTAACTAGCTTTACTGTAGAGATTGACAACTAGAGAAGCAAAAGAAAAAGAATATTCATTATTCAGCAAAAATAAAATTAAGTTCAAGGTTGTAATCAGTTTCATGATGTTTCTTCTAATCTAAACGTAGAAAGATGCTTGATAATGCTTTCTTTCTGATAGTGACATTTCTTCTATTTTGGCACTGGTATGAGGATCAAACAGCTGAACTAGAGAAACATTTTTAGGACAGAAAAAGATATTTTAAAATTTCCTCTGCATGAAATGATTTTAATGTTGATAAACTATACATTTCACAAATGTATGTATACTGTGAAAAGTGTTTTCATAGTATGGTTTAGTTCCTTCCATAAAGCAAACCTGTAGTCATGTTAAAAGACAGATTTGAAAAATCATCTTTTCCATAAAAATGTGGGGGGTTTAATCTTAATTACAATAAAGATCAACCCTTCTTGATCTGAGGATTGATGGTACAATAAATCAAAGTGCTCCATCATTATTCATCTTGCTGCATGATTAAGCCTGATTTTTGTCCATTCCTCTGGTGATCTTTTTCTGTGCTTTTTGTATTTCCTCTCCTTTTCTTCTATTTTAGCTTAATTGTCTTTTGTTAATATGGTCTATGCCATATCAGTCTTCTGAAATGCCTATGAATAGATTGTTGGGTTTCTGTTTTCTGTAGACTTCTTTCTTTGTGCTGTGCTTATTTTTCTTCCAGGTTGGCATCTGTTGACAATTACAAAGGCATTTTTTTTTTGTTCCTTTTTTGTCTAATCCTTTCCAGAATGACTTTTAGCAAGATCTGGCACAAATGTAACACCCAAGAAATTATTCTGCATTTACATTTTATTTGTATGGGAGATGTATGTTGATTTTTCTCTAGGCAGCAGGTTACCATCCAGTTTTCTGCCTGTCTGTACATAGTAATCAGGGAAGCAATAGTAAATGAACTCACTATATAGCATTCATGAAAGTTATTAGATTTCTATGTATTCGCCCGGTCTGATGATTCTTTTACCATATAGCAAAGTAAAATTGCCTCTACCATTGTGCACTGCAGATACCTTCTCTACTTCTTTGGGACCAATTTTATTTTCTGTAAATCTGTGGTTATGTTAAAAATGCGTTGCAACACAAAGTCTTCTACATTCACCTAATGTGTTTAGAATAAGTCACCATCACGTTAATGGCCCTCATATTCAAGGTCAGTTCCTATGAATATGCAAAGCTATTCTTTTTTTTTTTTACTATCAGTCTGAATGCCAAACACTCCAGTTACATCTGGAGATTTTACAAGCACTCCATCCTCCCATGTTCTGCAAACAGCGTACTTCTTGGCATCTGTCTTCTACCATGCTTGCTCGTTCAGTTGAGAGCATAAAGTGCTATATGGAAAAGTGCCTTCACATAATTTTATTGGAAGCAGATTCAAGTATCAAAACATACAACAGGTTGAGAAATGCAAGGCGCAAAGGCAAAAACACTATAAAGACAAAGAAAAAGACATTTTACCCTGCTTTTATTTTTTCATGCCAAGCTACCTCAAGTGTAAAATTCTAGTAAGTAAGAGAATAGCATATTCTACTCATATTCTTCCCTTTGATCACTTGTTATCAGAAGAATGCTGCTGCATACTTGGTTGGGTTTTTTTTCTGTGTACTATATTAAAGATAGTCTTTCCTATCTGAAAATTATATTAAATACATACATTCTGTGTGAAACTAAAATGGGTATTTGTGAAATAATGTTCAATTAAGCTTCTGGTTTTGTGTAATTAGTGTCATTAAACATTCCAAATTAGTATACTACTCTAGTGAAACTCTACTAAAAAATATGTATTATGAGTAATCCCCTTGTTTAAGTTTTTGGTGTGAAAAACACAAACTTCTTATAGAAAGTGAAGCATTTTCTGGGGGAAGAAAGAAATGGAGTCTGATTTATTTTCTAGTTTGGAAATTAATTGCATTGTATTATCAAGTTATTTTAGCTTTGAAACTGTTCTACACAAGAAATAAAGAAGGTGGGAGGACAGATAAAGATTTAGCAACAAACAATTGTCAAAAACTGTCCACTGACGTTGAAAATAACTACTTTGTTTTGAAGTTTGTAATCAATACTATGCTATATATCTTGTAGTGGGTCCCACAACAAGCCTCTCTTCCACTGACATTATCTCTTAATTATATCAGAACAAGAAGGAAGGTGGACTAACAGGAACGTTTGAAGTGATTGAGTTCTTTTTCTTGAAAGTTTTATTTTAGATAAATGAAAGCTATTAGTTTGTTTCAGGAATAATTATGTGTCAGGGACAGAAGAATTTGTAGCAGTCTGTCACTAATCCTTTGTCTCTGAATCAATAAAAATATGTCACTAGAACCTGTGTAATGAACTGCTATAGGAAGGGGCACAGTCATAGGAAGAGAATATTGAATCTGAGATTTCTGGCACTACATCTTGAACTAACCGTATTTCTGTGGACATGTGATTAAGCTCGTGATTTCCATGTTTTACCATGGCATGCCAGGAAACACTCCAGATCTGTGTCTGTGCACATGGTGGTAATTTCAGTAGTACTTAGATCCCAGTTTTAATGTCCTGACACATCCAAAATAACTGGGAGGTACGCCAATCACTACTGTCACCACAGCAAACCCTAAGCAAGTCTAGTGCAGTTGTGCACTATCTCAGATACATTTTTCAGTTTGGAGATCATTTTAATTTTACATGGAGGCTTTTATATTGAAGTTTAATGATCCATTATATGTATTTTTCCCCTTGTCTATGTCCAGGAGAATCCCTGAATGTGAGGAGTTCTTGCTGGTCTGATATTTTGCTGTCCACGGGACAGCTTCCAGAAGAGTCCTGTGCACATTGGCCAACACCTGGAATTTAGCTGAATGCTAATTTGGTGATTATGAATGATGAGCTACTGTTAGCCATTTGCCACCTTCTCTTGAAGGCCTGGAGAGAAGGCTTTTGAAATCGAGCAGAAGCCTAGACTGATGAACTAATAGTGCCACTTATGCACTGGCAGATGCTTTAGCAGTGGACCTACTATTTCTCACTGGAGAAAAAAAAAGTTGGAGTCCTCTAGACAGTGGTAAACTGAACTGGCA
This sequence comes from Anarhynchus alexandrinus, assembly GCA_008711295.1. Taxonomy (NCBI): domain Eukaryota; kingdom Metazoa; phylum Chordata; class Aves; order Charadriiformes; family Charadriidae; genus Anarhynchus; species Anarhynchus alexandrinus. The sequence goes on from VUYV01000024.1 coordinate 7,028,971, forward strand.
GTTAATAAAACAACTCTGGCATGTTTGCTGCAGGAGTCTCCAAAACTGTGACTGATTTGGTGCACCTTGTCTGCATAAAGGATGTTCCTATTATAATAGCTGAATTCCAGATATTATATTATCCAGTTGAGCCAGAGTAGTTGATAGAATCCTTTTGCCAAGTAATTGTCTACTGAGGAGTGTTCCAGAATATGTGAACAGGAGATGACTTTTTTTTCCATGACCTCCACCTGGCTGTTTTGCTGCCTGCAAGCTGAATCTCTGCTGTTCTCTCCTTTGCTCTCCTTCGCATGAATATTCTCACTGGATGTCTTGATACACCACTGGGCAATTGGCCATGGTCTTGAAAAGGCAAAAAATAAGAAATTAAAAAAAAAAAAAAAGGTAAATAAGAAGCATCTGCAGAGGACATTTCACCAGTGGGCTGCAGCAAGTTACCTCATACACACAGTGCAGCTGCTCTCCCTGGTCACTGTGCCAGGGACAGTGCAAGCCACTGATCCAAATTCTCCCCAGATATAATGGGCAGTATTAACAGTTTACAGTTCTCAGGCAGGCATATACAAAAATATACCATTCATGGTAGGGAAAGACATCTGTCCCTCGTTGCTAGTAGCAGTTTCTCCCAGTAGACCCAAGTGTTCGAATAACTACCAAATGTAAGTTTTCTTTAGTGGCTTCTGAGCTTTGCTGGAGTGGGAGGAAATGAAAAGAAAGGTGGATTTTTTTGAAACAGGAGAACCTGATATGAATAATATCTTTCAGATAATCCAGTAGCCAACAATAGCAGCAAAGGGAACGACTTCAGCAGTCCAGCTACAGTAGGTACGAACTACTGAATGTTGTGTATTGTTGAGTACAATGTTCAGTATTAAAAAAACCACTTCTCACTGTGGAAAGCACTAGGCTGGATTTAAATTCATTCTTGAAAACTTAATGCATCTGTGGGAGGAAACTTGAATGACTCTAGAAGGACTGTTACCAAAAAAAATCAATGCAAGTCATTGCTAATTGCAGGGTATTTCACATCATGTAGCCATTACGTCTCTCACATTTCCATCTGTTGTTTGTTTAATGTGGCCTGTTGTGTTTGTGCTAAGAGATTAGCAGGTTAACTAAAATGTTAATGTGAGCTCGAGCAGAGCCCAGAGAAAAAATGTGGAAGCAGAGTGTCTGAATGTTAGAAGCCTATTATCTAAAATTTACAAATGCTGAAGGAAGCATTCATTGCCTGTAGCTTGCAAAGTGCTCTGAGTAGGCAAGGAGTACACAGGCATCCATCATCCACAGAAAGGGTGCTGGGCAGCTAGCCATTTCATCTGCCATTGCCATTGCCATCTACCTGCCAAACTGCCCTTCCCTGCTTATTCAGAGAAAACCTATTGTGCAGAAACATTCTTCTGAGATATAGTAGTAAAAGCCCTACATATCCTTCCATGATTTTGTTTTGTCCTTTTGTAACTGAATTTTTGTATATCTAAGGACAAAGAGAAGCCCTAAAATGAACAAACCCCAAAATATCATTTGTAGTTGGAAACCGTAGTGAGCTCTGGGAGAAGTGGAGAATGGACCTGGACTATTGATGGAACCACAGGAAAGAATAATGTGCTACACCCTCAGCAAACATGATTCACGCTTGTGCTGCCTTCTTTTTTAGTGGCTCCTGTGAGGTAAGTTTTTCCTGATTTCTAACCCCCTGCAAAATTGCCTTTTTTACATCTATGTGGTTCATTCAAGGAGCAATGACCACTGACATCTCAGCTGTGATTTATCAAAGCATGGAAGCACTTTGATGCTGTAAACAGAATGTGAGCTAATTGATGTAAAATTTCAGAAGAAAATAAAAGTCAGTTAAGGACTGCAGGGAATGCATTTTATGAGACGGTGGAATCACAGTGCTGCTTTGATTTAGGTCCCTGGCTTCACCAAAATTGCCTTTGATTTTTGGGAGTGTAATCATATAAAATTCTAGTTTACCTCTCTTTAGCTGATGATCTACTTTTCTTGCTGCAAATTTTGAAAGAGGAGAATGTAATGCCCCCTTCTTCAGTGTACTTTTAATCAAAACAGCAGCTTCTTCTTTTTCCTTGGTCATTTCCATTCGTTCCTTGCAAAATGTCTGGAAAGAAGTAACAGACAATATTGACCAGTATCTTATTTTGAAAACATTTTCCAAGGAAATGGATACAGTATTGGGAACTCTTCAGAGTACAAGTTGTACATTAAATTTCGAGATGCAAGTATTTTTTCTTTAGAACCAAATGGAAACACTGGAGGTAGCTCCTTCTGTTTGCCGTCTATGAACTTGGCAATTATCTCCCCTATTTTTCCCTCTGTTGTGTATCTACCCAGAATAGGTCCTCCTTTTGTCAAGGATCATGTTTTCTAGTTCCTTGAACTTTGTTCTCCTCAGCAGAGTAATTCAGCCAAGGCCTTGCAAAGGCTGGGGAGGGTGGAAAGTGTATGTCACACATCCTGCAGGCTGTGGTTATGTTTGCTTGACCTTGACTGGGGTTTGCTTTTTCCAGACCAGCCACTATTTGATTATGTTCAGCATGTCCTTCATGTTAATGCAGAAGAGACACTTCTGTTTCTAATTATGTTGATAATCTGGTCATGAAAAATTGCATTTTTTATTCCTAGATATTTATGATAGAGATTCCTTTACATCCCATGTTTGTTTGGGACAGTGATGGACTAGCACTTGCGGACTGAAGATTCTATATTGGTCAGTGCCCAAAGAGGCTACTTACTCCCAGAGCAGGATGAGAAAATGTCTTAGCACACTCTCTGTTTGTTGCCTGTCATCTAATAAATATTGCTCTTCTTCTCCAGTTCCTCACCAGATACATGGTCTCTTGCAAGACTAAAATGTTACTGAAGTATGAAAAATACTTTACTTTAGACTACTATAGCTGTATTGCTACATTTATTGTAACATAAAGAAATACAAGTGGTGGAAGGCTGAAAGTCAGAAAAACAGGGTAATGGCAGTGGTTAGCAGATTAGGGTATTAAATGATCTGTGGAGGATCTCTTCAGTGAGAGATGGAGAGGAGATGGGTAAAAAAGATATTACTGAAATAGTCTTATTAAAACCTTCCCCTGGCACCACATCCTGCTTCTGCTGATGCCCAGTGTTTTAATCAGTTGTGAAATGGTGTCAGGAGTTTGTTGGCTTCTCTTTGCTGTGCTGAAACCACACTCAGCTCTATCCTTTTTAAAAAAAGGATAAAAATTAATGAGGACAAGTGGATTCAGTTCCTGGGTAAACATCTTTATTTCTCTGCTAATCAGTGTAGCATGTTGGATAGCAAAATAAAGAGAGATGAAAGCTTAGATCTGCAATGTTACATGGTTGTGATTGGCATAAAATAGGAATGATTTGGAGAAAACATTATGGACAGCTAGAGAGGGGAGGATGACTAAGGCTGAGATTTTCCTGTTTTCTTCCTGTAGGCTGTGTGAGAGGAGACCTGGATCCAAAGCAGGGTTCTGGCCTGATCTGTGCAGTGCAAACCGCTGAGCACTACATTCTAATCCATGGCCTCCGCCTTACTGCAGTGCCCATGCTAAAAAGCAGATTTAACCAGTAAAGATTTTATGTGTGGACCCAAGACACGTGGAAGCACTTCCATGAGTCCAGTGTCACACTAAATTGTCATCCAAAATTAGCTTTGGGATGATTTTTATGTTTGCTAGCATGCTTTTACACCTTTGTTCTTTCTTCATTGGTCTGCAGCTCCATGTTACATCTGAATTTACTACATATGCCTGTTTTACACGTGTCAGATACTATGTCTTTGTTCCCTTTGTTACCCCTAAAACTATTTTTGTCCAGCTCCAGGTTTGCATTTCTTTAACTGACCACGGGTCATTGTTCATAGCTGTGGAGCCTCCAGTGCCAAGCCTGTGCCCCACCTCCTATCGCCCCATGCCCATACTCCCCTGTACCACACCCTGTGTCTCCACTTCTGAAGGCCCATGCAGTCATACCAGGCTTGTATTTCTTGCGTTCTGTCATATGTCATATCATGGGCTACATAAAAAGAAGCATGGCCAGCAGGTCAATGGGGGTGATTCACAGTCTCTACTCTGCTTTCATGAGACCCCGCCTGGTGTACTGCATCCAACTCTGGGACCTATAGCACAAGAAAGACATGTACCTGTTGGATTGGGTCCAGAGAAGGGCCACAAAAATTATCAGAGGGCTGGAGCACCTCTACTATGAGGACAGGCTGAAAGAGTTGGGGTTGTTCAGCCTGGAGAAGAGAAGGCTATGGGGACACCTTACTGCGGCCTTTCGATACATAAAGACGGCTTATAAGAAAGACAGAGAAAGACTTTTTACCAGTTCCTGTAGTGACAGGACAAGAGGTAATGGGTTTAGACTGAAAGAGAGCGTATTTAGACTGGACACAAGGAAGAATTTTTTTACTCTGAGGGTGGTGAGACACTGGAACAAGTTGCCCAGAGAAGCTGTGGATGCCCCATCTCTGGAAGTGTTCAAGTGTCAGGTTGGCTGGGTTCTTGAGCAACCTGATCTAGTGAAAGATGTCCTTGCCCATGGCAGGGGGGTTGGACTAGATGATCTTTGAAGGTCCATTCCAGCCCAAACCTTTCTATGATTCTATGATTCTAATGTGTTAGTCATAAATATCTCATTCTCCATAGAATAAATCTTTGTTACTGCTATGCATTTAGACCTATGGTTGTACTATACACAGATAAACAAAAGTAAAACACATTACATACAGATATCTGGCCAGCTAAAGAAATTACTGTCACAGCTAAACCAAGCAAAACAAAGTTCACACAAAGCAGGCTGGATAAGACTCAGTTCTGAGCAAACTCAATACAAAGATTATATCCTGTTTCTAGCAATGGCAATACCACTGCCAGAGTTACAGCTCTACAAGACAGCTTGGAGCTGTTTGGCAGCTTGTCTTAGAAGTCATAAGGGAGAAATAAGTTTGTGGAATGTGACTCCTGAAATGTGCTGATGAGTTCCCACAAGGTCTGTGGCTGCTTGGGACGACTGGCTCTTCTGTGGCATTTTACTCTGGGGTGGCTTCTGAGTATTTTCACAGGCATCAGTGGTGCAAGGGATAAGACGTTTGACATTGTAAGTGGTTGGTGAGTTAAGATTCAGGCTTGAGCATAGCTGAGAGGCTCTCAGGCAGTTTCACCACCTCACTTCCCCAGCTGAGGGATCCCCTGTCAACTATGATTCTGGTTCAAAACCAGCCATATACGCAAGGTCAACAGCTCCATTTAAATTCTTCAGCAGCAGCAAAAACTGTGCTTTTCATGGCAAGAGTGTTTTCTCCACTTAATAATAGTGGCAATCAATTTATATCTAAAAGGCTATTTGTGTTTCTAGCTCTATTTCTGTTTTCACTTCCTTCCTTTTTTCTTTCTCACAGGAATATCCTTTAGCTTCTGTATGAAAGGAAAAAAAAAAAAAAAAAAAAANACACAGTATTTCCATTCCTTAAATACTCTGTCTAGATTTATAATATAGCATTTGCCTCTCTCTCTCTTCCATAAACACTTAATTGTCTCAGGAGCTGGTTGCAAAGACAGAGCTGGTATGCCAGGCTTTCCAGCAACTTTTCTGTCCTGTTCAGAGAGCTGGCAAAGTACCTTTTTTGTTCCTTTTATGCCGCTGAAAATCCCACACCCACTGAGCAGTCGATTTTCTGCCTTTTCAGTACATTGAGATCTTGATATTAAAAGGTTTGATTGTCGGCTATTACTGCAGTCTCAGAAATTTTTGAATAATTCTGTGCTGTCTTTATCAAAAACATGCTGACCCAAACTATACACTTGTCAGCAATTTTTCCCCTCTTAGACATGAAAAAAATAGAAGTGGAATGTGAAGCTGTTACTAAATAGTTTACCTGGAAGAGAATGGGGAAGCTGATGGTATTTGGGATGTAAAGTCTGGTTGTTTCAGAACAGCTTGCTGCTGAGAGCTGGGAGGGTGGGAACCAGGGAAACAGCAGCATGATTATAGAACAACTTCAGTCAAGTGAGTTTTTTACTTTACCGCTCTTGTGTTGTTCAAGTCTATTGAAAACTTGAGCAAATTTACTTCCAAAATTCAAAACAGGAGACAAAGGTCAATCTAACGCCATATTTTATTTGAGTTTTTTGGAGTTTAAACAACAGTAAACAGAAAATTTAACAATAAAACTACCAGGTTTCCAAGACAACAAGTAATGATCTTTTAGTTTTTAAACACCAAATCCAGCAGTTAAGTCCTACTCAATATTATTGAAATGTTGTCAAAATTAAGCACAGTCAGTGATGTGAATCTAAATATCTAAACCATGCATATTGAAGAAGAATTAACCTACAGTGGTATTGGCATATCCACACTTGCACCATCTTTTTTCCTTGTACCTCCCAAGCTACTAGGTATTTTGTGTGATAGCCTGGATTCCCTAATTGTAGGGAATATGCATCAGGATATTGTTATATACTCATTCTCTTCAAGATGTCTTTCCCATTTTTCACAGACAATATGCAGAACAAAGTACGCTGTCATTCAGAGGGGATTATGGACATTTCAGTTGATTCTGTACCTTAAGGATTTGTATTTAAATTATCTGTGTAGTTCTTGGCTATTAGATGCTACTTAATAAGTCAAAGAAGCAAGTTTTAGGTCACATCACATATTCCCCAAAATTCTATTGCTTGAGAGTGACAGTACAATGTCACGGTTAGTCTGAAGGTGAGATAGACGTATTTTGATTTAATATAGCAAAGTCCCTTACTAAGCAATTGAAGGGAAAATGGCAACTAAGACTATGACTGAGACTGGCCATGATTTAGGCAGTTCAACCTTACCTTTGGCCAGAAAACTGATGGGACTTTTGGCAAATTATGTATGTTTTTGCAATTGCACATGGGCATAACTGATGTAACATTGTTTGTATATATAGACAATAGATTTGTTCATAAAGTAGAGTTTATGTTCTAGAAGTAAGCAATGAATCCTCCATCAAAGTCTGTGTTATCCTGGTTTCTTACACTGTGTCACTGCAGAAATTATTTCAAGAAGCAATAGGTTTAAACAGCTCAAGTCAACATAAGCCTGTCAGAATTCTCAGATAGTCATTTTTGCTCAAAAAGAAGAGGAAAGGGGAAGTTAGGAATTGAGTCTGGAAAGTCTGTTACATGGTGATGCAGTATGATCATTGTATTCCTGAAACTTCTAAAAGTAATTTTTCACTAGCAGCTATGACATAGATTCCCACAGCAGTGAACTAAGTAACTTCTAATTTACTCTTGTCCCTGGACATTGATTTTTATCACTAAGTGCTGGTTTGAGAGAAAAGGAAGATATATTTTGAATATGATCTTCTGATTTTAGGTGTGGAATAAGAACCCACCTTCTCTTTTTGCATAGATGTTCTTCACATGTTAATGACATGCTTGGCAGAAAGTTAGCCATGCAATACTGTAAGCAACCAATTCTAAAGCTCTGTCAGCGTCTTCATACATCGTTCTTAATGGTGGGTTTGTTCTGAGAGATAATTCTTTAGATAGGCATATGTCTGTCCATATAGAACTATTCCTGTCATGCAATGGATCATCACCTCTCAATGGAATGTTACCTTTCAACTCCCTTTGGGCCTATCAATTTTATTCTAAGGTAGTTCAATACTCTTTTGTTTTGTCATGTATCATAAGACCTCCGACAGCTAATTTCTTTATGTGGTGGGTATAATGTTGGCTGTGTGTCATATTCTTCTGGACTTAGCAGGAGAAATGAAAAATTGCATACCTTTCTATTCCAGCTATTATTTGAATTGACAGAGACCAAGAGATTTTGTCTCTGTCTTTAATTTATTTCTGTACAAGCTGCATAACTTTGATCAGAGGTACTTGGAAACAAAGAGTTTTGGTGCTGTTCAGATAAAGGGTCTTGGCATTAAAGATGAATTCTTATTTTGACTCCATTCCCTACTTTGTGCATGGTACAGAGTATATATTGCATGAATATCAGTACACAGAAAAAAAATTCTTAAGTCAATTTTGTGCGCATACTGAAAGCTTATCCAAATAATTGTTTAGAAATGTCAGTGGAAATGGAATAAGAGAAGGCATTCTCCAGAGTTTTATAATTCTTCTTTGTCTCACTTTCAAATCATTATATGAACATCTGAGAGAGATTTTGGCACTTCTGCTTTGAAGGTGTAATGTTCTAACCCCATATAGGCAAATCCATGCAGTGGAAGCTAGTTGGCACTTCGTGACCTGTAGACACCAGTCAGCTTTAAAGTTACCCAAAACCTTAGCATTTCATAGGTCCAAATATCTGGTAGGTTGTGGCAGTCACATCTGTCCTTTGCTAAAGCTTCTCTTAATGCAGGTAGGGAGAAATGCTCAAAGTTCTCTTCAATTTCAGTGATATCTCCTTAGGGTTTTGTTACGGGGGCAAAGTACATTACCTACCTGCCTTTGGCATGACTGGCATGGAGGTGGGCACCTTGGCCATTTGGTAATGTCACTACTCCCCTTCAGAGAATCCATAATGAAATCTGTCCAATGTAGCGTGAGCAAGGAGGTCAGCAGGGATGCTGATTTTTAGTCTCTAAGTGAGATGGGCTGGCAGAACATGAACAGGTTTATTGCAACACTTGTAAAGGCATGGAGGTGCCAGTTCTTGGTCAAGTGCAGCCAGGAGGGTAAGGAAGGGAACTGGCAGACAGAAAAACCAAAGAGTGAAAGGTGTGAGTCAAACCAAACTGCAAACAGGCTGGGCAACTGTACTCAGGCAGGGTCTGCCAGGGAAGGACGGGCAGCATCCAGATGCTCCAAAATGGGATGACATACAATTGGATTATTCCTAAATTCATCATACAAATGAGGTGGAAGCTTTTTTGGATGTTTTTGAAGAAATCTGCATCCATATGTAACACCTGAGGCCTGCTACGCTATACTGTCTGTATGGTATGATCAGGAGTAGTCTTGATCCAGACATGCTCTTCTGGGTTTGGGAGTTGTTTGGGAAGCAGTTCTCTGGCTGTCCTGGCTTCTTGATCATTTCACTGGCTTCTTATAGCAGCCAGCTTAGTACTGTCACAGAGATCAAACATCATCCACTCTCCCAAGGCTTTTGGCATTGTTGATCATTCAACGTATAAGTAAAACTCACCCTGCACCCCAGCCCCAGGAACCTACGTTTGTGTCAGTGAATGCATACTGCCCCTTAAACATCATGGCTGGGTGCAGTGCAAACATGACTCTAGGTCATAAACCATTCCTGGTTTATGATTCATCATACTCCCCGTTCAGCAGTCTAGGCTGCTTTTTTGCTTGTCTAAAATCGTGCATGCATTGTTTAGGACCTGAAGTAAATTCCTTATCTTAAACTGCCCTCTGCCTTTCCTGCCTCCTTTCCCACCATTGGTAATTATCTAAATTACAGACACTGCATTTAGCAACTCTGGAAAAGGTTAAAGTTGATTTGATTTTGTATGTTGTGTGTCCTGTTAAGATGGCACATGAATATATAAGAACATTTTCTCCCTTCTGACTTGGTAGTCCAGGTCTAACCAGCACCTATGAGTTGGCCCAAACTTGTGCTATGTAATTGGTCTTGAAAAAGGGGTGAGGAAGATAATGGAAAAAATCACAATCGTGCTCTGAAAGTGCCAGTCTTTCTCTACTGACTACAGAAGGAGCTGAGGACCAACAGTCTCTAATTTAGGTGTTTTAGGTAGGTACCATTATTAGGTGGGATGAATTAAGGCTCTGGAATCCACTGAAACAAATATGTGCAAATGTGTGTGGCCATGAGGGAAGGAAAGAAGACAACTATGTATGTGTTTTCTTGAATGTCAGGTGTGGTCTGATATTCCATAAGTTTTGCATAGCCTTAGATAGAAAAAAATAGGGGAAATTGCTGTAGTTACACACTAAGGAAATGTGTTATTTTGCAGCCTATCTGTCCATTTTTGAGTCGGCAACATCCACAAATCCTGCAGGCTTTAAGCTTCTCAATGCTATAGAGATAAGGAAAAAATTATTTTCCATGATGAAAGAATATATATGTAACAGGGGATTTATGAAAATGAACAGTAAAAATGAAACAAAATCATAGAAACTACCAATTCATCATCCAAATGATGACCCAGAGAAAAGAAACTTTTAACACCACCATCATCCAGTATTCTCCCAATTGGATCAAAAGTAAATTCATGGCAGAGTGAAAGTAGGTAAAGGTAGCTGAAATCTCTCATTTCTACTTACACAACATTTACAGCTGCTGTTAAAATAAGATTTTTACTGTGCCAAGGAGAGAGACTTTCAGCAAAGCAAAACTCATTTTGTGTATGACCTTTAAAAGTCATCAGTTTCAGATGACCTCCTCACATACAATGTAGTACCCCTTTTCAGGTAGTAATGAACTGTCTGCTCTAATACTTTCAGGTAAAGCGGCAGTTAAAGTTATAAATGTGGAGAAAATAAGCTCCCAGGCTTATCTTATTGGCTTCATCTTTTAAACACCATCAGACCTGCACAACAAACTAACTTAATACAGCCCCAGAATAAAGTTATCAAGGCACCAGAAGCAGAATGCCTTGCATTTTTCATTTAAGTAAAATGCGTGGCAAAACTTAACTTGTAAATATGTCAGAGAGCGATAAATTCTTTTTATACTTGGCACTGACGAGAGAATAGATTTTAAATTTTAAAAGTGCTATGCTACACCTTGTTACTTCCTGTCAATATTAATATTAGAAAGCAGTAAACTAATCCAGTATTTGCACGACCAAGGAGGCATACTTGGTGTAAAATAAAGTATAGCATCATTTCAATTAAAGAAAACGTCAGGTTTTAAACTCTTCTTGAAAATGCAGAAGAAGGTATTTTGATATGTATCACTTTGAAGAAAATGTCGGTAATGCTGTATGACTTGCTTTCAAGATAAAATCTGCTCACTGGTGTAGAGAAACCATTTCTGCAAATGCAGAATATTAAAATGAAGAGAGTCAGTCAATAAAAGTACAGCGAGAGGAAAAACTGATTTTTTAAAAATAAGAAGGTTGGGGACAGGGCCTTAAATTATTTACTGTGTTCCTGTGGGTTTAGAGAGAGATATATGTTTACATTTTTTCGGGCTGTATGTGTTTGAGGATAAACTGCAGTTGAATTGTTTCAGTTCATTATAATTGTTTTGGGGAGCACTGAGAATAACCTATATAATGGCACGCAAGATTGCAAACAATTGTTATAAACTGCTGTTAGTCTGATTCCCGTAAAAATAAGAAATCCCTAGGGAGCTCTGGTTAAAGTTTTATTAAAAATATTTTTTAAAAACCTTAAATCATTTCTATAACCTATTATTTTATTTGCTTTTTTATGAAGATACTAATTTTAATCTCATAGGTTTTTTATCTAAAGAAGCAATTTAAAATATTACTGACACATTAAACTGATAATGTGGTTAACTGTACATTAACATTTTCTGTTTAGTTAATTTGGGTTTTCTCATATCTGTAAACCCAAAATGACAAATCAGTTAATGAAACCGTTTAATATCTGTGTGTGGCCCAATACTTATCCTTCAAGTCTAAAAGAGTTTTGCTAATTATTTCACAAAAAACAGTGAAGAAACTTGGCAAAAGTGGAAGTTTTGATAAGAAATTAACTATTCATATTAAATAATTGGAGAGGAAAAATGGATGGATGATAGCTGATAATTGTTTAATAAATCAAATCTGCCCATCCTTGGAAAGTAACTTACTAATGTTTGATGTTGTCAGTCTCCAGTGCCTATGTTTAATGAAGTTGAGGCCTAGAAGAACTGCTTCATTTCCTGTATAACCACAGTTCTTTAAATGATCAATGGCGAGCCTGTACCTGAGGCAGAAGCTCCCTGCGAAAAAAAGCACGAGAGTATGTGGATACAGAAAGTACGGAAAAGTTGGTTTGGACAGTTATTCTTAAGTGTGATATTTCCTGAATATTTGTCTTTCCAACAGGAAGAATTTTATCTCTCTTTTTTTTTTTCTTTCTTTCCCTCTGACTTTCCCCAAATTTCATATGATAAGATTTTTAAAAAGCAAAAGAGTGAGTGTAACAGAATCACAGGATGGTTGAGGTTGGAAGGGAGCTCTGGAGGTCATCTGGTCCAATCCCTCTGCTCAAGCAGGGTCACCCAGGGCTGTTTGCCCAGGACCGTGTCCAGATGTCTTTTCAATGTCTCCAATGAATGACTCCACAATCTGTCTGGGCAACCTGTGCCAGTCCTCAATCATCCTCCCAGTAACAAAGTGTTTCTCGATGTTCAGACAGCACCTCTCATGTTTCAATTTGTGCCCTTTGTCTCTTGAACCACTCTTATGGTTCCTATAACAGCAATTTTTTCCTCTTAATGGAAGCTTTTACTAACCAAAAAAACTCATAACCCCTAACAAATGTTTACAGAAGAGCCCAAATATGGATTGGTGGATAGGAGGTGATGTATATGGGACTTTGTACCTCATTAGACAAGGATCTATTAATAGCTTGACTGTGAACTGCATATGCAGCCTCTTGATTCTTTCATTCCTGAAACAGAGAATATAATGTTTGCTCTATTCTTAGAGTAAAATGGGCAAGTCCAAGTCTGTGAAAAAGTTTTATGTGAATTCAGCTGTTATGGTTCGTTGAAAAAAGTGTGGACTTAAAATTCTTATCATTAAATTCAGTGAGCTTTCACTGGTGTTGTGTGGATGATAGATAAAATACACCTTAATATATCTCCGGCCCAGAGCTTGAGTTCCATGCAACGGTTTCCTATAGCATTGGACAGCTGTGTGGCCTTGGGAAAACAAGATATGTAATTGGAAAGTTCTAAGATTTTAGGAGTTCTCTAAGAAGCTCTAGTGTAAAAGGTATTTCTCTTCTTCCAGAATTAGACTCTTGTTATGTTTCAAGTTTCTATTCAAGTCCCATGCCGTTATTAGAATTACTGTAAATCCATCTTGGAAAAAGAGAAAACCCTTCAGTGATGACAATAGTCCATATTCTTTTTTAGAGTTAGTGTTAAATACATTGTTTTCCTTACACCTAGAAAAAAGTAAATGCATAATACTAAAAAAAAATATATTAGCTTGAACAATTAGTTTGATTTAAAGCAATTAGAAGCTGAATTGTATTTCTAATGGAGTATGGCCTCCATATATGAGTAAAGAATATAAAAAATACAGTACAGCTACAGTATATGGTCCTGCTTGAAGAGATTGCTGTAATGTCAGAGTGTTTGTAGAAAACATAGCCAGCAAAAACCTTCTAGATTGTAAGTCCAGTCCCCTGCTACAGTTAGTAACAGCAAATTATAATCCTTTTCATAAATGACACCTTTTTGAGTCTGAAGTTTATTTGCACTCAGACTTGGCTGTCTCCAGTAGACCCCTGTCCTGTCTCCTACCTCCAATTCTGTTTAATTTTTACTCTTATTTCCATCCTAAAATTATACACTGTTAATTCATACCCATTTATTCTGGTGCCTTGTTCTTTATTTTAAATAGCTATTCTCCTTTCCTGATATATATTCCTGGCTGTATTTATAGAGAGCAATCAGGTCTTCTGGAATTAGTACTTTTAAAATAGATATCACACTAATTACCTTCTTATTTCATGCAAATCTTATGTGCTGGAGGGCCCTCTCTAGGCTGGACTACTACGTGAGATTTTCTGTCTTCATTTGCAGGGGTCTCTCTGTTTTCCTGATCCTATACCCTGTAGAAGCAGATGCTCAAGGGGATATAGGCAGAGAACACAAAGGTAGGAGCATTCTGAGCTGCCAGTGCTGGCAAGGGTTAGGAAATTATCTACCAATTACGCTCCTAATCCTATGGTTTCATGTTCAGTCCTTCAGGAAAGTGGATCCTTTTCTTTGCCTTTATTCTTCATTGGTATTTGACGAAATACTTTGTTTCTGCAAGTGCTGAGCTAATCTAACTCTGAACACCTGCATTAAAACCGATTCATTTCTTAAAAGGGAAGCAAGAATATCATCTTTGTCTGCTACAATTATAGTTTCCAAAAGACGTTAGAAAAACAGAATCGGACAAAGAACATCAAACTGAATTCCTACCTATTTATGAGAATTCCAGTGTTGATTAAATTTCACTGACTTACAAATCACCCTTTCTTAGTTCTTTTCAAAGGCTGTGATATATTTTTCCCTGCTCCAAAATGGAGGGAGCAGTTATATTAGCAGGTGTAAGCATTAGATGTTCCCACCATTGATACTTCATAACAGTGTTACAACTGGATAACTGCAATCCAGGGACGCTCTTTTGTTAGAAAAGAGCAGAACAACATGTCAGACTTACGGGGAAAAAAAGGGGAGAACGAGCTCTGAGCCAGGCTGCCTCTACCATCTCACTCACCATTATGCAGATGCAATTAAAGGTCCCTCACTGCAGCTGAGAAGAGTTTAGAACGGGCTGAGATGGTGAATGTCCCCTCTCCTCACATTTTCCCTGTGATACAAATAGGTCATAAGCATAACTGCCTTCTGTTGTCTGGATTCCTCTGCTGCATAAGAAAAGCTCATGTGTCTCGATTTGGGAATGAAAGCTCAAAACAGTCTGAGGGCATCACTGCTGATAATTAGGAAAACTCAAGAGGGTGTTGGAAATCACCTTTTCCTGGAGCTCTACGTTCAGTTTACCCTCCTAGTTCACCAGAAGTATATGTGAATAATTTCAGCCCTCCAGAAAGGGAGGAAGGAAACCACAGAAACACCTGCTTGCAAAGTCCTTTATATAGGAACATATAGGAACAACGTAGGTAATGATGCCTGATATCAAAGGAAGGAGCTTAAATTAACAAGACTGCTGTGATTGTATGGTTCACAGAATTACATTACATTAAATAACTGTGACTGAATTGGCCATGGTTATATCTTCTCTTTGTGAAAGTGCTGTTGCCTGCACCTCAGAGGATTTGTGTCCGTACCCTTTGTCAAATCTCTGCTCACTGTTCTCTTGTTGTATGTTTCTTCTAAACCAAAGGTCAGCTGGGCATCTTCATATTTAATGTTTCAAAGGATCAGAAGCGTGAAGAAAATTCTGAACTATCTGGTGAAGGGAAAGATGGGTCTATGACAGTTCAACAAAGTCAGTAAAGACTTTGAAAGTAAACAGCTTGCATTAATGCTTAGCATCACTGAACTGCTGACTCCTGGGCACCAAAGGATTAATCAACTTTTATTCTCACAGGAGAAACACCGATTAAGGTTTGGTTTGTTTGGGTTTTTTTTCATAAAAGGCATTTGTGGTTTACTGCTAGCACTAGCAAAATTGCACAAATAGACAAATTGCACTAGGATGATATCTGTAGCCTGTGAGGGGAGAGGCTGTTTGCAACGTGCATTTTTATAGCATGCTATAAAAGAGATGTGATTTGCACTTGCTGACACTGAACTCCTTTATCACAGGCAACCAGGTAGTCCAAAGGAAATAGCAGATTGTGCTTTTGTGCATTATACAGTATTTATATACACTTCCTCAGGTTTTATCTAATCTGGGAATTTAAATTGATAAAATGTGTGATTAGAACCACCCATACACACAGATTGCAAACATTCAGTGCTTTCTCTTCCTCTTTCTTTCTAGGCCCATTGGTTCATTAGATGTGTTCTTTATGTGAGATTTAGAAATCACAGAATCTCCTAGATTGGAAAAGACCTGTAAGATCACTGCCCTGGGTAATGTGTTCCAATGTCTGATGAATGCTGGCTTTTGTGAAAAATGTGGCAGTAAATACTATTGTCACAACTTTTCTCTTCCAGGTGTACTTGGGGTTTTCAGTGAAGAAGCTGTCACTTTAGGGAAGATAGTATGAAAGGAGTCTTTTTCTAAATTGTATGCATTTTGTCATGTTTTTCTGTGTGCTTCCTGCACTGATTCTGTAATGGAGACAGTTAGATGCTACATTTAATTTATGCTTCTCCTGACAGTTCCTTATCATTTGTGGTTTTGATTTATTGTGTTGTTCTTATGTAATTCAGTAAGGGATAGCTGCTGTAAAGAGTTTCAGGTGGCTGATTGACTATGAGCAAGGGCATTTCATGTTCAGAATGTTTCTCTTTGTGATGATTTGAATAGCCATTTAAGCTTTACAAATTATGACTTGTGATTTGAATCACATGGACTGGTGAATAATATAGCATTGAGTATATAGATTTCCTGTGAGGTACCTCTGTTCTACCACTGTAATTAATATAATTTCTATTTGTATAACAACTTTTTTGTTGTTTAGTCAGTCATTACTGTGCTTTCTGCTAATGGATTTTTTTTCATGGATATGCAAGTAAGCATTAGTTTACAGACTGGGTCAAACCAACAAAGGCATATACCTCCCTACATGGAATGGTCAGGTATGTTTTCCTCCCTAGAAATCACCTATCTTTAAAAATAGTTTAGTAAGTGCAAGATTTTTTTATTATTAAAAAAAAACCCCAAAACTAACATGCGTGAGGAAGAATCATCTGATAGTGAATAGAGAGCCAGGGCTTAGAGCTGCTGGGCCAGAAAAATGTGGAATGAAATGTCCTTAGCAAGGTCAATTCTAGGCTTATGCAAAGAAAAAAGAAGGGAAGAAAATAAAATATTTTTAAAAAATCTCCAATATTTAATGAAAGCAACAGAAAGACATTTAGATTTATCTACTCTTTGTTGTTTTCTTCTGTTTGAGGTCTTCATTCCCATGGCCTTTTTGAGTATCTTGAGCTTTATGGTCTCTCATTGCTCCACAGTAATAAATTAAAACCTTTTGCTGTTCAAAGGGAGATGGAGTTGCCTATGATTCTATGCTTTCTGTCTCCTGGTGTGTTCCATGTGATAATAGCCTGCACAGCTGAGGTCTTCTTTTGACAGTATTCCCTTTTCCAGTTAGAGTAGGGGCTCTTTGTAGATGAAAAGCTGGACATCACCTGGCAATGTGTGCTCACAGCCCAGAAGGCCAACTGTATCCTGGGCTGCATCAAAAGAAGTGTGGCCAGCAGGTTGAGGGACGTGATTCTCCCCCTCTACTCTGCTCTGGTGAGACCCCACCTGGAGTACTTGTCGTGGTTTAGGCCAAATCGGCTACTGAGGACCTGGGGGACACCAGATGGGACCGACAGATGCTCCCCTCTACCCCTCTTCAAAGAGAGAGGCAGAGGAGGAAAAAGAGACCTATGAGTTTAGAAGGAACTAAACTACTTTAATGAAATAATAACAAAATAAAAAGAAATAATGAAAAATATATACAAAACCGTATCAAGCTCCTGAGATGACAGTCACAACACCAGCTGGCACTGGGCCAGTCCCAGGCTGGACTCAGTGATGGATGGGAACTGGATTCTGGATCTGCATTCAGGATCGGGATCACAAGCAGACGAACAGAGTCCTCCTCAGACGTCGGCCATTGAAGGAAGAGAGAGCTGACCCTTTGATCCCTCAGCTTTTATACTGAGCATGAGGCAGATGGGATGGAATACCCTGTTGGTCAGTTTTGGGTCACCTGTCCTGTCT
The DNA here is from genome assembly GCA_008711295.1 of Anarhynchus alexandrinus. Lineage (NCBI taxonomy): Eukaryota > Metazoa > Chordata > Aves > Charadriiformes > Charadriidae > Anarhynchus > Anarhynchus alexandrinus. The sequence continues at coordinate 7,046,501 of VUYV01000024.1, forward strand.
GCTCCTCCCTGCAGGTGGGACCCCACTATGCTTTTCCGCTTCTGACCTTCCAACGGGGCAAATAACAAAGTTGGTTGGCCTTGGCTGTTATAGCAATAAGTATAAGCAAGAGTCTCTCTGCATCCCATGCCTGGGCATCAACTATAAACATTGGTCTTATCACTCTGAGAAAGTGAACATTGTCTGCACAATATGCTGTTAATTTCAGTAGTTAGAAGAGGCCCAGCTAAGAAGCGAAGTTACTGAACAAAATTGGTTCTGTTTTACCTCAAACCAGGACAGTACTGCGTCCAGCTCTGGGAGCCCTCAACACAGGAAAGACATGGACCTGTTGGAGCAGGTCCAGAGGAGAGCCACAAAAACTATCAGATGGTTGGAACAGAGAGGGTTCGGGTTGTTCAGCCTGGGGAAGAGAAGGCTCTTGGGAGAAATTATTGTCACCTTTCAGTACTTAAAGGGTACCTACAGGAAAGGTGGGGACAAACTTTTTAGCTGGACCTGTTGCAATAGGACAAGGGGAATGGCTTTAAACTGGAAGAGGGTACATTTAGAATAGATATTAGGAAGAAATTTTTACACTGAGTGGTAAAACACTGGCACAGGCTGCCTAGAGAGATGGTAGATGCCCCATCCCTGGAAACATTGAAAGTCAGGTTGGATGGGGCAACCTGAGCAACCTGAGCAACCTGAGCAACCTGATCTAGTTGAAGATGTCCCTACTCATTGCAGGGAGGTTGGACTAGATGACTTTTGAAGGTGTCTTCCAACCCAAACCACTCTATGATTCTATGATCTTCTACCTGTTACTGGTCTAGTGGTAGTCTTACTCAGTGCTGGTGTCGTCTGTTCCGTGCTCCTATTCTTCTGGTTGAATGCACATCAAAATCTCTTCTGAGAGACCCTTTCCACTTTAATGGACTGAACTGGGAGACACCTGAGGCTGTATGGTCATTCTGATCTGTTATTCAGTTTTCCTCATGTAGTGGTTGTCTTCCTTACGGTCTGTCAGATACTACCTACTATACCCAGTAAGTGAGGGATGAGAGCTGACAGAAAGTGAAATAAATTTAATCACTGTGCATTGGCTGGCTATAGTCTGGAGAGTAAACTGCTGTAAACAGGGAAATACAAGGATACTAGAATCTGTGTTTCATGACTGATCCTTAAGTATGATTAGAGGACTTTGCCGACATGGGAAGAGTAAGATTCACTGGTGAGAGACAAAGCTGCCTGGCTTCACTAGAGAGCACGTATGGCTGAAGACTTCAAAAGGGTATTAGTGTTCCCAGGGAACCAGACTGCAAGTCTGGTGGTTGTTTTTGTTTGTTTGTGGTTCTTTTTAATAATTTTTAAAGAATTTTTCATGCATCAGGCATATGGAGATCAGATATACATTGTTCAGCCTTTTCTTCTGAGAGTAGGTGGGAAGTACCGTAGGTGGATAGGCAGAGAGGGGAGAGGGGCCCTGTGTGCCCTGTGATAGCTGCATTTTAAGGGCAGTGGTATCTACCATAAAGTTACGTTTCTCCATCTCCTTTTTCACTTATGTGCTCATCATTTACTTTTGTTCATCTTCAACTACATCTAGTCAGGAGAGAGTCATTGGTTTACTGACATTGAGACTTCACAGTTTTTGCCTTGTGATCAAACCAAGTCTGTCAGGAGATTTTCTTCCCTCTCCTCCCCTCCCCTTTCCCCCAAACTTTGATTGACAGCTACCTTCCTAGGCACACTCTTCAGGGTGTAGTGGCACATCAGAATTCATAAATTTACATGAAAATGTTGATCTTTTCTGCACTGTACTTCATCCCTCGTGATACAACTGTACACTTCAGTAGTAAACCCAAAGTAATGTCTGACAACCTAGAATTTACCATGAGGAACAGCAAGGAATTTTGATCTCTCATGTTTTGTTTGCATCTGGATTTTGATAGGATAATTGTCTGATAAATGTGGAACATGTGTTTTTGAACCAATACTGTGTTACAGTGCCTTAGACCGGGTTTACACTGATGGTGTGGGCCTTGTTTGTACTGAATGATGGTGAAAGGAATCAGTGCCCAAATGTTTGTACAAGGATGGCCTCACTGCTGTCCTGAAAATACTGTCATAGCCCATTTTAAGACAGATGATTCCACTTGTATCAGATGGAAAAGAGGATCTGAGGAAGGGAACTGGCCAAAACTGGTGCGAGTCCTGTGCTAGTGTGGTGGATTGACCCTGGCTGGACACCAGGTGCCTACCAAGCTGCTCTATCACTCCCCTTCTCAGCAGGATGGGGAGGGGGCTGGGAAATAAGATGGAAAAAAACCTCATGGGTCAAGACAAAGGCAGTTAAATAAAGCAAAAGCAAAGGCCATACGCAGAAACAAAGGAAAACAAAGGATTTATTCTCTACTTCCCATCAGCAGGCGATGTCCATCCATTTCCTGGGAAGCAGAGTTGCAGTACATGTGGAGGTTGCTTTGGAAGACAAAACGTTGTAAATAACGAATGCCCCCCCTTTCTCCTCCTTTCTCTTAGCTTTTATTGCTGATCAGATGTCATATCATATGGAATATCCCTTTGGTCAGTTTGGGTCAGCTGTCCTGGCTATGTACCCTCCCAAGATCTTCTGCACCCCCAGCCTGCTGGTGAGGGAGGAATGTTGGAAAGACAGCCGATGCTGTGTGAGCACTGCTCAGTAGTAGCCAATACACTGTTCAACACCTTTCTAGCAACCAATACAAAGCACAGCACTGTGAGGGCTGCTATGGGGAAAATTAACTCCATCTCAGCCAGACTCAATACATCTGGGATTTAGGATTATCTGTCATGCAGTTGGATTTCTAATAAACCAGTCCCATGACATAGGTAAAAGTGTGCAGAGCTGTGGGCCTACTTCTGCCTGGAAGCAGACTTAATTCTTAGTTGATATCCATGCTGATGTGGGCTTCTGGAAAGGTTTGAAAGAGAAGAAAAGAGCCAGAGGGTAGGCAAAACTGTTCTCAGGAGGAAATTCTGGCTCTTGATTAAGCTGTGATTAAGCTGCTCCATTTGAGAGAGGAAAATTTAATTCTACAGGAAATAGATAGTGAAAAGGACAGAGTTACTTACCAGGAAGAATGATGCACTGCCCCACAGGTAGGTTCCCTAACTCTTTAAGAATCTTTTTTTTTAAAACTGTAATTTTGCCCCTCAAATACTGGCACCAGGTTGGTAGTCATGATTTATCTGTTGCACTAGACAGTAAATTTCCATTCAAGCATGCACTGCTCTAGTACAAGCACAATGATAGTCCTTTGGATATAAAGTGGAGAGGACTTTATTTTTTTTCATTAGGACTCCAACAAGCTCATTGGAAGCTGCTGTCAGGCACTGTTCATGGGTGTTTGAGGAGGAGCAGAAACTCTAAGATGCAAGGACATCTGATGTCTCCTAGTCTGGAATCAAATGAGGATGTAGAGAATGTGTCCTTGTCTTCTCGTGGCTCACTCATTCCAGCAGTTTACCAGGGACATCCTCTATATCAAAGAGTAGTCTAATAGAGCAATTTCAAGCTGAGAGTGACATGGGGGCATATGTTGAATATGCCAGCCAACTTGTTGTGTGAGGGCTTTGAAGTTCATGACTTGCATTATCTGGTGTCTGATCTTTCAAGGGTGATGACTAGAGTCTTGAACCAGACAAATACTTGAATTTACTGTGTTTACTGATTGGTAAAATTGACGCGAAAAGAGGCATCACAACTGCACAGAGAGAAAGCTGGATAGCCGCGGTTAAGTGTTGCTGGGTAGTCCCAGTTAGGTTTTGCTGGGATCAAAGTTCTGGGAAGGAAATGGTAGGCATACTTGAGAATATGTCCATTCTGTGAGGTCTGTGCCTGGAAAGATGAGGAGAGAGAGAGGAAGGGATTCAACAGATTTGGTCATGAAAGACGTTAGGCCGTGTTTCTAAGCAGCTGTATGCTAATTACAAGGGCAACTTGGATGTTCATGATAAATGGTGTGAATCACATTTCAGGAATGATCCAATATCAGTTTGGGGCTATGAAGCTTGATTAGTGTCACTATATCATTATATCATATAGTCTCTTATTCCCACTAGAGAACATTTCCACTGAGGTCCATGAGACAACTTCTGTAAGACCAGACTGGACACCAGCCTTGTTTTCCACAGACTTTTCTGGAAATGTATTTCCAGGTTCAAACCCCAGTAAAATTCCTGAGCTGTCTGACCTATTGTGGGGATTTTTTTTTGTTTGTTCCTTAAAAAAAACCCAAACATTTCACCATAGAGTAATCCATCAAAACCGTGATTTAATTTCATTTTTGATATTTTTAGATTTCTTTTTATTTGTCCTTTTAACATAGTACTATCAAAACTGTTGTTGATTACTTGCAGGGCATACCCATGGAGACCAAGGTAATTTTAACAATAAGTTCTGTGTGTCCAGGATCAACTCTTTAGTGAATAAATAATTTAATTTCAAACAAAGTCTTTCAACACTCTGGAAATATTCTAATGTCAAAGACTTGTATTCCTCTTTTCTATTAATATTCATTAAGAACTGAAAGAAACATGTATTTAGTTCCACTGGGGTTTGGCTTCTACTTTTGTGTTCTCACTGAAGTTTCTTTTAATGTATTCTGAGAAGTCTTTGGTAACCTTTATGCTCTTTAGTTGTGTGCAAGCTTTTACACTTCTTCCTCCACAGAAATCACTGTCTGGTTCTGAATGTATTATTGTTGTTTTCTGTCATATTGCAGACCTCCTTTGTAGCTTGTTGAGACTGAGTGAATCTTCTGTTCATCTTGAATGAAAGCTGGTACAGAAAATTGGACACATTCACCAGGGTAATTGCGTCTATTTGCAGTTCAACTTCCAGTGGTTTTGTTGCAGTGAGAGAATTGAGATGTGGTGACAGTGTTAGGCTTTTTGACGCAAAGCTGCCTGAGACTCAAGTATGATGCATTCAATTCATTTCTCTTTTCTATGGCAAAGACAAGACCTGCAGTGAAGATATTTGTTTTCCCAGCTACTCTCATATAGACTCACCAACTGTCTTTTTCTTTCATCTTTGACTTCTGTATTAAAATTTTGCCTGCAATTATGGTGTACTTATATTTGCTCTGAATACCTTTGTAAATGATTCCCCTGTATTGGAATAATATTATAAATGCTAAGAAACATATTAAAATACCATTTTAACAACTATCAAGAATATACTTGATAAATGTGGTGCTCAAGATAATTTATAGGTTTTTGTCAAATTAATTAATTACAAGGTAAATTTCTGATTTTCTAGGATTATTCTTTTTAGTAAACTGATCTTGGAAAATATTAGTTCCAATGTCTCTTGACGGATGTTAGTTTCTCAGTTGATTTATATACAAACAGATGAATGCATAAATCATGAAGAAAATGCATTTTCATACTCTTTACTGATGGAGTGCAAAAAGGGACACTACCATATTTCTGTGAAGATTTCAAGAAAAAAGATATTTATGGTAGAGATTTACACGATCAGAAAAAGATGTGCTTTTCAAGTTACTTTGATAGTGTAGTGGCAGATCATGTTTTGTAAGTAGAAAATTAGTTATTAAGAAACTCAAATCTTCAAATATAAAGCAGTGATGAAATCTTAAGTAAAGATCACATTTTTCAGCAATATTTGCTGAAGTCAACAAAGTTTACACAAGTTTTCAAGCAGATGGATAGCCTGAAATTTCTTCAGCAATTAAAACCATACTATTTTTGACATAGAGCTCTAGTCCAAGCTTTGAGTGGTGTCTTTTAAAGGATTTTTTTGGGGAAGTCATAGTAAGGACTTAATGAAGATCTCAATAGCAGTGGTATTCTAAAATTCTAAAACGTCAGAAGTAGAATAATATCTAACCACTTACAGAAAGGTATTTATTGTGGCAATTAAAAGAAATTTACATTTAGCAGTTTGAAACTCAATCAAGATATTGCAGTTAATACAGTATAGGCTTTTTAGTATTGGTTTAATCAGAGTGTTCAGTGACAAATGGCTCTTTAATCCACACGCTATTCAGAACTAGCAATAATAGCATAAAAAGCAATTGCAAGCCCTCACTACCAAACCTCACTCTTAGTCTCCTTCTGGCCCTATCAGTCTTGCACTGTGAGCTACGTGGTGACACAAAATTGCTGGAGGATAATGAGAGCTCTCAGCTTGTTGACTGCAGTACTTTCCTGGGAGATGAGAGATACGGTCTTATTCCTCCTCAAGCTGCAGAGAAAGCTCCTCCGTATTTTAAAAGTAAAAGCATGAAGCAGCTGTGTTACCCAAAAGAAAGATCCAAAGGCAGCCAAGGGCAGGAACTGGCCCAGGCTGTGAATCCCTAACACAGAAATAAGACCAATCTAAGGGAGAGGGGGATTTCAGACATGCCTCTGTCTTTGTAAGTGTCTAGGTATTAGGAGGATTGCTGAGACTTGCCTGATTTTTCACTCACCGAATAAAGAGCCAAAATGCCTAAGTATGGGGTTTAAGGATTTAATTCCCAGTCAGGTACTTAGAATCTATGGCAGCACAGAAATTCCTTGTGAATTGAGGCCTGAGACCTTTCTCACACAGTTCACAAAATTCCTAAGAGCTGTGTATTTCTACAGGTTTCTGTTAAAAATGAGAATATTCAGTGCATGCTGAATTTTGTGACTTTAGAACAACAAATGTTGCAGAAGAAAATGCATATGATATTATATTTGATGCCTTTATAAATTTTACATCCTAAAAAATTTTGTCCATCTGGGATAATTCTATGGGCAGTTAAACCCCATGGTATTCTATGAAATATGCCATGAATAGTAAAGAAAAAATGTTTCTGCAGTGATTAGGATAGGCCTGATGGTTGAGGTCTAAAAGGGATATGAATCTCTCTTTCCCTCCCAAACGAGGGGTTTGGAGCCCAGTAGGAGCTCTGTTGTTGACATATGGTGGAGAGAACGAGAGTTAAATGAAGAGGTTCTTGTGGGCAATCATGAAACATGTTTATTTTATAGATGTTAGGGATGTTTTGGGATTTGGGTTTTTGGTTTGTTTTTTTTTTTTTTTTGGTAAACATTTCTGTTTAAAAAGGAAATTGTGCTAAATAATTTGTGAAAAGTTTACAAATATACAATTTACTGTCACAAATGCAAGACCGGGCATGCTGGTTATGTTTAAATGTTCTTGAAGTTAGTGGCCACCCTTGTCTTAGCAGCTTGCAACCCTGGCATGCTGAAACTGTAGCCCTAAGAAAGGACACCTGGCCCTGCCCAACCTCCTCTGGGGCCTTTCCCACCCCTGCCCAAGGGTCCAGGAGACCCATTTTGGCTCAGCCCAGGGCCCCCAGTCCTGGCTGTTACTGGTCACTCCAGGGCCCAGCCCTGTTTCCTCACCTCATGGCTGGGTTTCCTGGATTGATCTTGGACCCGACTCATTACTTGGCATCTGTATGATGTGGTGGTCTGAAGTCTGGGATATAAAATGAATCATGTGGAATAATCAGAGAACCAGGAGTGTGTTTAAGGGTCTCCAGGAGGCAGGAGGACTGCATGTTGTCCTTGACGCATGTCCCAACTGATGAGCTGAAAGCACAGGAGGGCTGTATCTCTGGCCATGAGCACAAGGAGTGGAGCAGCTGGTGAGGCCAGGAGCAACTGGGAGGAGTGGCTGTCAGAGCCGAAAGGGTGCTGGGGGGAGGTGGCAATTTCAGACAGGCTTTTCCACCTGGCTGAAAAGGTGCCAGAACCCCACAGCTTACAAACCCCAACCTGACTAAATGCCGTTAATGTAGGAGAACAACCTGTGGGCCTTGCAATAGCCCTGCTGGAAAGCTGGAGAAGAGGATCACAAATCTCTTATAGGCAGACATCAGAAGTAGACATTGTCTGTTAATCTGCTTATGTTTCTTTCTTTTCTTCAGCATGATAAAATACATCATGCCAAATTATTCATGTCTGTGAGTGGGGAATAGCAGCTTATCAAACAATCTGAAGCATAGGTCAATGTTCTTAGGCTTCTGAATGGGAGTTTGAGACCTGTTTTTACTGATTTGTAAACTTAAGTAAAGTTTTTTTGCTGTCTGGAAATGAAGAATAGAATACCTCATGGTATGGTGGTTACTACGCTGAAGTGGGTTTTTTAAAATTTTTATTATTATTATTAATTCCAAAATGCGAGCTCTGAGAATTTCTTCATGGTCTTATGTGAATGATACTTGCAGGTCATAGTCTAGAAGCTATGGGTTATCTCAATATGAAGGAGTTAGATCTGTCACTCATTTGGAGCAAATGGCCCAGAGGTGAATGTCTTATGTCAATATTTTGACTATCAACACTGATCAATATTTTTGTGTTAGCAGCAAGTGCTTTCCTTACATTAATTTTTTTTTTCTTATTAACTAATGGTGATTGGTTTCATCACCACATTAGGTAGATGATTTTTCACAAGTCTTAAAAGGAGTGTGCTTTAGTTGTGCTACAATATGGACTGAAACATTGGCAAGAAAAAGAGTAAGAATACATAGATCTAGCCTGTAAACTTCCTTGTGTTTGTGTCCTCAATGCTGGAAATAAAATTGCTTTATCATTTTCCATGATGCTATCATGGTTAGCCATTATAAGGCTTTTGTACACAGAGGGATAAATCAAATCCCGATAAATACCCACAACACACTGTCATTGCCCTCTTTGTGCTCTCCTTTCTCCTTGCTAAGTTTGTTAGTGGATGTAAAACAGACCCTTCCTTCCTACAGCAGCAGACTTCAGCCTAGATAACTTCACAGAATGAAGCTGTTTCCCTTTCACTCAAAAATACCAGTGACAGCAAATTGCACAGGGCTCTCTGTAAAATGACATCTGTGTATAAGAGGTGATAGTACTATTTGCTTTATACAAGATTTCAGCAGAAAATGAACAGTTATTTATTTATTAAGCAAACATTTAAAAAAAAAATTAAACCAACTGGTATAGACAGAAAAATGTAAAGCCTCATGGCTACAGCAAAACACCAGTTATGTGTCTTGTACACTTAATATTTTTCACAACTTGTCTTACTTTGTCTTCAGATTACTGCATCAGGGAAAGAACACAGTAATTAAAGTTGGCAAAAGCCATCTTAATCAAACAGTGCTGAGGAAGAGGAATGAGTGAAATGAAGTAGTTTCCTGCTCTATTATGTGGTGCCATTATCACAGGAAACTAGGAAGGAAGTGAAGAAAACTTAATAAGGAAGGAAGCAACACCAAGTTATTGTAGCTATTCAGGGGAGTGTAGATGGATCTCAGTTTTTTCTCCTGGGGAAGACAGCAGTCCTTTTAAGTAATGCAATTTGTAGGTTAAAGCAGTGCCAGTGCAGTTCAAAAATAGTAGGACGTGGAATTATTGAAGCCATTCAGCTGCCATTATGGCGACCTTGACAACGTGATTTACATGAAATTTTACCATAAACTAACAAGGAACTTCCCTCTGTAGGAGATACGTGTATTATAGTATGAGAATGTACAGAAGAATTCGGTTCGTAGGTAAATGTAGCATGAATGAAGTATGGAGTTTGGCATGCTGTTCTTGTGGATGCGATGCTGTGTTGAAGAGAGCTATGGGAACCCTAACAAATATTCAGTTCCTCCATACATTGCTTTAGGAGATCCAGGTTTAAAAGGATATGCTTCTGTGGAAGTTATATGGATTGTTTTGAGACCGGTATTGAAGAGGCTCTTTAGGGACTACTTAGAGATAGGAAACCTCTTCTGTATGTGCCATTTCCAGTGCCACACTGTATGTGTGGATACTAGTGGCAGTGGGGATCTCACATTAACCTCAGTGGTGCTTGCAGTACAGTAGAGATCAACACCACACCTTCCTGGTTTTTTGTGGGGGAGGGCTGTTTTCTGTTTTATTTTGTATTTTGTTTGATTTTTAAACAGAATCTGTCCTCTCTAGTGTATTTTGTCAGATTTGTAAGATCACTTTTGCAGGCTCCATTGCATCCTGTGGTCCCAGGGCCTCCCTGTTCCAGTTTATCTTGGGATTTTCTTGGTGCTGCAGGATGCCTAGTAGAGCCAAATGCAGTGGACTTCTTTGTTGTGCTTCCCATCAGAGCCATCTGGGGATTTGCTGAAAAGGGGACTGTTCTGTCAAAGGTGCTGTTGGCAGTATTCATGTTCTTGTGTGTGTATGTGCATCTCCAAGTATCAGAACGCCATTCTATGTCCACTGGAGATGTTGTCTGCTTTGATTACTAAGAAAGCACATATTTATCTTGTATAGGAGCAATTTTACCTCAAAGATGCATGCAACACTTCTTCAAAAAGAAACGAAGATCCTTCAAGTAAAAAAACAAATACTTACAAAGAGGTGTTTTTCAAGATGTTCAGAATGCAGTTTCTATTATTTCTGACTGTTGTCCAAACTAGTCAACATACAGCTGTTGCAAATTAACTTCCTTGTTAAGAAAAAATGTTATGTGAAGCATCAAAGTAAATTGCAAATGGATCAGATTAGGATCTTTTACTGTCAAGAGAAATAAAATATAACATCAGAAATTGCATAAAGGCCTGCTTTTCAGTTGCTGTTTTGAGAAAGATACAAAAAAGTTAAATTATAATAGTGTCTGAGTTCTGAAGTGCGTTTTGCTTATTTAACTTCAGTTTTCTTTGCTTTCCACCATCTATTGATAAATGTGATGAGTTTTTCTTGTGAAGAAGGAAATGTTGCCTTGTTGAGGACATGGTCTCGAACAGCTAGAATGGCTAGCAGCAAAAAGGAGAAATAGCATCTCATAAGTAGTTTTTATTCTGAATTTTTCCTTTGCATAGTGCAGAGCTAGTCTAAATACTTGTATTTATTTGCCTTTGTTTACAGTTACACATTTCTCTTAAGAAGTATTCCTTGACTGTTCTCTGGTCCAACTGGTGTCCTTCAAAAATACTGTTAATGAAGTAAACTGCCATAGGAAATTCCACCTTACTTATTAATAGCATCATAATGCAGCAGTTTATAAACCTAATTTTTTACTGTGAGGGCTAGGGTGGCCTGTAGAAGTTGTGGAGCCTCCCTCCTTGGAGATATTCAAAAGCTGTCTGGACATGGTCCTGACTAACTGACTCTAGGTGGCCCTGCTTGAGCGGGAGGGTTGCACCAGATGATCTGCAGAGGTCCATTCCAACCTCCACCATTTTGTCATTCTGTGATTGCATTCTGGCATCCCACAGTTGTTCTGGGCTTGATTTAGACAAGCAAACAATCTATGCAGCATGCCCAAAGCCAGCACAAAATTATTACATGTTAACTATTGAGAAGCAGGTAATAAGATCTAATTGCCTTGAAAGACAATTTAGGAGTTTATTTTCTTAAATGATTGGACTTGCATTGACAGCTATCCCCTTTCTCTCATGAGTGGGATAGTGGACTGACTCATGTAACAATATGCCACGAGACAGCAGCTCGTCTCTTGAAGCCCCTTGATATCAAGGTTCTCAGAGATTAAACCCAGCTCCTAATTTTTTCTTGGTATAGACATGAAAGCCAATGAAGATGTGTATTGTACCTGGAGAAAGGACTCTATGCTTAAAGGCATTGTGTCTTTATTTTCTGACCCTGTTGGTTGGTCTAATAAAAGATATTACATCTCTCTCCAAATCATGCCTCCTGTGCAGTTTAGGAGGTTTTCAGGATTTTGACCTAGTTCCATAGAATTTGTTGTCAGCGAAGTTATTTTCAGCTTTGTGGATGGCCTAAATTCCACTTGACCTATAACTAAGGTGTGCAGTATCCAAACTGGTCCAGGGCTACTGTGTTGCAAAGAGCTTCAAATCAGCATTGATTACATACTTACGAAGACCAAAGTTATTAAAAAAGCAATATATTCAGTAATGTTTTGCATTATCAACATCCGTATTTATCGCAACGTTGGTATTTTCACCTTACAGTGTCACTGAATGTGCTATAGTTATATTATTTCAGCTAACTAATAATCAAACTGAATAACAATAGAAGAAACAGCACTGCATTATTTTCTTGTTAATCTTGTTTTACTACTGTGTGTTGTTGAACAATAAAATAATTGAGCAATAAAGAGCAATTGTTCTTTTTTCAACATCTTTTTTGTAGCTCTTGTCCCTGTACTAGAGATCTTAGAAAAAGACTGCATGTAGTGAGTAATTGCCCTATTTGTTTCACATTTGTTATGCCTTAGAATGAGAACTAAACACAGATAGAGGCTTGGTGCTTGGACATTTCAAGATTACCTCACAGTTATTTTTATTGCTGATGTTCAGGCCACATGTATCTCAGAAATTATTATAGTACTTAATTTCTTTGTCTTGTTATTGCCTTCAGAGAAAATACAAGATCTTTGAAATTAAGCATGGCATCATCTTCATAAACTGGGCAATGAAGATATTCTTCAGATATTTAGCTAAAATAATAATAAAAAAAACATATTGCGAGGACAAGTACAGGAAAAAATCTGAAATGTTTGCTTTGAATTGCCAGGTTTTTCTTTGTCTTTGTCAGGAAAAAAAGCTTTCCCAAAGTCTGCATTGCCAAATCTTCTGCAAGAAATTGCCTGTGTTGATGTAAGTTGAGGTTAAATGGCAATAAACTTATAAGACGTGTACAACTTCTTTAGCCTTTGTTGCCCTTTCATAGGATCATACCAAGGTGGAAGGTCTCTTGTGCAACCTCCTGCTCAAAGCAGGGTGAACTGTGAGATCAGCACAGGCTTCTGGGGGCTTTATCCAGTTGGATCCTGTGAATTTCCAAGGCTGGAGGCTGCACAGCCTCTCTGGGCAACTTGCTCCACTGCGTTGCTGTGCTTATGATGGAAAAGCTTTGCCCTATATTCAGTCTGAATCTCTCTTGTTTCAGTTTGTGTCTCTTGTCCTACCGCCATACATGACAGAAGAGCCTGGCTCCATCTTCTTGTTAAACTCGTCATAGGTATTAAAAGGCTGTTTTTAGGTTTCCCCTTCAATCTTTTCTTCTCCAGAAAGGTAGAATTTATTATATATATTTATTTTTTTTTTAAATAAAGACTTCATTATTACTTCATTGCTTATATTCTATTCTTGCTACTTGTACTTCTATAAATGTGTGCTGGTAATATCATTTTACTGTCTTTTTAGAAGAAAACTAATAGGAATATAAAATTAAAATTAAATAATTGCTCCATTTTCCTTAGATTATATCATTTAATACTTTCGCTTCTGTCTGTTATGTAAGGCACAAAAGCAGAAATTGTCTCCAGCTCAGTTCTGTTCAAAAACTAACTCAACTACATAAGGGCTTCTTTGAATAGGCAGCAAAATGTGTCCTCTCATTAGAAAACCAGATCTCGGTTAACTTGCTAACTACACTGCAGCTTTACTATCTCCAACGACGAACGAAGAGCTGGTAGCTTCTTCATTAAATACCATGTCCTGATTGAATTATTCCTTGTCTAAAGCCAGTCCAAACAAACTTATCTATCAGGAATTAAGGGGTGGCTTTCCTGCAACAAGTGAAGTTGACTGCAACAGCTACGTTTGGGGGCAGAGAACTGAGGCCTGTGGCTGGAGTCAGAAGCTGTGGGATAAAGCACAGAGCCGTGCAACTGGCAGTTAACTAGAAAGTTCCTTCAACCAGCCTTGCTGCCATGAACGAGCTGGAGGGCTGTCTGTAAGCCACAGGGATAATGAACTGACACTGTCCTTGTTTCCAAACAGGCATACACACGTCCCCTCTTCAAATTAATTACCAGTAAAAGAGGAAGAGACCCTCCAGAACTCATATTACCATTATGTCGAAGAATTAGGAGGGAAAAAAATATGTGATTTCAAAACGTGAACTCCTGCCTCTTTTTAAAAGTTAATTATATTCTTTCTATAACAGTCTGAAGACATGATTGTTATTTACTGTTTCTTGTTCTTGCCTCTCATTTCTGTTCAAATTGTCATAGTTTCGTGATATATGTAATAATTAGGAATGTACAATCACTGCAGAAAACTACAGCTTTATACAAAAAACGTGACAGATTATGTTTTCTGTGTTGCCATGTGAATAGCACACCATGATCATTCTTACTGTGTTACATTTAGAACTATGTTACAGTGAAATCTGACACAGGTTTCATTCCACATCTATCCTTTTTGTCAGTTTTCCTTTCATGAACGATGTGACACAAGGGAAGCTTCTGTAGGCAAAAAAAGGTCACCATCTTCATCGAAACCTGTTATACTCTGGGAAATTAGGCATGAGAAATATAACAATTACATATAATAAACATTTTTCTGAATATAAAGACTGACACAAAACTTATGTCTAATGCTGCTGCCTTACAAAAGTTGGGGTTTTTTTTTGTATTTGTAGATGAAACTGCCTGGATAATGGAAATTGCAAGTAGGAATAAAAAAATTTAAATTAAGCAGTAGAGGTATGCTGGAAACTGATTCAGCCTTTTTTCCCCCCTCATTAAGTGAAACCCAAAATATGAGTGTGAGAAAAACTGAGCACATATGACTCTGGAACAGAGGCAAATTCCACTGACAAGCTACGACATGTAACAGAAGAATATTTGTGATCATCTAGAATAAGTAAAAATGTGACCCCATCAATGTTAATGTCGTATTAACCTTACAGAAAGGACTGCCTTGAGGAAAGTGAAAGATTTTGATTGGTGAGTGGCTCTCTTGATCTTCCATTTTCCTCTGTGACACACTGACTGAGCACACTATTCTGATTCAGATGTTAATTTATGGAAATGGATAATACAATGTATCTGATTGCTTAATTATGCATCCCGGGGATTCATTCAGAATCCGTATAATGCATCTTGATGACCTTTCAAAGGCAGAACTTGCAATTTGCAACTTTTATTGGGATTTAATCAACTGGACAATACTTCTCACATCTTTTTCTGATGAGGGTACTGACCCCTGTCTCTGGCATCTTTGCCGTGTACTATAATCACTAATCTCTAATGCAAAAAGCAGTCATTCCTGTGTAGCATAAGTGAATCCAAGAGTGAATAGGGTTAGCCCACAGCTCTGTCTCCTCACACTTTAATATTGAAAAAGATGCCACTAAGGTTTGGTATTGAGGGGTTTGCAATGTGCTAGCAAAAAACCGTATACAATACAGACTACAATTAACATGCCTAATTGATTTCCAAGAGGCGTGACTGAAGAAAAAATATGACAGACTAAAAAAACCAACCAACCTTTCATATGTATAATAGGAATGTCTTGAGTTGTAATGGTAAAGATGTAGCTGTTAGAAAGGATATAAATCCTTATGTCATCCTCCAGGGCATAACACCAAGCCTCTATATTTGAATTTAGGAGTAACCCTCCCTTGGGTTTAGTTAACTACCAACTGCAGAGTTTTTTCATTTCTTTCAAATAAGCTGAGCCTCTCTACTGCTTTCAGCCTGAAAGTCTGGATGGATGCTCATCACCAAGGGATTCCTAACTAATTATGACTGACTGGTTGATTAATCATAGTAAAAAAGGTGAGACTCTTGGCTGCCACTCCAAAACAGAAAAATAAATAACCCATGCAGAAATTACACGTCCTACTTGTGTTCTGTATTTTGAAACACTGAGGCAAATAGATGATCTTGAAATCAAAACAACTGTAACAGTTTTAATATTTCATTACCCTTCTGCAAAAGTCTTAAAATAAATACCTTAAGTAAAGAATATGATGTATAATAGTCCTAAGTAAAGATGAAAATATGAAGGGAGATAGCTTCTGTTGGCCAATAAAGATACTTACAGTACTACTAGTTTGGTAGTATTTTAGAGTTTATATAACTCACTGCCAAGGATGAAAACTTTCACACACTCTTTTCTTTTTGTTTTCTTTCCTTTTTTTTTTCTTCTGTGGACATGTGTTTGTCATGATTATTTCATGCATAGAGCAATTTCTGAGTGTGTTGAAGTTTTTCTTTACATAGAGATGTTAAGGAAAAAATTGACCTTGTTAGAGGTAAAAATCTAGAAGAGGTAATATTCTACCAGATGAAATAATGGACATATAGAAAGGGAAAAAAAAAGTATTTGATGGCATGGTGTTGATAGGCCAGTATGTGGCAGTTTGTGTCTTCAGTGAGTTGGCATTAAATGTGTTTGAACACAGAAAGAAAAAGTGTGTGGCTACTGACAGTACTTTAAATGGTCTCTGCCTGCTACATATGCTGTGCAATGTACATGCTGCTCTGTCACGTATTGAATGCATCTGAGAGCTACTGAGTAGCTGGACTGGGAAAAATGTAATTCTTGCAATAGTGGAGAGCCAGTCAGAAGAACAGACTTTTCTTTTTGAACAGTTGCAATTGACCTCTTTGATTTTCTATTGATGTGTAGCTGTGGGTTTATATCTTAAAGCCATTATTGGCTCACAGATTTTATGGAACTTAAGGCAGTTTTATAGTAGTAAATTACATGATAAGAAGGAAGTAAATGAGCAAATATGCATTTTTCTCTCTTTGGTTTTAATTTCTTTTTATCTGACTGTCTTCTCAAATGGAACTGATAATGGATAATACTACGAAGAAAGATCTACTTTTTCTAGATTTTGTTAAAAAAGACCAGCTCACGAATGACTGAAGTTTAGAATGAAAATATATGTTTGCTTAATTAGTGATTTAATTTAAATGACTAAAGACACCATCATAGCATGCAAATGCACTTAGAGTTAGTGTATGCATGCAAATATAGTCACAACCTGTACTGGGCTGGCAGAGTGAGAACAGACACTGTTCCCCTTAAAAAAAGGGAGAAGAACAGTTTCCACTGTTGGATACCCAAACCTCTGTTTGGGACAACTTTGTGTTATTTATTCTGAAGCTTATCTGCTACATCCGGTAGCTGAGCAGTCAAGGTGAGATTTGTACTTAATGTATTTATCAGTTACCACCAAAACTGTTTATTTCATGTTTAGAGAGATTCTTGTAGCACACCAGCTGTCTTAGTAACAGTGAACCATCAAGTCTTTTGTTTACAAACACATTTGTTTGAAACATTTTGCATGACAGGTTACAGATTGTGACAATTACACTGGGTCAGAGAAAAGAACGTCATGTAATGCCAGTGCTTATAATGAAGCACGCTCTGATCTGATGGATGCATCTTGATTGAACATGTCATGTTGTATTTCATATGGAAACTTAGAAAAAAGAAAAGACTATGAAATGTTGTCTCTTACACAATTTTGAGCCACAAACACAAGCTAGTTGTTTCCCAATACTGTTTCTTATTATATAAAACACTTGGCAGACATGAAGGTTGTTACCTGAATGGTGGCAGGTAATTACTCACTGTGATAAGCCTGCCCAGTGCCAGCACTGGTACACAAGTCCTCCCGTTCCTCTGGGCCATTTGCTACTGCTCCTGCCTTCTCTCTAGAGCAGAGATTTACTGTTGTGCTGGGCCATCGCTGCTAATGGCTTTTCTTAAAGTTTCCTTGTCTTTGTTTCACTTCATATCAGCTAGTTTCCATTTACCAAATTCACTGAGGGGACTCTTTTATGTCAAGCATCTGGTATGTATGCCTCAGATAATTCCAGTCCCACTTTCTGATGCAGAAAACCTTCTGGTTGGTAATCTCTCATTTCTCTTTGTTGAAAGGCAAAGTCTTTCTATCCAGCACCCAGATCTTCTCATAGCAATTTGTAGTTAATTTCAGATGTTGATTTAATCTCTTTCTTTACTCATTACTCTCATTACTGTATGTTAACAGTGAAATTATGTTTGAGATTTTAAGTTTATGTTAAAAAAAATCCAGAGGTTTTGTATAACTTTGCTTTCAGCTTCTCCTGTCTGTAATGTCACTTCCTATTGAGCTCCTTCTTTCATCTAATATACTGCTGTTGAAATAGATGAATTGCTATAGCTGCTTAATTTTTTTCCTTTCTCCTTGACACATGCTTTTCCTGGTGTAGCTGATTATGAACAATGCCTGCTTTGCTATTTTTTAAACCAGTTTTTGTGTTGTCATAGTGGTGCTATCTCACTTATGGCAACACCAAATCACAACTAAGAATCTATTTTACCAAGCTGATGTGTAGTTATTAATCGTTGCAGAGTACTTCACATGTCTGTAAATGGCCATGAGCAAATGGACATCTTTAGATGGAATTTCAATGAGTACTGTTTAGTCTTTTTGGTGCACTGTTATTTTTGCCATTCTAATATTTCAGCAATCTCCCAATTCAAGATTTACCTTTTGGGGAATTTTCCTTCCTAAGTGCCATATTTCTTTGCTTATCCTTTTGGTATTCAGCTATGTGGATAACCAGCAGTAACTGCTGCAGCTTAAGTGAAATCATTGCTGATTGCTGTACCCTGTTCTTCACACCGGCCTTCACCACTTTTGACAGTGCCTCAAGTCTGCTCTTTGGTTTGTTCTAGATTTTGCTTGAAAGGTCACATAATAATGCAATCATTGTGGCTGCTGTTGATATGTATGGCCTAGTATGTCCTTACGTTTTGGGCAGGTGATCTGAATCTTGCATTAGCAAAGAGATCCTTGCTCTGTTTTGTTGTTCTGTCATCTGGTGAGTCACTCTTTTTTTTTTTTTTTAATATATATGTCTTTTTGAAGGAAACCAGTTGCCAAAGCAAGACTGGAAGCTCAGCACAATTAGTGCATAGTTTCTGTGACTGTGGCTTCCCAATGTTCTTTCCATCACCCCACTGTCACTTCTAATTTAGCATTAAAGCCACCTATCAGAAGGAATAAGCCGTGCTGTGGTATTGCCAATGACATCTTAGAGCAATTGCAGATCACATCATTGCTTTCGGTGCTATGTTGTTCTGCCTGAGCATAACAGTGCATGACTGACAGCTCTAGGAAACTAGTCCTGAGTCTGTTTGATAGGTTTTCCATTGATTATCCATCTTCTATGTGTTTTGTTAAGATGGGTGCTCTAGCGTGACTAAGACATGTTTCTTCTTTAACTTGAAACACTTGGCCATTTATTCTCTCTAACGTTAAGGTGTGAAGTTCATGTTTTTCATATGCTGCATTATTGATGAGGGTTTTAATGTCCAAAATATTTCTGTTTTATAGCAACAGGAAGACCAACACCAAGCCCATCAAAATCAGTAGATGTATTCTCTGCAGTGTCAGTGGCTTTTGGATTGTGCCAAAATTTGTTTATGGAATGTCTGTGCACCAGCATGGAAACTGTATAGACTCGGAGAGTAACTCTGAATGAACTAGTGTGGATGTTGAAAGCCTTCCTGCACGCTTGCATGAGTGTGGTGTGCTTTTCAGACTGATTTGTGTAACTCATTAGGAAACTTCAGAAAATTAAACTGGGTAGCTATGAATTCAGGTTCATAGATTACCATGCTTAAAACCATTTGAAGTTATCTTGTAGCTCTGTATGGTTCAACACAGTACTGTGTAAGTTTATACAACAAAGCTTTCTTTTTCTTTATACAGTCACATTTTATTAAATAGTTAATAGGTAAAACCAGGTAACCCTGTGCCTAGTGTAATTCTATTCATTTTGAATTACAGAAGAACAAAATTTATGAGAAGCATATCTGAAATAAAGTAATTCTTCTCACCCATTCACCAGCATATAATTTTTTAATGTATTTTCCCTTGTGCTTCAAGCATTTATGGCTGTTTTCCAGGATGTTTTTGAAAGACGTTGGCTCTGTGATTGAATTTTTTGATTAAATGTTTGAATAATATCAGTCTTTTCAAATAAAATAAGCACATTCAGCTTGCCAGACTGTTTAGCCTTCAGTTGTTAACTCCCTAGTATCAATCATGAAATGTGTTTAAAAAAGGATGATACCACAGATGGACTTAAAAAACAGGGAAAAAGTAGCTAGGGCTCAACACTGCAATCAGAAGTGATATCGTTGTTGCACAGGTAACGCTTGTCTTGCTGGTAGGATCCAACCTGTAACTGGATACTGGGGTTGTGCATACTTGTTACGGCTCCTGCTATCCCTGATTCAACTGGGTGAGAAGGGCCAGGTGGTTTGCTGATGACTGTCTGTTAGTAGGAGGCTTTCGTAGCTTCAGGGCATCTCACTGTGTAACAAATGGTGATTTGCTAATCACCATTAAGGGTAATGGTGATTAACTTCAGCCCAGAATCTCTTCACTGTCTGATACTGAAGAGAAATTTGTTTTTCAAATAAATGCTCAGTGTGAAATATGCAAGGACCTACACTTTGCACACCATGCTGCTAATACAAACTTATTTAAATGAACACATCTGCTGTAACTACAGGTTACCCCACACTTTACTGTTTGTAGGCCAAATCATTGTTTGGGACTTTGTAGATAGTTTAGAATGTTATTAGATAGCTGGTTCCAAGCGCAGTCTGCAGTGGACCCACAGCCCATGGACAAACAACCAAAAACTGCCCCACCGGCACACCGCAAAGGGAGGAGGGCCAGTAATGCAGAAGAATGGAAGCTTGCAACAGCAAGGACCAGCAGGAGGAAGACGCTTCCCCCAAAGCCTGAGGTGCCCTTGCAAAACTGCTTCACAGCTCTGCAGAATAAAAAGGAAAGACCCATCACATCAGGAGAAACGCTGGAGCTGAGTAAGGCAGCCCAATCTGCTCCCTGTATAACAACCGGTGGGTTGGTATTGGGACTGGTGCTGTTTAACATATTTGTTGTCAAAATGGACAATGGGATTGGGTGCACCCTCAGCAAGTTTGCCAGTGACACCAAGCAGTTGGCATGCTGCAGGGAAGTGATGCGATCCAGAGGGACCTGGGCAGGCTAGAGAGGTGGGCCAGAGCAAACCTCATGAAGTTCAATGAGGCCAAGTGCAAGGTAGGGCACGTGGGCCGGGGCAATCCCAAGCACAAATACAGGCTGGGCAGAGGATGGATCGGGACCAGCCCTGAGGAGAAGAACTTGGGGGTGTTGGTGGATGAGAAGCTCAACATGACCCAGCAATGTGCACTTGCAGCCCAGAAAGCCAACCACATCCTGGGCTGCATCAAGTGTGGCCAGCAGGTTGAGGGAGGGGATTCTGCCCCTCTACTCCACTCTTGTGAGACTCCAACTGGAGTACTGCGTCCAGCTCTGGGGCCCCCAACAAAAAAAGAACATGGACCTGTTGGAGTGAGTCCAGAGGAGGGCCACAAAGACGATCAGAGGGCTGGAGCACCTCTCCTATGAAAACAGGCTGAGAGAGTTGGGGTTGTTCAGCCTGGAGAAGAGAAGGTTCTGTGGAGACCTTATAGTGTCTTTCCAGTACTTAAAGGGGGCCTACAGGAAAAATGGGGAGGGCTCTTTATCAGGAAGTGTAGCGACAGAACAAGGAGTAACAGTTTTAAACTGCAAGAGGGTAGATTTAGATTAGCTATAATGGAGAAATTCTTTACTGTGAGGGTGGTGAGACACCGGAACAGCTTGCTGAGGGAAGTTGTGGATGTCTCCTCCCTTGAAGTGTTTAAGGCCAGGCTGGACAGGGCTTTGTGCAACCTGGTCTAGTGGGAGGTGTCCCTGCCCATGGCAGGGCGGGTGGAACAAGATGATCTTTAATGTCCCTTCCAACTCAAACTATTCTATGATTCTATGATCCTATGATTATGTCAAGACCAAAGCCACAACAGAAATGAACTCTGTTTCTTCTGCACATGCCATGCCCTATGGAAGATACTTCTAAATTGCAATACAGCTCTTAAAACTTTGCTTAAAATTACTTTTTCTATTAAAAAAAAAAGAAAGACGCTTTTGACTGGGCAAATTCTCCTAACTGCGCACCAAGAGGTCAGATCAGCAACAGGATTTGCTTAGATCAGTAGTGATTTGTAGGCAAGAAATACTTGAAATAGAAAAGTACTGAAAGCTTGAATGTGCTGGCAATTCCTTCAAACTCCATGTTGGAAATCATATTGCTAGTTACCAAAAACTAATATTGGTCCCACTCTGATGCCTTTCTTGGGGAGGTTAAACAGAGAAATGAATACAAAAAAGTAGAGGCCAATGACACAGGAGACAGGTGGAAAAAAAAATATTCAAACCTATTATGTTCTTGCCTTGGTTATGATATAGGACAATCTAAGTAATCCATTTTATTTTTGTATCAGACACATGACTCACTGTTCTACTACCATATAACCAAGGGAATTTTTACTATTGTCTTCCAGAGGAATACAGTTAAGGACTACCCTATATAGCCAAATCACATACTAGATGTGCTTATTAATTCTTTTTTGCTGTTACTAATTGAGTTATATCTCATATTAAACATAGCAGTGGCTGAACTTTCTCACAAAGATTTCTGCTTTTCTTCAGGCAATGTTTCATTCTCCTTTCTCATGTTCACTTGAAAGCCTGTCATCTGAAATCATTCTGTGCTTCAGGTTCTAGGAAACAGATGAAAGTGAAGAATACTTTCATCCCCCATAGAGTTTAATCCCACACTAGTCTGACTCAGTTATTTTAAATGAAGTCTTATAATTTTGCTGCTACGCAAGTTTAATGGAAATTATATGAAGGAGAACAAAAGATTATTTATTTTTTTTATTTTATTTTTGTGAACAAGGTGGTTGCCTTTGCAGAATCAGTATTTCCAGGAAATGCAATCTCTCTCCACTGAATTTAAAAGCAACCCTGAGTCTATGTACTTTTTTCTGTAAGAACAGTCATGTGCACAAACAGCCCACCACGTAGCATCATTAAATTGACAGCCTGTATTAAACAGTAGCCAGCTGAATGCCACTGAAAGAGACTGTATTAATCAGAACACATTTTCAGTTATCTAGAAGATGCAGAGAAAGGAGCTCACACACAGTCACTTAGTGTAACAAGTGACATATCCACATAACCAACCAAATCAGTGTAACAAATGGAGCTAACTGCACTGTGCAGTGGTGGATAATCAAAGTTCTGGATTTCATCGCTCTTTGTGGTACTGGCAAGAAAATCAGGAAGACAGGACAGTAAAATCTGTTAACTCCTGCTGCAGACAGATCTCCTTACTATTCCCTCTCCCTGTGTCTCAGAACTTCAGATTTATTTATTAATTTATTTATTTTAGTTCTGGATTTACTTGGATGCCCTTTATGCATGTATCATAATCTGCTGAAAAATTTTAGGTAATGTGGAATTATTTCTCTACAGAATTTGAATAATGATATGAAGGTCATCTCACTAAGGTACTTATAAAGAAGCAAATGCCAAGTTGTAAAAATATATCAAGGCGTAAAAATGCCAGGTAGTAAGCATAAAATATTCTTATTGTGTTTATGAATTCCTCTGTCATGTAAGAAACACCTTATACCACAATAAGATGCTATGGAACTTCCTTCCAACTTGATGTTGAGATGGAATAAAATACCTGTGATATAGCCTGAAAAACTTGTAATATTTCACTGAATAGCTACAACATTTTTTACGGTTGATGATTGGCACTCTCATAAAAGCTGGGATCAGGGATTTCTCTTTGGGCAAGAGGACATCAGAGAATATTGGTGAAACAGTAGAGAATGATGGAATATTTACTAGTTGTTAACCAACATTAAAGAGATTCAGAGGAAATGGAATTAATTTTATATCTTGCTGTTTAAAGAAAAAGGCCATAATAAAACCAAACCTTTGTATATAAAACATTGAAACAACGTTTTTAATAAAACTCCTGAAATTTTCTACCTTGATTAGTATCAGACATTTTTTCAGGACTACCTAAAAGCGTGTTGCCGACTTCTGCACAAAATGACCTTTCAGAAGGTTACGCAGCTTAAAACAGCGGTGAGAGTGATAAAGAATGAAATTCCTTCTAGAGAGAGACACTGAACAGTTTGTCTTTCAGAGTACAAAACAGTAAATTTGAAATGGATTGTGTAAGGGGAAATAGAGAAATTGTATCAGCTTCTGTGATAGAGCTGCCTCTGATATTGAACTAGGTTTAATGAGAAACAAGAGTTGCATTAGAAACAAAGCCAGTAATATATTGATAGGTAAGTGATAAAAGAGTTTCCTGACTAGAATGCATTAAATAGAGGAACTAAACCTGAAATATTTTAGTGCTGCAAGATACAAAGTGAATAGATGAATATTAAGGGTAGACTAAACTGAAGATGAACATGTCATCTAAAGGATTAATTTATGAATTTCATTGCCCATATAAAATGCAGTATCTTGAGAAGTAACAGAGATTATCTGAAATCATAAAATGGGATGTGGTGGGGTCTTGTGCCTTTTTGTTATCTTACTATGGTTATTTCATAGAAATTTCATTTCAATCACAAATGTCATATTTAGGAAGAATTTCTGTGTTGAGCTTGACAGTGTTTAATGACTGCCTGTCCTGATTTCAGCTGCGATAATTTTCTTCCTAGTAGGTGCTGTGTCTTGGATTTAGTATGAGAATGATGTTGATAACACGTATTGTTTTAATTGTTGCTAAGTAATGCTTATATTAAGTCAAGGACATTTTCAGATTCCCATAGAAACTGAGAGAGAGCATAGACAGGACAAGCTGGCCAAAGGAATATTTCATACCATAGACATCATGCTCAGTATATAAATATAAATGATTGGCTGGGAGGCAGGGATCTGCAATCACTGCTCGGGACAGGCTGGGCAATTGATAATTGGGTGGTGAGTACTTGTATTGCATCATGTATTTTATATATTCTTTTATCATTATTATTATCTCCTCTTCCATTACTCTTCTATTAAACTGTCTTTATCTCAACTCATGAGATTTCTTTTTTTTTTCAGATTCTCCTTCCCTATCCCACTGGCCGGGGGTGAGTGAGTGAACAGCTGCACGGTCGTGGTTGCTGGTTAGGGTTAAACCCCGACACTGCCATCATGCTATTTTTTTACTATGTAGATATTCCTATCATTGTAACCTATGATCAATGAACTTTTGCCTAGTTTTAATAAAGTAACTTTAAATCTTTTATTTAGATTTGAAATTCTACCAGTTTAATTGTTTTTATTGTACCAGATATATATAACTAAGCAATCATGCTATGTTTTCTTGTATAAAGGAACATTTATTACATGCTGTGTGAGCTGATTTAAAATTGAGTGATGCACAGACACAGCTTATTGCCTTGATCTTGATCTCAATATCTATAAACAGTGCTATTATCAATAAAGTGCATATTTTACAGTATCATCTTCACATCCTACTAAACCATTTCTCAAGCAGTATATGACTTTTTTACTATGTGCTTTTGGGACAGGCATGTATATGGATGGTGTGGGGCACACCAAGCCAATATGCTTCATAGAAATATCTAATTACCAAGCCTGATAATGGCATTATCTCCCTTCATGGATACATTTTTTGGATGCATTTCAATTTATTGGGAAATTTTCAGTGAGGAGAATTTGCTGTCTCTACTATATGCAACATAAACTGGCTGTATGCACAGATACTCTGCACAACACTTCTCATAGATGAACAATAGTCAATAACAGTAAAAAAGCACTCACAAAGAGGGAAGAAGGAAGGGAGGAAAAGAGAAAAGATCAAACTTCTGAAATTTTTGGGTTCATTAATGAATAAGAACAACAGCGGAGCTTCCTGAATAAAAATTACTGTGGTCAGCTTCCTATTTGTGATTTTTTATTTCTCATCATATCTGTAATTTTTTTGCAAAGTACCATTGCAAATAACTCTTCTGCACTGCTGGGATTATGCGATACAACTAAGAGCACAGCGTATAAAAGGATCACTCAAACATTTTATCTCAAGGATGACTGATTGCATTTTGGGAAGTTCTTTATGATGCAGTGAAATTAAATTGGAGCACATTTTCTGTAACTTGTAGGGCTCTTGCTCCTTCTTTTATGTCTGTGGAAAAGGCTCTGTATGTGTGTTCTACAAAGAGCTGATCCCATTATTTATAGTTCTTGATCATTACTAAAGTGGAAATGAGTTTCCCTCCTATTTTTTCATTTTCATATGAGAAAAACTATGTTAAGTATTTCTAGAATGAAGGTTTTAATGTTGTCCTGGCAGAATGTTAATAACCCTATACCCTGACTGAATTTAAGTACATCACTTTAATGTGTTCAGATCCACTGCTCTACAGAGCTTGTGCTGCCTGTTCTACTGGGTGCTGTGCAGAGAGACTCAAGCTTTCACTTTGGCTTACTCTTGGTTTTGGGAAACTTATTAACTCTTCCACTTTGCAGAATCATAGAATCATATCATAGAATCATAGAACGGTTTGAGTTGGAAAGGACATTAAAGATCATCTTGTTCCAACCCCCCTGCCATGGGCAGGGACACCTCCCACTAGACCAGGTTGCTCAAAACCAAGAGTAAGGTAAGNGGCATCCACAACTTCCCTGGGCAACCTGTTCCAGTGCCTTACCACCCTCAGAGTGAAAAATTTCTTCCTAATATTTATTCTAAATCGACCCTCTTTTAGTTTAAAACCATTCCCCCTCATCCTATTACTACATGCCCTTGTAAAATGTTCCTCTCCGGCTTTCTTCTAGACCCCCTTTATGTACTGGAAGGCCTCTATAAGGTCTCCCCGGAGTCTTCTCTTCCCCAGGCTGAACAACCCCAGCTCTCTTAGCCTGTCTTCGCAGAAGAGATGCTCCAACCCTCTGATCATCTTTGTGGACCTTCTCTGGCCCCACTCCAACAGGTCCATGTCCTTCTTACGTTGGGTGCTGCAGAGCTGGATGCAATACTCCAGGTGGGGTGCCACCAGTGCATAGTAAAGGGGAATAATCACCTCCCTCGACCTTCTGGTCATGCTTCTTTTGATGCAACCCAGGATGCAATCAGCCTTCTGGGCTGCAAGTGCACATTGCCGGATCATGTTGAGAACATTAACCAACACCCCCAAGTCTTTCTCCTCAGGGCTGCTCTCAATCCATCCTCTGCCCAGCCTGTATTTGTGCATGGGATTGCCCCAGCTGTAAATGGAGATGACTTTTCGCCTAGCTCACAGGATACTTACGTGGAGCTTTAAAGCTCTAATACACTAGGCAAATTTTACAGAGTCTATACTTATGTTTCACATTTTTACTCTTTTGAGAGGATTGCATTGTTCTTGTAGTTGTTGAATAATACAACCAGCCCTATTGACAAGCTGTGTGATTGACGGTGGGATAACCTACTTATCTGTACAGCAGATCTATGAAGCCTGTATTGATTTTTTTTCCTTCCTTTTAGTTTTACAATATGAATGGCAGTTGTGTCTTGGAAAAGTTCCTATCACTTTCATTAAGACAGATTATCTGGTATTCTGCTGAGGAGAGATTTAGAATTTAACCTGTGTGCTTAGAAAAAAACAACTTTTTTTTTTTCCCCAAGAGTTTATGTGCAACGTGTGGTAATAAAACATAGCATAGTATATGGGGAAAGTTTCAGCAAATAGCTCTTTAGATTGAATATTAGATCTGAAAACAAGATGGTGCTAATAACTCTCTGCTACCTCTCTTTATAGAGCCCTTAAAATCTGTTTATGCAGATGGAATTTCAATTTTAGCTGTGATTTGTCAATGTGCTTCAGTAAGCCATAGCCACTAGGTCTGCAGTAGTCTAATCTGCTGTATCCTGGGCATATGACCCCTATGCATACATGAAAAAACTTTTCATCACATGGTCATTAATCTCCCTGAGTTTACCAGCCTTGAACGTGGAGTTGATCTGCAAGTCTGTCATAGCTTTAACATTTTACATATGCTTTTGGACATGTTAAGGTCTGTCTAGATAAAGAAAGAGGGATGGGACCAGCAACTAAATCTCATTCTGGAGCTGAATGTATTCAGCTGGCAGTAAGAAGACTGGATTGTGATCCATGCCACTTGAGCTTT
Organism: Anarhynchus alexandrinus; assembly: GCA_008711295.1. Lineage (NCBI taxonomy): Eukaryota > Metazoa > Chordata > Aves > Charadriiformes > Charadriidae > Anarhynchus > Anarhynchus alexandrinus. The sequence continues at coordinate 7,074,260 of VUYV01000024.1, forward strand.
TTTTATTCAGCGATTTTCTAATGTGACTGTTTGGTGCAGGAGATAACAGGCTTGAATCCCTTTAGGATGAAGATAGGCTAGAACCCAGTGTCTTGTATCCTGGGTAAATGCTATGACTACAAGTCTGTCATGAAAAAAGATTATTCAGAAGGACTGCTTAGACTCACCGACTTAGGGATATTCTTGGTTACTAAATGAGCTTGCAATGGAGATTACATTTCATCACGGTCCAGCCAATATCCTTACTACTGTCTGTTATGGATTGATGCCATGCTCATATTTGCTTCTTTCCCTATTGACTGCTACTCCCATCTAGTATGGATAACCTCGTTGGGCTGTCTCTGTAGATAATGTAGAAGACAGTCTTCTCCATACGTGTAGAGCAGCTGCATTAAGTTTCTGTGCTAAATTATCCTTCAGGAACAGTTGATTTCTCATTGCTGTCTGTAGAGGGAGCCTGGGAAGATTTCACCTCAGTAGGGTCAAATGAGTCTTTGTGAAAATCTCCCCCACTTGCTTTTCTTAGGTGTTAAAAAGAGTGTTCTTGTCTTTTAAGTATGTATTGGCAGAAGGTGGCTCTGGATCTCAACTGGAAGAGGTATGTAATGTGCAGCCATTACTCAGGTTTCTGTGTTCCTGGGGCTGAGAACAATTCAGCCACATTCCTGTTCTTGGGCTTTTGCTTAGTGTGAAAGTGTGGGTTTTTGTGGGTCAGTCTTAAGCCCACCCAGTTCTCCTGTCATCTGGCTTCTTAGACTCTCAAAGCCTCACGTTTTTTAGATCTGCCTGTTAGAGGTGAACATCCAGTTTTTCATGTTATGGACCTTAAACTGATGGTGTGGAGAGTATATTCCCAACTCCTGCTCTAGGGAAAGCAGATTTAGAAATTATTGACTGTCTTAACAATGTGGAAAAGATTCCATAGAGAATAGGAAAACTAGGTTCTCTTTTCCATGTTGAAATCCTGTTCTCCTATTCCTTTATTATGTTCTCAGATATCTCTGTTTTACCTATTTCAATTGGTTTTGTTTGTGCCAGATGAGTTTCTCAGTACTTTACATCTCACATTATCTTACAAATTCTGTGACTGTAAATTGCAGCATTATGTAAATCTGAGGTTCTTGGAATCTTCTGTTCTTGTTGAGGAAAAGAAAAAAGTAGATAACTGGTGGGAATGAGAGGTAAAGTTTGTGAACTCATAACAAACAATTTTTGCTCTAAAGGTTAAAGATCATTTAATTTATTTGATTCTTACATAGACTTAGCAGAGCAGTATGTGAACTGATTACAGCATTGCTTAAGACGTGAGATAACAAGGTAAAGTATAACATGTTGAACAGAGTTTTTTTTAGACCAAAGCAATGCTGTTTACCAAATCATTGGCAACATCTTATCACACTAAAACAGACATAGACTTTTTACATTTAGTTTTGAGAGGCAGCTAAAATTCAATATGTGTACAGAACCTTTAAATGGTATTGAAACAGCTGGTCTACAGAAAAGCTAAATAACATTGAACATTAGTATCTTCCACACACCTTCACTTTCTGAAACAGACTGGTTGTAGCTGGGAAAAAAAGAATTTTTTCTTTAATTTCTATGTCTATGTCATGCAATGGGATTTACTTCATAGAATCCCTGAAACCCTTGACATTCTCCTGAATTCCCAAGTTATTTTTAACCTTTAGATAACTCCCTACTGCTCTAGTATAATTTTGGAAACAAACAGCAGTATAAATGATGGGTTTAGATTCACGGTAAATTAAACAGTGCCAGACCCATGTTCTGCTTCTGAAACCAGTTAGTGCAATCTTGGCCACAACTATACAACTAAACTCTATTATCTTCCAGAACTGGGCTGCTTTAGGAAAAGCATTTCCAGCAGGTCAAAGGAGGTGACCTTCCTATCTACTCAGCACTGATGAGGCCACATGTGGAGTGCTGGATCTAGTCCTTGGCTCCCCAGTATATGTGAGACATGAACATACTGGAGCAAGTCCAACAAAGGGCCACTAAGATGATGGAGAGGTGGGAGTGTCTTACATACAGGAGAGCTGAGACTGTTCATTCTGGAGAAGAGAAGGCTTGTGGGGATCTGGGGAAGTAAAGGTAGTAGAGCCAGACTCTTCTCAGTGGCGTGCCCAGGGACAGGACAAGGGGCAATAAGCCCAAATTGAAACACAGGAAATTCTGTTTAAAATTAAGAAAGAAACCTTTTACTGTGAGGTTGGTCAAATATTGGAACAGGTTACCCAGACAGATTGTGGGATCTCCTTCCTTGGAGATACTCAAAACCTGGCTGGACACAGCCCTGAGCAACCTGCTCCAGTTGATCCTACTTTGAGCTGGGTGGTTGGACTAGATAATCTCCAGAGGTCCTTTCCCACCCCAGCAGTTCTATGAAAACATTGGCCACTTGCAAATTGCCTACTGGGAGTTGTCTCAGAGCTGACCTTATACCTGAATCACACTCAGGAATATTTTGGAAGAGTGTAGTTGACCTGAGCCAAACTACGGCCAGAATCATTCTAATCTGGAGAGATGTTGAGAGAAAATACAGAAAATCTGGAGGTGTCTTTGTGATATTACAAACTTGACTGATATATCTGGTTCCTTAGCTCAAAATTAAGCTAAACTAATTGCCGCTTTATTTCCCCCATGTCAGATCGGTATGTTACATTTTTTATTGCCTTCCTTTTTAGTATGAGAAGTAAAACATTTCCAGTACGCAGCAGCTGAGATTTTTATTTAACAAATTTCTTGCTGTTGTGTGGCCATGGCAACATCCTCAAGCACTTATGCTCTTTTTATATGCCACTTTGTAACCCTAGTTTGTGGCCTTTTAGTACACACTGTGGTGTTTATCATGTTTTGTAAGTATTCTTGTTGCCTCATGAAATAAACATTATTGATGATGTAGGAGCTCCCTTCCATTCCTGTAATCAAAATGAGGTGTTCAGATGCTGTGACAATGGAGATATAAACCTCCTAAAGCAGTTCCATGCTTTCAGCATTAAAAGAATAATGCGCTCTATGCTTTTATCAGCGATTATCAGCTTTTTGTGAGGCTGATAACCGTGTCGCTGTTTCATACAGCTGCGTTTCTCTATAATGCTAATCCATATTAGGTGACTTCAGTGAAACAGACATATATTAAATAATCACCATCTGGAGAGGAGGAACAAAAAACACACCCTGGGTGATCACTTCAGGCCTATATGCACATGCAGAAAGAAAGAGTAAAACAGCTGTGTGACCTACTCCCTCACCGAAAAACCCCAAACAAACCACAAAACCTACTGAGAACTGCAGTCCTAATCATCAGTGGAGCATGGCCCCAAGTGCCTCTTAAGAGAGTGATGCCTTGGGGTATTAGGACTGAACAATCTCTCCTTGGTATTCTTTTGTTTATTTAGTCTTTTCTCGTGATTTCACTGTTTTTACATCTTTTCCTGTTGGCTGACAGAAGTGCGGCCCGAGTACGAGCAGAGTACAGATACAAACATTTTTGAGGGTTTTACTTCATTCTTTTTCCATCTGTTGATGACACTAATAGCAAGGTAAAGCCTGTACCACTTATCTCTGCCTCTGTTAGGTGAGTTTCTTTTTATCAGAGGAAGGTGCCTCCTCTTGCCTCAAGGAGAGAGGTTGGCATAGCCTGAAGCAGCCATTCCGTGTGCGGAAAGGAAATGTGCAATGTCTCAATCCTCATTCATGAGCGCAGGTTTGACAATCGTCAGGTCTCTCCAGGACCCACAGAAATATCCTGCCAACCTCTGTTCTCTGTAGGAAATATGTCCCCAGCAACTGCCTCTGAGGCAATTCACCTCCCTGCCATCGCACTCTGATAACAGAGCCATAGTCCAGCTCACCAATTGCATTGTTTTTGTATAAAATCCATGAAATTGCCTCAGACAAGTCAAATGTGTGATGCAAAGTGATTGTATACAGATAAACAAATTCTGAGAGGGCACAGTCCCAAGGATGTGTAAAGTATCTGACATTTTTACAGTAACTGAAAACTCCAAAACCTATTTCTTGTGGACGAAGGTATTAATCTGGTATTAAATAGATAATCTAATCTTTCAGTCACAGTGTCTTCCCTAATCGATAGGATTTTCAAATGTAATTGTTTGGTATCTACCTGTCTGCTCACTTTTGTAACTGAGAAGCAAGAGGAGCAATTTATCTTTACTGGTGTTATTTTCTTTCTAACCTAAGCCTGCAGTGAATACTTTGCTCTTTAAAAGACCATCAAAAAAAGTGGTATCTTGGTTTAAGATTTCAATCCAGTCTTCATTGTGTGAGTGCCTGAATATACACGTACATTGTGCCCTGTATGTGATGTGATCTAGCTGCTTCATCATCAAATAAAATTCTGTGATGCTTGTTGTTGTGCCTGTGGGTAATAAAAATAATCTGAAGGTAGCATTACTTGAACTCTGTAAAACACAGAAAAGGTCAGTCTTGTTTATTTGGTCATTGTCTATTATGTTTGTTTGTTTAATAAACCATGGACAAATTAATAAAACTGAGAAAAGAAAATATATATAGCAGAATATATTCTTCCTGTGATACATTGGGAATATATACTTTAAAACACCAGGTCTATTTCTATTTGCATAACTAACATTGTATTTCTCTCGAAGTGGGAGATTCCTGTACACAGAGTGCTAGGCACTTAGTATTTTAACCACGTTCTCTCATTGCTTCAGATAAGGGGGAGCTAATCGCTGGTTCAGGTCACAATAACTTGTGAATATTTTATGCCTTTGTTAGGTAATAATGATATTAATCTTGTGTCTTGAACAAAATTAATTCTTAGAGATCTCTGGTCTTCTGTGATCTTCAGTCTTTGCACGTGTATACTTTTCTTTTGGTAGCTCCTTGGAAAGATTTGAAACAATTAGATCAGACCAGAGAATTAAAGTGTAATTGATATTCTTAAGTTAGAGGAAATAGGTGTTAAGGTGTATAATAATGGATAAAATATTTCTGTTGATACAGAATTTAAGGTGGTAACAGCAAGGCCATTCCAACCCATATCGGATCTATTCTCTGTTTCTATCAGTTTCAGGGGGTAGCAAGAACTTTTTCCAGCTGTTTTTTTCCCCAGATCATTAATTTAGGGCAAGAACCTACCTGTGTAAAGTAGGACTCAAATGGGATTCAGGTTTATACTGGAAGAGTCCTGTCAAATTGCTACCCAATTCTGGTGCCCTCTCAAGCAACGCAAGGTCCCTCAGCAGTCCAGAGGCACGCTTCTGAGCTGTACCAGCGCTACCACCACTCTGGTAGGGCCGAGCAGCCACAGTACTCTTGGCAGACACTACAGTGTCTATATTGCAGGGAAAGTGTGCTCCATAGGAAATGCAGGAAATCCAGCAATCACTTTTACGTTCATTAGATGGAGGAGAAGCCATTTCTGCATTATTTTGTGAGAACTCTTGGGACTGGTAGCCTGTGATTGTATTTTCTAGGTGTTAGAGCACAGAACAAAGATTTTCCTTGTCCCTAAAAGATTAGTATAATGTATTCAGCACCCTCATTTGAATCATGAGATCATAGAATGGTTTAGGTTGGAAGGGATCTTAAAGATCATCTAGTTCCAACCTCCCTGCCATGGGCAGGGACACCTCCCACTAGACCAGGTTGCTCAAAGCCCCATCCAACCTGGCCTTGACCGCCTCTACAACTTCCCTGGCCAATTTATTCCAGTGCTTTACCACCCTCATAGTGAGAATTTTTTTCCTAATATCTATTCCAAATCTCCCCTCTTCTAGTTTGAAGCCATTACCCCTCGTCCTATCACTACATGCCCAAACAGGTGGGGTCTCACGAGAGCAGAGTAGAGGGGCAGAGTCACCTCCCTTGACCTGCTGACCACACTTCTTTTGATGCAGCTCAGGATACGGTTGGCTTTCTGGACTGCGATCGCACATTGATGGCTCATGTTGAGCTTCTCATCAATCAGCAGCCCCAGGTCCTTCTCCTCCGGGCTGCTCTCAATCCATTCTCTGCCCAGCCTGTATTTGTGCTTGGGATTGCCCCAGCCCATGTGCAAGACCTTGCACTTGGCCTCATTGAACTTCATGAGGCTCCCTCAGGCTCACTTTTCCAGCCTGTCCAGGTCCCTCTGGGTGGCATCCCTTTCCTCCACCATGTCAACCACTCCACACAGCTTGGTGTCATTAGCAAACTTGCTGAGGGTGCACTCAATCCCAACATCCCTGTAACCAACAAAGGTGTTAAATAGTACTGGTCGCAGTACCGACCCCTGAGGAACACCACTTGTCACTGGTCGCCACTTGGACATGGAACCTTTGACCCCAACTCTTTGAGTGCGACCATCCAGCCAGTTCTTTATCCATTGAATGGTCCATTTGTCAAATCCATGTCTCTCCAATTTAGAGACCAGCATATCATGTGGGACAGTGTCAAATGCCTTGCACAAGTCCGAGTAGATGACATCAGTCGATCTTCCCTTGTCCACCGCCATTGTGACCCCTTTGTAGAAGGCCACCAAATTTGTCAGGCATGATCTGCCCTTGGTGAAGCCATGCTGGCTGTCACCAGTCACGTCCTTGTTTTCCATGTGTCTTAGCAGAGTTTCCAGGAGGATCTGCTCCATGATCTTGCCGGGCACAGAGGTGAGACTGACCGGCCTGTAGTTCCCCGGGTCCTCTTTTTTACCCTTTTTAAAAATGGGGGTTATGTTTCCCCTTTTCCAGTCAGTGGGAAAGAATGAAGTTATTTTTCTGAGTCTGTAAATAAAATATTTACTATTTAGGAAATATTTATATAGACAAAGATAAATTGGTATTGGTTAGAAAAATAGGTGGTCATCTTTGGAAAGAAGGGACATTAGTTTGAACAAATTGATGTTCTAGTACTTTTCTTCAGAAGTCAGTGTCCTTTTAAAGACCAATTTATTAACAGTAGTTTTTGAAGTATAAAAAAATAGTAACATGTCACTTAAATTATGGTTATTAAAACAAATTACCTAGTGCCTTGATGAGCTTGGATGAAGTAAATTTCTGGGATTTAATCCAGTAGAGAAAAAGACAATTAGGGTGAAGATAGCAGCCAGAAAACTTGGCAGAACTTATCTTGGTGTGAGCTGTTAAGAAAATGAATAGTTTTTGCAAAACAGGTAGAAAACTTAAGGAAGCTGCTACATCCGGATGGCCTGGGAACAGATGTGGCTCCACAGGTTTCATCCTCATGACTTCAGACAGAGGAGTGGCCCACTGCAGATCCTGCCACCTGCATTTCTGTAACCTCAAGGTGTGGTTGTTATGATGGGCTTTGCATGCTGCCAGGTCTGAGAGTGAGCAGAGGCGGAAGCACTGCAGAATGCTCTACCTGCTTTGGGAGTTGACCTTCAGACTGGGGTTCTTCAACCAACTGAACCTGCACTAATTTTCAGAGTCAAATTAGGTTGTTGTTGTTGATCAGGTGTTCTATGAGTTGATTAGGTGTTCTATGATTTGGGACTCGCTTCTCTGCCCATCTGGATGGTTGAAAGCCTGCATCTGTTGTGTTTCTGACCAAGCTTTAAACTTCTCTCTTGCAAGCTGGTAAGAAGAGTGGGCTGAGTGGTGAGTGATTATACTAAACAGCTTGATTTTTGCAGCATTTGGCATATCCCTGTAACCTAGGGGATATATAAGCCCAGAGACACCCATACCTTACAGCCATACATTTAAAATACTAAGAAATAACTGAAAAAGTAAACTTGCATGTAAATTAATGGCATAGAAACAACAAAAGAGTTTGAGATGAAAATTAATTCAACAAATACTTGATCAAAATTACTCTAGTAATTTGACCTGTTTCCCCTCATGGGAGGAATGTGGGAACAAGATCAATGGCCGTGAGAGATGGCTGCAATGCAGATCTATCCACTTAATGGCTGAGGTATGTAGAAATCTTGTAACTGGCATTGTACTTTAGATTACATCTCAGATTGATAGTACCCACGCAGCTTCACCTGTGTTGTACAGATCTACTGGAAGACAAACATCCTGGATTTGACTGTTTTTTTCCTATCCGTTACACATGTTTTGAGCATGTGGCTTTCTTGTACATGCACTGCAAATCACACTACCAAGTGGGAGAGTATCAGTGTCTTCAACTTAAAATTGACTTTAATTAGGGCTTTTTGAGGCAATTTCTTAAAGAGGTCCTGTGCCTGGTGTCATGGCCTGCTGCAACATCATTTATACCTCGAAGGAAGATTCTTACATGTCCTCCTCTTTACAGTAAGAGTAAGTTGCCTGAATGCAAAGCCATTTGATAGCTTTTCTTCAGACTTACTGGAGGTACTCTCCTGAGCCTTCTCAGTATGCATAGTCATTTTCATGCCAGACCAATTTTCCTAGCCAAATTCATAAGATTGCTGAATAGAGCTTTACAATGGGAGCTGGCTGCAACCTTAACTACAGGGTGGCTAATATTTCAACATAATGATGGAGAAGTGTATTCTGTTTGTGTGATTCAAATAATAATGTTGAAATTGAGGAGAGACAGGAAATGTTTCCATTTCATTAAACAAAATGCTCTAAAAAGAGAAGGGGGAAATGACATCTATTGTTATTTTTATTTGATCCCTCTGTTCTCTTCTACTTATACTTTCTCCCTTTTTTCTCCTTTCTCATTTCTTCTGCCACCAACTTTCCCTATTTTTAATTAGTAGGTAGTGGCATGGCTTTCAGAGATAACATTAAAAGGAAGTTATCAGGCTGGATTTTATGCTGCATCAACTGAGAAACCGCAGGTGCTGTCGTTGCCAAAAATGGCCCCAGGTGGAAGTTATTGCTGCAAAGGGCAGGTTTGTCTCAAGATTGCCTTATTCAGAAGCAGAATGTCTTTTGTATCAAAGACTTACGAAAACATTTCCCATCTCCTAAGCCAGTAAGCATAAGGGTGGGAAACAATGTAAAACCGCTTGTGCTGATCCTTATGTTTTCCTTTTAAGACAGATCTCTTTCTCACCCTGATAGAATTCACATATTTCCCCCAAAGCTGGCAGTAGTGGTGATGTAGCTGTGAATTAGATGAGAGAAGCAATGGCTCTTGGGGTTTTTTTTTTGGATTAGAGGTCCAGGCTATACTTAATTTCAAAGCCTCACTGTTTTTTCAACCTTCCAGGTTCAAAGCACTCTGAAAACTGTTTTCCACTAAGTTACATGTGTATGAGTGACCAAAACACACTCTGGTTTGCTCAAGCATTAAACTCCAAACAGAATTTCCAAATAGTCACAGGCTGAAGAGGGCTCCTGCATTAATTTATGCAGGTTGATGGTACTGCATTTGATAAGCCTTTCAGTCTCCTTTCTTAACAGCAACCTCTTCTCTACAGAGGCTAACAAAGCTTGCTCAGGAGAACTTTTTTAAGCTTTACAACAGAAAAGTATACTTGATCTTTAAACATATGCCTATTCACTGACTTTATGCTGTGGGGAAAACCTTTGTATCCCTGTCCCTTTCTGGTGTGATACTAGCCATCCCATATCCCTGTCTGAAGAAGTCCTCTGTTCATTCTGAGCAGGTCAATCGAAGGCACAACTAAGTTACTTTCCTTATAGAATGTAGGAAGGAAGATAAGAAATTGTAATAGCACTTAATTTCTTGGTCAAGTGAGAGAGGGGGAGGGAAGGATGTCTGAGGATGAGGATGGCTGAGGATGCGTGGCCTTATATGTTGAAAGGTATGTGAACAAAGAGTGCTTCACCTTGTACAGCAATAGATAAGCACATATTCGTGTTCCCTTCCCTTGGCCTATCCCCTCCAAACACCCTGGGTCTAGAGAAAAAGCTCTTGCTACGACATGTCAATGGGACAGGGATTGTGCATGTAGTTAATATTTGCAGGCCTGTCAATAGCTGTTTCAGTAGCCTCAGGCAAACAAAATGCTCAGGTTCCTATTCTTTCCTTACATTGTTTCTCAGTGCTACCTTCTGCTTTTTGCTTTATTTTCCCAGCAGCACCCTCTTTTTGCTACATTTATCGAAAACTCCACGTAGAAACTCCAAGCAGTGGGTCAACAGCAAGTCAGCAGTCAAGCTGTAAGTTGAGCTACCACATTAGCTGAACTGTTTTGTGCAGGGCTTGTCTATCATCACCTTGTTACACATATCCCATTCTTCATGATAGCTCCTTCTATTATGAAGTTTCTTCACTTTTTGGCTGACAGTTACTCACAGATAACTTAAATCTTAACCTTATCAATACTCACTGGCTGTTTCACAAATGATTGTAAAAAGACATTGTCCAACGTATTTGTAATTTTTCCTCCTTCTGTGTCTGCACAAGCTGCATAATCATGCGCTTTTGAACCAAACCTGCAGTCCGGTAACACTGCCATTAATTAAAGAAAAGGGAACATTGCTCGGTGGTTGTATACTGTGAATTCTTACCAGATACTTGTAAAGGGTCTTGTAAAGAAACACACAGTGTTTCTGCTCTTTACCTCTAGTTCTCTGAATACAGGTAGTTCAAGATAGAGATGTTTTGGGGGGTCATTTTAAGCTAATCTAGCTTCAGACTGCTGTAAATAGTGGTACTCCAACTCTACCCCAGTACTGTTGGTCACATCTGCCTACCATTTTCCTGCATCAATCAGATTAAAGAGTTTATTCCCTGACAGTAATCAGCAAAACTAAAAAGAGGTTAGCATCAAACTTTGCTGACATCAATTTGAAAAAATAAAAATAAAAATAGAGTTTAGGTTAGCAGTTTTCTCAAAATATCTGTTCCTATATAAAACATATTTTTTTGCATAGCAACTTCTACAAATATATGCTAAGTATATTTGTCACAAAGTTTCAAAGACTTTGCCAGAATCTTTTCTGTCTAAGCCAAAGGTCTGGTACTCAAGTCTGGAATTCTTACAAGAAGAGAAGATTCAAAGTCATAAAAATAACCTTTTGCAAGAGAGAGCATAATGACCACCAATCATGGGATCGGTGTTATTCAGGATAACTTTGCTGTATAATAGACTATCTTGCCTTCCCGGCAATTCAGGCAGTTACTGCTGTCTGCTTTTCATTTCAGAACAGAGTTACTTACCACCTAGATTTTTTGTATCTTAAGAAATTAGAAGTTATTTTTATAAAAATAATTTAAAATAAAAATAGTTAGGATTTAGACTTGTGCTGAGCTCATGTGTTCTATTTTTCTCACAGCAGTTAGGTATACTTCTGTCCTAAATGCAGGTAATTATACTTATCCAGCTGGGTACAGATTTTGAAATCCTTAGTTAAAAGGTATTCATCAAATATGCTTTTATTTCATAAAAACAGATAAGTAGCAAAGAGTCTAAAGAAAATTTTATCTTGTGGCTGTGCTTTCCCGAGGACTTCATTACCTTGCAAGAAGAATATTCTGGAAGTCTTCCTCCTGGCTCATTTTGCCAGCAGAATTTACTAACTCCAGACTGCATATTAAGTTGGTAAAGATGTTTTATAGCCAGCAGGCCTAGGGAGGAGGGAGTATTGCATGAATACTTTGGGTGAAAATGAACTTAGTTTATGGTTTGTGTCTTCCAGGATATCAGTTACCAAAAAGGCAAACAAGGAGATCAGGATAGGATTCTGTCTAAAATAAGATAAATGCTATGAGAACCTGAATGTGAATGTGGTGGGATAGTGGTATCAGTACCAATACCTTTCAGGTCCTTGTCTAACTTTGGCAGCCCACAGACTCTGCAGGCAATGACGGGCCACCTTGTTGTCAGGACATCTCAGTCATATGCTTTTATCTCACTGCAGCATTCTCATGCTCTGGGGCAACTTTGAGACCTGAGGCTTATCCCTGTGTAGGTTTTCTGGATAGTGGATGAGAACTTGTTAAATGCTTTTATGTCTGTTTCTCTGCTATGGGCTAAGCATATATCCAGCCAATGCTCAGGTCAAAACTTAATGACTGTCCATCTTGTATATAAGAAACTACATTTCTGCTTATTTTTAGCATGAGCTTCAAAGCATGCTGGTCAAGTAGGGCGCTCAGATAAGCCCGTTGTTTTACTATGACTCTGGCCACATGCACTACAGCTGGACTGGGCATGGTCATGTTGACCACTTTCATGTTGAACCTTTCACAGCCCACAGACACCTTTCCATACTTACGAACCATGACACTGTGACACATGATGAACAGAAAGCTACTCCCCTAGCCCTGAGCTGTAAAGTCCCATCTCACTTGAAGTATAAGAACTGTGTTCACTGAGATGGCTGTTGGCTAGTGTGAAGCACAGTTAGGCAGCTTTCCCCATCTTTTGTTGCAGAGCACCCTTAGGATAGAAAGACTTGCAAAAGGATTTTTGCCCAGTCATCCATGAGCCTACTTTTCAATATTGCTAGAGCTGTATTTTTCCATTTCTGCATCTACATGTTGGATGTTATGTTAACAGAGAGTGGTGTTTGGAGTTATATTAAATTTTCAATAGCCTATTCTAGCCTTTTGTTCTATTCTTGCCCTTCTTGTAATTTATCATATGTGGGTAGCTTGCTGTTTGCTAGTAGTGACTGAGATTTCCAGTTCTCCATGGCTTGAAATGTTTTGTCTGACTCCTTTTCCCCTATTTTTTTGATGTGCTTTGCTAACATTGATGACTAAAGCAGCTTTTGGCAGAGAACTGTCCTCATTGTCTGCAGCATCCTACATTGTTTTAGTCTTACTATTTTTAAAACAACTAATTGTGTCATAGATTTTTTAATTCCTTCCTAGGTTACCCTTGTCTCTTTTTAAAACCCTTATGGATCGCTTTTCTTCATTTCCCTTTGTGCCCATTACTCACCCATCTCTGAGGGGATTGTTAAAGACTGGGGAGGAGAGTTTCATAACTCTCTGCCATTAAAGGTTGCAACCCTATCAGGGGGGCAACTTGCTATCAGCTGAAGCAACAATTGGAATTACCCGTATCATCCAGGTTGTCAGTGGTCACTAGACTCAGTAATCAGTGTCATCCTCTTTGTTGTTGCTGTTGCCCTTGTTGGGAGTTACTGATGCGTTGGTGTAAGGTCCTGAACGTTGTGATGCCAGCAAAGTTGCAGTCAAGAGACCTCAGCACTCTGACTTGACTTGAGGAACTCTGGATTTGCTGCAGTGGCTAAGATTTATTGGAGAGAAGCGCAGATCCAACACACTTAGCCTCATGATTATCGGGACAGGAGTTAAGGGATATGTACTGGTGAAAACGTGGTTGGCAAAACACAGTGATATCACTTACCCTGTGTTGATCATTGACAAGCTTTTATCCTCTTTTGTGATATGGTAAAAACAGCACAATGTGCTTATCACACTGCAGCTGTATCTTTGTTTTCTAATTGTCCTGTCCTGTTCCCTTTCTAGCCATATTTCATTCTGCTCTTAGTGCAATGTTTCTTTTCAACCATCCCAGTAAGATAGCGCATATAAGTCAATGCCTTAGCAAGCTTTTGTGTTGCCAGTACTCTCATGTGCCCTACATCGGGCACCTACCAGAACATATTTCGCTGTCAAGAGTAGGTCAGACAAGTGGTTCCGTCAACACTAGAACAAATAAATCCTCACTTCTTATTGATTTGTGTCTTGCATCCACCTCATGAACTTTCTGTTGTCCTATAAAGTGTGAAATCACACTGTAACCTCTCCCTCAAATAAGATTCTTATAAGCTCCCTTTTGCTCATTTGCACAAAATCTGTAAGGAATTCTAACTTTCTGCCAGTCACACAGTAACATAAGGGCAGGAATGAGTGGGAAGCAATGTTTGCGCATGCATGTGTGTGGGGGGGTGGGGTGGGGGATAGGGACGTTCTGCATCCCTAAGAGGATGTTTTGCATTTAATTTGCATAGGGCAAAAGGATGTCTGGAGACCTTATGGAAACCCTGAAATTCTTCCTGAAAAATTCTTAGATCAGTATCAGTAACTGGAAGACAGGTTTTGGTGATAGCTGAGCTGGGATGTTTCAGGACTTGTGCACGTCATATGGATATGGGTAAGTCTGTACTCAACTTATAGATGTACCCAAGGGAATCAGAACAAGTTTTCTGTCTAAAATAGGACAACTGTCATTATATTGCTTGTAAACCAAAGAGTCTCCTGAAATTACTACATGGCTTTGAAAATTATTTCCAGGGAATTCAGATTCTGCACAGAAATAAAGAGAGAAACCAACTGAAGAAATAAGAGGGGATAAAATAATCTGAGATGAAAGCATCCAACCCCTTCTTGCAACTTTTGTCACAGAAAAGGTGACTGATAGGTCACAGCAAATGAATGAAACTGTTTATAGTGTTGCTCAAAACATGTTCCAGGTGATTAGTGTTATCTATCATGACAGTTTATTTCTTGCATCTCTTGAAATTTGAATAATCCTGAATAAAATCCACATCAGAAGGTGTATTCAGTTCTACTCAGAACTATACTTTGCCAGATATTTGGATTCTTGATGTGGAAAAAAAGTAGGAATACACTCCTGAGATACGAAAGGTGCGAAAATGTTTAAAAAAAAACCCCAAAACTTCCAAAATTGTGAAGAGAGAAAAGAGGAGGGAGAAAGTGCCCTAAAAAGTCCTCTTACTGCATTGCTATAATTACTGTAGTAATCTCTCCTTTTGGTTTGGCTTGTTTCAAGCTCTAATGCAAGGAAGCCTATCTGTGTGAACTCTCTCTTCTTATTACTAGCACAATGATGAAGAGGTTGACAGGTTATCTTCTTTCGCCTGAAGCTGTTAGCGAGTCAGTCTGGCTGATGCTCCCTCTATAATATTTTCTTGCTTTATATTCTTGTTTCCTGTGTTTTTTACTTCTTTACTACATGACATTCACACAGATAAAAAGCAGCCAAAGGGAACGAGAATTGAGTCAAAAATCCAATTCACTCAGTAGCCATAAATAATACACCTTCAAGAAGAAAATCACAAAATTGGCTGAGAAGTCCAGCACACAAGAAACTGCTAAAAGGTTTGGGAGTATCTTATCAAAATCAATAGTTAAGAGTTTTGTTAGACTGTCATGTGATCATAAAGGCAGAAAAATACAAATGAAAATGGGGACTTATTAAAAATGAACTTTTTTCTATTACAGTTCACAGTATGATGACTTTGGCTCTCAAGACACACAAGTTCCCCACTTTGCTCAGGAAGAAATGGCATGTATTCTTACAATGTCTGAAATATAAAAATGACAAGTCATTGGTAATTGGTATAGGTAGTGAGTTATAAATGTAAGAAATAAATAGTTAAGGGGATATAAACATAGAAGGAACAACTTTCTGTAAGTTACTGTTGTGAAGGCAATAAACTTTGATAAAGTTAAAGTGTATCTGGAATGAAAGAAATGCCTGTACCCCTCTAAGTTAGGCTAAGATTTATACAAGCAAATAATGATGAAAAACAAGAGTATTTAATAACTTTTAATGTCCACATTTAGAAAAGGGCGCGATATACTCATGTATCAGAATGACAAAATGCTCTCCAGTTGGTTGATTAAAAAGCTCATAAAAGAGCACCAATAGAAGAAATATTTAAGATCAGAAACCCCAGATAGCTTTGCCCAGAAGTCTCATAAGATTCAGTAGATTCTCTTTTTAGACCTGAGAGTCCTGAGAGACAGCAGGTTTAACATGAACCAACAGTGTGTCCTTGAGTCTAAGACAGCCAACAACATCTTTGACTTTATTAGCAAGAATAGCCAGCAGGTCTAAGGCAGACATCCTTCTGCTCTTTTCAGCACTTGTGAAATCTGGAGTACTGTGTCTGGTTTGGGGTTTGTCAATACATGAAAGGCATACTAAAGTGAGTCTGGGGAAGGGCCACCAAGATGTTTTCAGGGCTGGGGATGATGATGTGCAAGGAGAGACAGAAAGAAATGTGTTTGTTTAGCCTTAAAAAGGCTAAGGAGAGATCCAGTCGCTGCCTGCAGCAATTTGTTGGGAGGCTATAGAGAAGGTGAAGCCAGACTACTCAGTGGTACACAGAAAAGGATGGGAGGTTCAGCACAGGGAATTCCAATGCAGTGTAAGGAAAAAGTATTACTATTGGGGTGGTCAAACATTGGAAAAGGTTGACCAGACAGTCTATGGGATGTCCATCCCTGGAGATAAGCAAAACTGAACAAGGCCCTGAATAAGCTGTTCTAACTAGAACTGCATTGGGCAAATAAACTCTGGAGGTCCCTTCCAACCTGTGTGATTCCATGATTCTATGGTTAAAGGGTACTAATTTTAAATAAATGAGATTATCAGAGCTATTCTAGAATTATAGAAGAACCCCCCCAGTTAGGAATTAAACTGGGACCCATGCTGTTTACCCAGTTAGGTATTGGTTAGTTAGCCAGACAGGAGAGCTAGGCAATAAGTAATAGCTGAAACTGGATGCAATGAACAAGCAGCAAATTCCATGCATGACAAAAACAATGAAGACTTGAAAGCCAAGACTTGAGGAACTACAAGGTCTGATGTCTAATAAAAGTAGGGCTCATGGGTGCATTAAAATGTCCTTTTTATTTTATTGTACCTTTTTTTTTAACAGAAACATGAAACCCCTGAAATCTCTAGCACCCTGCCAAATATGTTTGAATTTGCCTGTCAGGTCATGGTTTCTTAGGTGAGACTGATCATCAAGCAAGCAAACACACAGACAGTGTCTTATTTCTGTAGGAAACCAGGCTGAAAATGGAAGGATGAAAATATAATTAAGACCAGGCAACTTAATATTATGGAAAAGAAGCCTTTTCAAAGAAACATTATTTCATTCATTCATATCATTAGAAGTGGGATTCATAAAACTAAAAGCAAAGAACGAATGTACTTAGGTGCTTTATTAGTCACTTATAACACCTTGACTACAAAAAATATGCATTATGAAGTATCAATAAAGAGCATTTTTGAAGGGATTAACAACTGCCTTGTTGAATAGAACTGGAAAATGAGATATCAGTGGGGAATCATAGCTGCATAGAAGCTCAACTAGTAGGGTTCCTTAGTATTAAACCGTTTCAGTCAATGACTGAAGGCGAATACAAAATCACTGATAACAAAGTAAGGCAATTCAAATAAAAACAGGACATGCATTTTCACCATTAGGAAGTATAGTCCCCTGCGGAACAAACTGCTAAGGGAAGCAGCAATGTTTTAATCCCATGATGCCTTCAAATCAAAGGTAAAACCACTCTGCTGGGGTGCTTTTGTGTTAAGGTTGTTGACTTAGTTCAGCCAGGGTGACTGAGTGGTATCCTATAGTCTTTTCTCTCCAAAATCAGATGATTTTAATGGTCCTTTCTATGCTTAAAACCTTAGTCTTCAAAAACAGTGGCAAAAAGTCATTGATGAGCCCAGAAAAATACAAAGATGAAAGAGAAAAAAGATTAGGGAAACAAAGATGACTAGTGATTAAAAACAAGAAGACTATTGTCTGACTTTGCATTAATAAAACAAATATTCTTAAAATCCATCTCCAGATAGGACTGAAGTTCTTCAAACTTGGGAAACAAGGGAAAGGTTAATAAGTAAGAAATTATTCATGCCTTGTGGTATAATTGTAAAAGTAACCCACAAAACAAACAGATTTGCAGGTTTTCCTGAAGGACAGACTTGCTTATATTATTTTCTTTGTTTGAAACTTTTCTCTTTGGACTAAAAGAGTGCTTTGGGGTGTCTTGCCTGACCTCCAAATGCCACTCCAGAAGGGAAGGGTTTGTCTACAGGCCTTTTGCATGTAGCTATATCCCTGAAGACGTCCTTTATATTCTAAGGTAATTTAGCTGCTCTGAGATGCCTTTAGGCAGCCGAGGCATGGGCTTGATGCCTACATTGGAACCCTATAGGCGTGAGGTATCTAAGCCTACAAACACCAGTGGAGCTTACAGAGTGGTTTAGTTCTCCTAAAGTTGGCACTAGTTCAGAGCTGATTCAATCCATAAGGCACATTGAACAAGATCTCAATCCAGTTTGGTATATGTAGATAGAAACTGGCAATTAAGATGCTTTAGGGTATATAATACCTGGACTCCAAGTCCTGAGCCAAAAGGTATCCCTACAGATCCTGATCTCATCACATCTGGCGTCCCTGTGAAGGTGTCCTGAATAACTTTATTTTATTAGATGGTATGAAGCACTACCTAAATGAAGCCTTAGGTCTTCACTGACCAAGGTGTCTTAGTCTCAAACTGATGCCCAACCCACACTTCTAGTGATTTATAAGAACTTATAAGTAGCTGTTGGTGAATGTGACAACAATGAACAGGAAGCTTGAAAAAATGCAGTGGAAAATTCAATCTTATCGTTAGATTCAGCTTTTAGACAGAACATTCAGGCAGCCAAGAAATCCCATCACAGTGTCGTTTATTATATACTAGTGCTATGCACTAATTCAGACATTCAGTAGGTTCCTGACAAAGATTTCAAGGGCTTCCAGTAGCAAACAAAGTTTTTAAGGTACCTTTCAAAATAGAATGACTGTAAAAATGACAGTGTGTTGCTAATGACTATTTTACCATACAAATGCACTTTTTTTTCCCCCTCCCTCTTCCTTACAAGAAATCCTGAAAAACTTAAGCAATGAGGAATAGAAATGTGTTCTTTGGATTGTGTAACAGGGGTTCCAAACAGAAACATGTACTGAAATCGCTGTGTACAGATTACAGGCTTATTGCTCCTCTGTGCACACTTATGGCCATTAGTAGCTTCGCGCTATTGCACCTGCATTATTTTCTGAACAATTGTGTTGACAGTTTAAAGAACTTTCTCACTAAATCAGTCTTGTTTTGTTCATTGTAATAGTAATTGTAATGCTGGTTAAGCTATTCCCAACTGTTTCAGTTCCTATTTGTTGGTAGGAGTCCAGTTTTCTGCACTACAACATCCTAAACCTGTATTTAACCTTGTGTGATGCCTTTTTACTTATTAAAAGCTGTGTTTCAACCTAGACTGTTAATCCAGTGTTCAGTAACTAGCCTCACGTATGCTCAGTCTTTTCATAAGCATACTCCCTCTTATGTCCAAACGCCCCAGAGCACCAGCCTTCTTTGAGGAGTGTGCCTGTCAGTCTGCCCATCAAACTGGTGCCACATTACAGAAGTGTCTGAAAATACACGCTCTGTATGGGGACAGTGGCAGAGCTTCTCGTACCCCTATGGAAATCAGCGTCTCCTGTTGCTTTTTGGATTTTCTCTCTCTGCCTCTGCTTTAGCTGTTTCCTTTTACCTTGTCTCACTGTCAAATCCTGTATGCTAGCAGCGTATGTACTTATGTTTTCTCTCTCTCCTGAGTCTTGCACTGACTTGTCAAATTATGCTGTAGACCAGATGTCAGCTACATAATTTTTTGCAAGAATGATCCCCATCTGAAGCATGTACTTCTGTAAACCTTATCGGGAATCTTGACTTTTTACTCCGCACTTATTTAAACTCTTATGCTTTTCTTTAGGGGCTTAGAATGAGCTTTCTGTAGGTTTTGTATATGTACTAGTGAAAATGGCTGTAAACAAAAAGAGCTGTAAAACCCCCTTATTGCTGAGATCACTTTTTTTAATTATTATTTATTTGTATGTAGCCAGGTACGTGTGGAGCTTTATGACGTTGCAGTCCTCTTTAACTGCATGAAGTGATGTTAAGTCTCAATTGTACAGGACCCTTGAACTGTGGCAGCATCCTGCCAAAAAGATGTCACTGCTCCAGAGTTTTTCTGTGGTCAGTCTTCTGAGTCTAACTACTTAGAGCAGTAACCAGAACTAGGATCTCACCCTTCCCTGGAGCATGTCTTCTCGCAGGCCCTCCACCACACTCCTCTTTGCAGTTTCTTACTCTCTATATTCCTGGCTGAACAGTGTTTTATCTCCATGGAATCCCCTGATCTCCTCATACCAGGACGGAGGTATGGATTGCCTTCATCTGGGCTCAGTGGGACTTGTAATTACAAGCAATGAGCTGTCACGTGGAAGGCAAGTGTTACAAAACTTCTCTGTCAGGCCTGCATTTCACTGCCAATGGTTGTGTCCTTCTTTGCTTTGTACCACACTCAGAATTGTCAGCGCTTACTAGGTGGAGTCCTTCAAAAACACTGAAGCTGTGTGCAGCAGACAGTGCTAGAGCAAACAGAGGAACTCAGTGGCTTCCTGTGGGACTGTGAAGTGAAATAGTTGATGCTGAAGACCCAGTGTCTACTCTATATGCATACTTAATGGCTCTCTTACTTTGATTAATGTGCTTAATTCTACCTAAATTTCATTTAGATGTGTCCTTTTTATAAGTAGAATGCAAAATGTTGTTGGTGTTTTTTTTTTTCAGTTTTCTGATGGTGTCAGCTGTAATTGCAAACTTTTTTTTCATAAACGTAGAGTAAAATATGACATTCCTTTACACAAGCAGCAGTATTTCTGGATAACCATTCCTCTGGGTTGCTGTAAAATCACCTGCTCTTCTCAGGTTCAACTATTGGGATGGGCCTGACTGCATGGAAGTAGAGAACTTCAGGCTGTCACCTTTGCATGGAAGTTAAACACAGAATCTATTGACAGGCTTGAATAAATAAGTGCTGCGAAAAAAAAAATCAAGATGTTTGTAGTTTAAATGAGCTATTAAACAAATGTATATGCTATAGGTGTGGCCAGAGTAATGGCTAGTGTATACACAAGCCAAGTAAACAATTATCAAGTGTGTGGTACCTGGAGTTGAGATGTGTGGTTTATAAAAGCAGAGCGATAGAGATCAACCTTCAGACTCAAACAGCTGAATCCTTAAATTTTAGGATGTTGCTGCTTCTGAAGTTACCTGAATAAGCTGAAGCCTGTATGTAGAGTTATGTTTGTGGCTAAAGAGGTCAAAAGATCCTGGTAAGTGAGAAAGGCAGACTTTGGAAGGAAACTATCAGAAATGATTGCAAATCACCTCCTTCTAGTTTCCAACACATCTGTGCCCATGTTCTTTGCTCTTAACATCTGTCATCTTTCATGTAATGAAGCCCTCTACTTCCACCTCTCCCGTTACACATCCTTTTCTATTATCAAGTTCTGACTGTAATCTTTTAGTTGTTATGGAACATTTATTTCTGTAGGGTATTCTCCAACTCCATAGTTCAGCTGTAAGTTTATTCATCATTACTTGTATCAAGCATTTTTGTCCATCATTTTGATGACTTTCAGGTGCACAGCAGAAAGTTATTTCTGGGCAAACCCACAAGCTCTTCTTAAAAAAAAAAGTAGATTCTGTACACATTTATGTCTCTTCATTAAATGACATAGTGTCCACATTCTCAAGAAATTTTTCTCCCCTTTAACTCAGAAGA
Source organism: Anarhynchus alexandrinus (assembly GCA_008711295.1). Lineage (NCBI taxonomy): Eukaryota > Metazoa > Chordata > Aves > Charadriiformes > Charadriidae > Anarhynchus > Anarhynchus alexandrinus. Next base: position 7,095,531 of record VUYV01000024.1, read on the forward strand.
ATTAAAACCTCTTTCCTGGACCTTGTTACTTAGTTAAATACAAAGTATTTACCTTGCAGATTGCTCTAGCTAATAGACTTCTGCTATATGTTTTCTTGAGAATCTTCATCTTCTAGTGTCACTAGTGGAAGCATTATGAAATATTTCTTTTCCATTACACTTATGGGCAGAACAGGGTTCTCAGACTCCTGCCATTCCTTTTACTTACAGTGCTCTATAAGACTCTTAAGTACATTACGCTAAGCTATATTTCATCTACCGAAGTGAAATGATGCTATATTTGTTCAAATGCTGCATCTGCATTCACTCATGGTGTGAACATCCCTGCTGTAATATCTGTGAGTAGAGCTAAGCCCAGCTGCATTGTCCTTCCCTCGCCAGCACTCAGATAGTAACTGTAATGATCAGTCGACAGTGCTGGGAAAGTGCTTTAGAAATTCAATCCCTCTAGTTCTGCTGCCTTCAGCACCTTCAGAACAGGTCCTTTGTACCATAAAAAATTGCAGAAGAATCTCATATTACCGACTAATTATATAATAAGATAGCATGTAAAATTCAAAGTTACTAAGTTTAACACATGGGATAAAACCACCTCTCCAGTACGTGACAAATGAGAATGGCAACATTTGCTTTCAACACTTAGGAAAGAAACCTTGGAATCATGATGAGAAGTTCAGTGAAAAAACAGCTTAATGTTTAGCGCTGGTCAAACAAGAAAAAAGAATGATAGGAACTATTAGGAAAAGAAGAGGCAACAAATCAAATATATTATGCCACTATTTAGTTGATGGCATGCATGTTCTGTGCAGTTCTACCCTCAAAATGGTTACAATAGAGCTTGAAAAGACTTAGAGAAGAGTGAAGAGAAATATGGGAGGAGGTTGTGAGAAAAACTAAAGAAAGCTTGGAAAAGAGACAACTGAATGGCAAATAATAGAAGTTCGTTGTGGTGAGAGGTATGGAGAAGCTAAGGAGGGAACAATTTTCATTTTTTCCTTAGAAATAAGCAGAAGGAAAACAGACATTGCAAGGCAGTAATTTAAATACACTAAAAGCAGTACTTTTCCATAATATAGTCAATGGTGGAACTCACTGACTCAAGCTATGGAAAGAAAATAGTCTTTCCCTAAGCACCCACTGTGGTCAATGCTGTAAACATGATACTGGGCTAAAAAAATAAATTATTTTATTGTTTATGCTGTCAGTGACATCTCAAAACACAGATGCAGTCTGTTGGAGTAAAGAGACCATGACTTCTCAGCTATTAAGAATAATACAGTGGGGAGGGCTTCTGACTCCCCCTCTGTGTCTTGGATTAACTGGACCCCAAATAAGCTCACAGTATCTGCCTGTCTTGTTGAAATAAAGGAAGCTGCTGACAGGATCAGAACATTCATGCACATACAAATGATGAGAAAAAGCATTTTTTTCCCATGTTGCTTTCAACAACTTGTCAGAAACAAAAAGTAATAATCACGAGGGCAGTTTTGATGATTGTCTTGCTCTTGTTTTGCTTCACTTTTTATAGCTGACCAAGAACCAGAAGGGAGCGGACCTGCAGTACTAACAATGACAGCCCCCTAAGGGCAAAAGAGAACCTAAATGAGGAAGAATGCATGTGCAAGGGGTGCCTGGCAGCACTGGAGCTGGGGAGCAGAAGCACATCAGTGAGGGAATCAATGCTCTCTTTAGAAATCTGCAAGGAAGCATCATGCCTTTCTCCAGGGTCATGGCTGCATCGCATTATTGGCGATACCAACAACTGTTTTCCTCGAGTATAGAGTGCTGCTGCAGTACACTACATTTACAATTTTCTTCTCTGCTATTGGATGTACCGTTTTATTTTTTACTGCCATAAGTTCACAGTTCTTATTTTAATTCTCATTCCGAGCACAACAGCTGAATTGTTAATGTGTGGAAAAGCATTACCCAGAATTAATATGATTGCATTCATGCCATCCACTACCATCTTCTTGTCAGCCCTTATAAACTTAACTTATACTTATTTTGGACTGACCTTTTCTCTAATTGGACAGGAGAGCACAAAGGAATATCTAGGTGCTAGAACAGTGCCTTACTACAGTAAGGAAAAAAAAAAGGGGGCAATCTTCTGTAAGAAGTGTCATTTCTTGGAGGAGACATATAATCAAGACCCTGGCCCTCTTACAGGAACACAGTTTCTGCCTTTGTGTCCATCTTAAACTCTTTTTAAAAATGTATGTATTTCTGTATCAAAACATTGGTTGAGGGACTATTTCTTTTCTTTCTGTTCTGAAATATTGATTACTGTCATTCTGAGTTGATTTAAAAACTGTCAGCTTCAACTGCACTGATGGTTGCATTCCTTTATGAAGGTGGGAATTGCTGGACTCCATCAGGGCTAGCAGGGTGCTTTCACTCCCACCGATGATCTGTAGCAAACACTGCAGAAGAACATGCCAGAAACCCCAGCCTGCAGGTCTAAAGTGGTCTTCATTCTAACCCTTATTACTTAGAGATTGGTTTTGAGCTTGAAATGTAGGATTTTATATCCTCTCCCTCTGTTTTTTGTTTTGGTTTTTTTTTTCAAAATATAACAAATTGATTTTTGCATATGAAGCCTCAGCTCTGCCTGGTGGTCTATTCAAATGCACAGCTGTGTCTGTCCTAAGCTTCATGCAGATCAATAGGGTTCAGCAGAAGGGCACGCTGCCCATTTGTACGACTCAGTACAGGATGGCAGCCATCGCTTCAAATCAATGATTTCGGTGGGAGCTACAGTTCATGCTGGATGTGCCTCCGCTGGAAGTGTTTTGACGCTTGCTTAGGAGCTATTCGTCCCTGCCAGGCGCCACTGCTGCCGAAATGAGGCATTCTCCCTGATATGCTTTATCAAGTTAAGGGAGCTTAGTGTACCGCTGTACTTTGCTGTGGGGTGAGCAAATAGGTCACAGCTGCCATGCTGATGAAAAGACAAAGTTTATCCCTCTCCGACCCTGGAGAGAACTCAAGGTAACTAACACCACCAAGTAACAACCAAACGTGACAAGAAGGCATTTTGCTTCTGCCCTACAGCTTGCAGTTATTTGTGTGGGAGAGGAGCAAAAGGTTGCTGCGGCAGCAGCCTGGGACAGCTTTTTGTTACCATAAGTAATTAGCGATGAAGCCCAGCAGTAGAAATTGCCTTCACCTTGAAACATTACTGAAAAAAGAATGTTTCTAGCGCCTTACGCATCTGTGTAAAATTTTGGTAACACTTGTAAGAGCAGAGCTCTGGGATGAGAGAGTTGGTGTTGCTCATCCTGGAGAAGAGAAGGCTTCAGGAAGACCTTATAGCGGCCTTCCAGTATCTGAAAGGCACCTACAAGAAGGCTGGAGAGGGACTTTTTGGAAGGGCATGTAGTGATAGGATGAGGGGGAATGGCTTCAAGCTGGAAGAAGGGCAGATTTAGATTAGATATTAAGAAAAAAATATTCACTATTAGGGTGTTGAGACACTGGAACAAATTGCCCAGAGAAGTTGTGGATACCCCATCCCTGGAGGTTTCAAGGCCAGGCTGGATGGGTCTTTGGGCAACCTGGTCTAGTGGGAGGTGTCCCTGCCCATGGCAAGGGGGTTGGAACTAGATGATCTTCAAGGTCCCTTCCAACCTAAACCATTCTATGCTTCTGTCTGTTTCAGCGTTGTGGCCCATTAGTCAGGACAAGTTGCAAGCAGGTAAATCACGTAACATTTACATTTTGGCTTTATATTCAACATCCAGGAAAAGGCATGTAGTACCACGGTCACAATTAGTTGCTGGAGTCAGTGTTCAGTTTAATTAACACCACTTTCCTTCCACAGCACTTCAAAAAAAAAGCCCATCCCAAGCTTAAAGGAAAACAGGGGGTCTCAGCAACAGGGGGTCTCCTACCAAAACATGGATAAGGAGCAAGTAACAGGAGACCTACAGCACATAGGCACAACAAGGGTTCAAAGAGATCAGCACGACACCTTGAGCTACTCAGCTGTCATCATAGCTGCCTGCCAACTTTTTGCATGTTTACTGAGTACATTTTGCTCTTGTGTAGACTGAGAATGAAATTCTAAATTTTAATGCAGCATGTATTTTTGATTGTCAGTTTTAGTTGCCAAAGGAACAACCTGTGCATTGCATAATCTGCTATTACTTTGAGCAACTAAGATCAGGCAGGGGATGATTAGAATCATAGATCAAAACCTGGTACGCAGAAAGAATTGAACTTGGTGTTTTCACTCAGTGTACAGGGATTTCTGTCACAGAGAGATTTTTTCAAAATAATTCGTACCTCATTCCTCATGACATATGGCAAATGTCAAGAAAATCTAAGTAAGTGCTTGAATTTTAGAAGATATACTATAGCTATACAGTATAAGTATAGCAGAAATATTGCTGTAGCACTCTAAATCTGACTACATATTTAGAGGCATCTCTCCTTGAGGTGGTTAAATAAGAGTTTTATCTTTTTAAAAAATCAGTGTCCTCACGATCTTTGTCTACCCTGTTTAAAGCAGGGGTGCTAAAATAAAGTAGGCAAGAGATAGTCAGGAAAGAGCAGAATATTACACAATATTTGCTAAAGACGAGAAATAGACAGGTGCTACACCTGTGGGTTTTTTTCCTGTGGAACTATATATATTGCATTGTTACAAGTATAAATGTTCTTATGGAAACTTATGCTGGTACTTGGCCTCACCAGAGACAGTTCTCACTTGTTTCAAATAGTAGCATACATTATAGTCTCCTTTTTTCTTTATACTGGCATAAACTGTAGCATTCTTCTGAGACATTGAAATGTAGAAGGATCTGGGACACTTGTGTTTTTTCTTGTCTATTGAACTGGCTGCATTTGTTCAAGTCTGACATAATAAAAGTGTTAATAAAAAGAGAGTTCTTGCCTGGAATGACTTTTGTCCAAGTACACAATAAGAGGCTGTTTGATAACCCTGCTTCTGTTTGGAACAAAAGCAAAATAAAATCAGATCTTTATGATCAGGTAGTCTAAGATTTTTTTATTTGTGCGGATGGAAGACTTCACCAGGTTGTTTTTCTACTGTTTTAAACAAATACCATAGACATCCAAATTGGTAATATTGCTCAGAATCTTGGATTTATGCCAGTAGGCTACCTAAGGTGAAAGTCAAGGCAGAATACAGACCTGTCTAGCCAAATTTAAGTGTTCTCTCTGTTTCTGTGCTTGGAAAGATAGGTAAAGCTGGAGGTGAAACAAAGAAATAATTGATTCCATTCAGAAGGATTAACTTTTCTCCACATGCAGGGAAGGAGGATTGCCTTCTTAGTAGAAGGATAAGGAGCTCAGACCAGTTCTAGTGTCCTACCTAGAAAAGCTCTCAGCAGATTACTGTGTTGTCATGGTAAGTAAGAATATAGCATAGTACCATCCAAAGTAATTGTCACTGGTTCACTTACAATCCTAACAGCAGAAAATTTCTAACTATAGCTGAGCTACAAGTTAAGTCTTTCATTGGCATCACATTCATTTAGAAAGATCATGAGGAACATTGAATTAGAAATTAGAACAAGAGCTTTTATTCTTGTCCCTCTACCTTTTCAATTATAGGAACAATTTATGACTCATTTAATATTACCCTTATTTGATTAGACTGCAGCCTCTCTCGACCTAACAGCATTTAAGGCATCCAGTTAGAATGTTGAATATTAATGACTGTGCTGGGTGGGATTTGAGACTTCTCTAAATATTTGACATGTTTCTTTTCCATTTAGGGGCAAAATGGAATAACCATGACATAAAAAATATTTTTTTATAGTGTTCAAAATGTGATTGCTTTAGCTACAAGGTGGCCTGTTGATTTAAACATGATGGAAAAAAAACCCCAAAACTATTTGCCTCTGTGAATGTTTAAGGGACAAGGAGTAAAATTTAAAACAAGAATGTTTGTATACAACTTAAAATAATTAACTACAAAGTAAAACATTTATAAAACTTTATGTTGAGACTAGACTACTGTTTCAAATTTCCACGTGGGTTACATTTTCAGAGATGTTTACTGGCTCCAGTATTTATAATTGCCTTCCACTATCAGCATCTCATTTTACAACTACCATGGTTCAGGGTCGGTTTTTATCCAGACTTTTGAAATACAAAAATTGTGTACTTTTCCAACGCTGTCATCAGCTAAAATCATCTTTCCCTACAAACCTCATCATGGTGGTTTGTTTTACTTCAGTTTTCTGGTGCTTTAGGTGAAGGAAGCAAGGTAAACACATTGCTTTAGCCTGACTCCCACTGGGAAAAGTCCTTGAACTAATGAGAAAAAGAATGGACTCAGTTAGTCATGACTTTTCATGTGCATAGCGAACAGGCAAGATAATGAAAAAAGACCAGTGAGAAAGATTATGATGAGGCAGATTATAATCCAGGATACTGAGAAAGAAAATCCTCTCACAGGCTTCCAGGTACATGATCCATTTTTAAAGCTGAGCTCCTGCCTACCACCATCAAATACCCGTTCCCAACTGTTTAAAGTCTTTAGAATATTTACTCATTTCTCCTGAAAAATTTTTTAGCTTCACTGGCTCACTCTCTCTTTTTCCTTTCCTATGTTCAAAATAAAACCAGTGAAATACAAATCATTGTAATAAAGTTATGTACAAAGCACAAAGAGTTGACACTTCGATGCTTTGGGCATCATGTACCATTTATTTCAACACTATATTTTCAGTGTCAAAATAGTTTGGGGAAAATGGGATGCACAATTCAGTCTTGTTTGTAATAAATGTACCCATAACCAAGAGATGGCATTTTATTTATCCAAGCTGTCGTTTATATTATGGATTATTGTGTCTCTAAAAAAAAAGGATGAACTATTGAATAAAACATGACATGCAACAGTTCAAAACAGCATTGCTAATTATTAACTCAAAACTTAGAGCTAAAATAAACTCATGTTGTCTCCTGTTTTATTCCTCTTTCTTCAGATATATTTAAAACAAAATAAAATCACCTATAGATTTTTTTCAGGAGGATTTTCTTGATGAATTGGAGGTTTAGAAGGGCAATGAACAGCAAATTCTCCCAACACCAGCCACTCAAGGGAGCACCTTGACAGAAGTAAATAGTTCCATCCAATTCCACTGACATTAATAAGGAGTATGGTAGTTCTCCCTCCCTCCCTGCCTGTCCATGATAATCCTCCCTTTCTTTTATGTATTACTTATGGGGAAGACCTTTATTACTTACCTGTCCCTTCCTTCACAATTAGCAACTCATTTTTCTGCACTGATCTATTCAAATGTTTAGTATCAAATGGAGATCCTCCTTCTGCTTTTAATTCAGCTAGGAAAATAGTATTTTATGGTGACTGGAATCTTTATTTTCTGTAGTGAGTATGTTTTTGAATCTCTCAGTATGTAAATTTAATAACAGGGTATGGTTTTTTTTTATAAAACTGTGAAAATACACTATCAGAAGATGCAGTATGAAAGTGCTTCATAATATATAAATAACTCGTAAAAGCCTAATGAAGGCTCCATTTTACTGACACATAGCACAGCCAGGGACCACTGTTTTTAAATTCACTTTTCATTAGAAAAAAAAAATCAAGGCAGATTTGATTTTTTCAGCCAAAACAGTTATTTTTTTTTTGTTTGTTTTGGGTGTGGATTGTCTTTACTCTTTTCATGCTAACATTAAATATAAAGACAGGTTTTGTGTTTAATTGTAAATGAGTTATGAAATGCAAGCTTAAAGAGCAACTTAAGTGAATCAAAAATGGCAAGTACGTGAGCTCTCACCCCTTTTCCGAGATATTTTGTAGCTTTATTATAATTCTTAGGGTCTTTCAGTTTATGACACAGAATCTGCACCTGTCAAATGCAAAATAATTTTGTGCTGCAATGTTTTGTTTTGTTTCTTTCCTCTCCAGTGGATGTCCCTGTGTTTATTTGATGTACTGTTAAGAGAGTATGAAGGGATGCAGCTCCTATTTGTATTCTGCAGTTTTGTTTGGGTATAGTTTGTAACTATAATGATTGATACCTCTGAAGGGGTTGAAAACCACGAAAGTTTCACCCTAGCTACCTTGTAACTTCTATTTTGCATATATTTTCAAAAGCTCTGTTAAAATAATGTAGATTACCTGAGGCAAAGGTAAACAATCCAATACATTAATATAGGAATGATGTGTCATACAAATGAAATAGTGATTGAAGCTGAAGATCAGGCTATGATTCTGTGTTAATAGCAACTGAAAATGTGTAAAGTAACTCATAGCATGGAAATAACTTCAAATCTGATGGACATGCAAGGTAATTTCAGGGGTGCTTCAATGATGGCATAAAGAGTGGTTTATTTGGAATTGCTGGAGAACATCAAAACTCTGATGTGTTTACTTGACACTGTACCTGAGCTGGGCACATCCTGGGACTATCCAGCACCTGCTGTCCGTATTGCCATTGCACATGGCCTGAGCTCCTAATAAATCTGGGTTGCCTAAGAATTCCTCCTGGCCAGTGATTTAAGTCTCTTCTAAGAAGTATCCTGGATCACTTTGTCCTTCTGACGCTGGATATGTGAAGTCACTGCAAAAGAGATGTGATGAATGGAGGCGGCACAGAATGTTGGCTCTGTCTGCACAGATGGGAAGTGCACTCTGCAGTATGCTTCAAAGTACAGGCAACCCCTGAGCCCATCTCAAGACCTGGATGGCTCCAGAAATAATAATGAATAAAAGTTCACTTCTAGGTAAAGTAGATAGTTATGCTTGGGAAATGCAGATACGAAGTTTCTTAGCAGAATGATAGCTTTCTATTTCCCTTCCTCATTTCTCTTCTGTATGTGAAAATAAGAATGCATTGTACACTTCATTATCCAGAATGTTTGCTGGGGTCTATTTTGCTGCCCTATAACCTATGGAGAGTATGCTTGCCAGAATATATATAGGATTTTTATTTCTATTCAAACCTCATTCTATATGGGCATCATTGAAAACCTCAATGTCTGTTGATAGCTAAATTATTTTACACTTGAATAAGAGGAGACTTGAAGCCTGGCATTGTAAAAACACATACATTGAGGAAAATGCCTCTATTTTCTCCTATGTGATTGCACGTTTTCTCCATTAGATTGAGCATTTTATCTACTCTGAAGTACAGGTTTTCCAGTGTCTCTCTTCGGGACTTTATCTCTCTTTCCTCAAGCCTGAGAGCTGAAGAAAAATCTAAGCCGACTTTGTTGTTTGACACAACAATGGCAGCAGCACTGGATGTAAAATAAGAAAATCTGAATTTCTTACAAAACGGAATTATTTTTGGGTTGTTTGTTTTTTTTTTTTCCCCCCACAAGCAGTATCTTATTTGAGCATCTGTAGCTCATATTTTATTGTTTCTTAATGCTGGAATGTTGAACACTACCCAAAGCAGAGATTTATGCAGCCCAGAGTATGCAGCAGAGAAAAGCTGAAACTGAACTGTGGTTTCATGCTGTTTCACTCTTCAAGTCATGTTCCCTTTTCCATAGTGTGAAGCAATGTCATGATTCTCTGGATGGTAAGGTGTTAATATGCTGCCAAGTGAAATGGAAACTCTCAGTACCAAAGACTGAAGAACCCAAGCAAGAATTATTGAAAAATCAGAAAAAAAAAGTAGAAAAAAATATGCTCTACTCAATTTCATATTTTAAAATATACCTTAAACTCTCAGAATGCTCCTTGTATAACCCACATTCTGAGGGTTCATATAACCCACTAAGAAAGTGATAGAACGTTAAGCAGATTTTATGAACTTTTTTTTTGTCTAGTATGTTTCATGTGCAAATTGTTTACCATGCATATGAACAAATTTCTGATAGAAGTCTTTCATGCCACTGAGGTTTCGGTTCTTTTTTCTTTTTTTTTTTTTTCATTTTACTGACTTTTTGAAGCACTTCCATGTGAAAAAAAAAAGTTTCTCTTGGATCTCTGGAATGTTTTATATTGATCAGCCTTTAGTCATCCATTCAGTGAATCAAAAAAAAAAATGCGCTGCAACTGTGGAAACTTGCCCATGTTTGAAAAATATAAAAGAGAGGTTTTTCCTGTCCTTCCAGTCATGTAATTGTGATGGCCTAAAAGGGATCAATATTACCTCCACAGTACTGGCTTATTTTGATAAGCTGCAATTTTTTGGATGGCATCTTTAGGCACAAAAGGGGAATCAACTGACCCAATACTGCACTTAGTATCTGCTCTGCTGTAGAAGTTACATGGGGAGGTTTGACAAGCTGAAAGTTGACTCCAGAAACAGAGTGAGGGTTTTTATTCATTTGACTACCTTAACACGGGGGTAATATCATATCAGACCTCCTTTTCTCCCCCCACTCATCTGAAACCTATTAAATGTCTGATGATTGTTATGGGCTCAGAAGTTAAACACCTACACCTCGGGATGAAAATCTGCTCCGTTTTATTTTTATTATTACAACACGTGGCTGAGAAGCTCTGAAATCCTTCAGTAAAGGTAAGCACAAAAACAGTGAAAGAAACAGGAAAAAATGGAAAAGTGCTGGAAGCACTGCTTTTAAAAAAATAGCCCACAAGAAAGTAAACATCGGGACTAGAACAAATAGTCCTGTGGTAACAGGGAAAATGATATAATGGGTTTCAGGGAGTAGAAAAATCTTTCTAAGACATATTTAGAATTTAATAAGGTAGATATATTAACTGGATCTACTGATATATAAAGTATATATTTATGATCTTCTGCAGAACAGAAATATATTCACTCCTATGTCATAGTTTTAATGGTTTTATTAAAAAAAATTAAAAATGCGGTGAAGTCAGTGCAAGTAAAAAAGATATTTTTAAAAATGAAGCTCTGCAGAACCATCTCACTTCAGTTTAGAAATTTTGCTTACTGGCCTCTCTAAACTGTAAAGAAAATATCTGATTTATTGTATTCATGTCCTAATAATTCAATCCAACCAGAATCTGTAGTGAGCAGTGAAATATTCTGGGTATATGTGAATGGATGAGTCTGGCAAACCCTCCTCTTCAGATAATGGTCATATTAATTACTGAGAAGGACAAACTATCCACTTTCAGCTTTTGCTTTCAGCAGTTTATAATTTTGCGAAGTGTAGCCAGCATGCAGAGAAAAGTTGCATTGCAGGTATTTGCCTTTGGTCTGCTTAAGTTCGTGTTGGAAAGCTTTGACCAAAACTGTTGTGTTTCCATGAATACCTCTATGAAAAAAGAATTTTAGCTGTTAGAAATATTCCTTAAGCCCTTTCTTTCCTTCATTCCTAAAATATCCCCCAACGGCAGCCCATTCCTCATACCTATACTCCTCAAAATCATTGTTCCTCTACCTTCCTGCGCCATATGGCAATGCCACCCACCCACATTTATATCTATTGCCTTCTTGATGACATTGTCACTTTCTTTGGCGTGTTCCTCTCCTCTTTCTACCCATTGATGCTGTTCCAATGCTGAGAAAGAACAGGGACCTAGACAGAGGCTGTGCAACTTGCTGGTGCCCAACAGACCCAGTTTATACATGAGACTGTCTGGGAACTTGTTTAGCTGATAACCAGGTGAGGCATTTGTTTTAGCTTTTGCTTAGCTTTGTATGACTATGTGGTATAACGCCTGTTGCTATAGATTTTTATTTTTTTTGTCACAAATAGAAATAACAAGTAGCTACTTCGTGTAGAGGAAACCCTAGAACTGCCTCAGAACTGTAAACAATTCCTCAATGGCCAATTGCTTGTCATCAAAGGAGTGAAATTTTAGTGATAGCAAAGAGAATAGATTAGTTGGGCCACGATGTCAAGTACCATACCGAGGTCTACATAAAGCAGTGAGATCACAGAAATCAACTCATTTACGTTTTATTCTGCAAACCAGACGCTCGTTGATACATTCAGGACTTACACGAAATATGTTAAAAAAAAATAACATGACCAACTTAACAAAGCAGACTTAAAATTGTCCACCTGCGTTTTCTTTAATTTTTCTTTTTCAGCTATTGTGATATTAAAGAATACACTGTAAATCTCTAAATTAAATCTAATTTCAAAATTCAACTGGTGAATGTTCTGATAAGGGAAGCTTACGAAAATAAGAATATTATTCTGCTTTAGAAAATATACATATAAATATCTGACTTAACCAGAAAGTCTAAAAAATATGATTGAAATTGCACATTTTGTTAAACTACATTTTTGTGTAAGGAAAGAGTTCTAGAGGTTTCACTTTGGCCATTTCTCTTTAAAATCAATGGAATTCACCGGGGCTACAGGCATTTAATAATCTTAAACATTTCACTTAGACATAAAGAGCGATTTATGTGTGTTTTAGTGTTTGGTAAATTTTACATAATAATTCAAATTTTGAAAATATGATAGGGATGGTGCTTTTGTACGATTTTGATAAGTTTTTCAATTATTCTTTTCATTTTAACAATCTCCTTTTTAATAATTTGAGGCTGTGAAGATTTACAGTAGTTGAGGATTTGTTTCTCTGTGTGTTGATTATGAAGCAAATATTTAAAAATAGAATAGATAAATGAGAAGAATGATTGACATTCCTATCAATTGTATGCAAATACTGTGGCTAATTTATTATGATTAGCAAAAAAACTTAGACAAAATCTGCCACAAGAGGCTATTAAGGAAACTAAATAATCGGGCTGAGGGACAAAATATTGGCATGGACCTGAGATTAGCTGTGTCAAAAATGGAGCTGGGCTTGCTTGCTCAATATAACAAAGTGTTAAGAATGAAATGAAAATGCAAATGAACAGAAAATAGCAAAATGTGCATAAGATTGCAATTAAGTCAGTCTGCTTCAAAAGACATTAAAATCTTCAAAGTGACTACAGGAAGTTAGCTCAACAAAAGAACATATTACATTAATTTTGAGCAAATGCAAGAGAATTACATCTGTATAACTGGCTTTTGATTAAATGAATTGTTTAGTTATTAAACAGATCTTAAATTTTCTACAAAATATGGATGCCTGTGTTTTCACATTGATATATTCACACATTTCCATTAAAAATGTTGTCAGTAAATTTTTGACCAATCTTCAACAATGCATGTTGGAATAATAGAAGTTAGATACTAACATTATTGGATTCTAGATCATTGCAAGCTATACATATGAAAAGAACAAGAAAATTTCTCAATGTCCACAGCAAATCTGAATAGTGAACAATGTGCAAAAAAAATATGTAAGTTAATGGTACTCTCATTACTAAGTGAACGGTGGCATGTGATTTAGTTTACTGTATTGATAAACCCAGACATGACCAAATAATGGCCATGAGCCAAGGCTTGACCTAACCAATTTTATTAAGAGATGACAAGATCCTAAGAGAGTGTTTTGTTGTTATTAATGCTTTAAGTATTAAATAGTACTTTCTCAGAATAGAAATAGTAAATTTCTGTTTAGGAAAAAAAGCCATTTAGACCGGTTAGGTAAGGAAAAGTATTTGTTCAAGTATTAATTAAGAAATAAAATATCATGTTAAAAGCACTCTTCTCTTATGCTATATTGCTTTTAATTGTACTTTAACCTCACAAAATTTAGAAGACTTGTAAGAGATTTAGTTTTCTTTGCAAGGTGTAGTTAATCATCTCTGATAGATACTTATTTAAAAAGAAGATAAAGGCTTTGTGTCTTGGTTTTTATTTCTAATCTGAAAGTATGAGTCTACTGATTACAAAAGAATAAGTACTAATGCAGATAAAATATATTTAATACAAAAGTTTTCTGTTAAATGGAGGGTGCCTTCAAGGAAACAATGACATATTGTTCATCAAAATAATCTGCCACTCTTGTTGCATTCAACTGTTAAAATATTCTTTCTATGTTTAAGTTTTTAATTAACACAATGCATTATCATAGAATCATAGAATGCTTTAGGTTGGAAGGAAGCTTGTACGCCCCCTTCAGATACTGGAAGGCCGCTATAAGGTCTCCCCGGAGCCTTCTCTTCTCCAGGCTGAACAACCCTAACTCTCTCAGCCTGTCTTCATAGCAGAGGTGCTCCAACCCTCTGATCATCTTTGAGGCCCTCCTCTGGACCCACTCCAATAGGTCCATGTCCTTCTTATGTCGAGGGCTCCAAAGCTGGATACAGTATTCCACGTGGGGCCTCACAAGAGTGGAGTAGAAGGGCAGAATCCCCTCCCTCGACCTGTTGGCCATGCTTCTTTTGATGCAGCCCAGGATATGGTTGGCCTTCTGGGCTGCAAGCACACATTGTCGGCTCACGTTGAGCTTCTCATCCACCAACACCCCCAAGTCCTTCTCCTCAGGGCTGCTCTCAATCCATCCTCTGCCCAGCCTGTATTTGTGCTTGGGATTGTCCTGACCCACGTTCAGGACCTTGCACTTGGCCTCACTGAACTTCATGAGGTTGGCTTGACCCCACCTCTCCAGCCTGTCCAGGTCCCGCTGGATGGCATCCCTTCCCTTCAGTGTGTCCACTGCTCCACACAGCTTGGTGTCATTGGCAAACTTGCTGAGGGTGCACTCAACCCCAATATCGATGTCACCAACAAAGACGTTAATCAGCACCGGTCCTAGTACTGACCCCTGAGGAAGACTACTTGTCACTGTTTTATAGGTCACGGTCTTTCAGTTAACATATTTTAATCACAAAGGAGAAGCTCAGTCTAGTATGCTCATAGATGTAAACATTTTATTTGTTTGAGATTCTAGCTCTAATTTCTTTCCTCTCTAGTTAATGAGAGTTTTACTTGAGATAAAATGTGTCAGAATTTCATATGAAATGGGTAGGAAACTTCTGGATTTCCAGAGCAAAAAGCCTTAGTTTCTGATTATTTTTTCCTATGGTCTAAGCATTTTCTCCTGATTATTCAGTATATTATAGTCACATAAATATTGGAAAAGAAAAGGATAATCAGAAGTAAAGAGCCTCTGAATACCAAGGTTACAAAAAAAAATTGTTACAATTTCAAATCAAATTATTAAAACTTTATATTTCAGGACCTTGATTTCAGCATTCTTGATAAGATATAATGTGTTTGGTTCCCTATCTGACTGTCTTGTTCCTGACCATCTAATTTTTACATCTTTAGACAACTGCTATTGGCTAGATCAATAAAGGGCTACACAATGCTTTGACCCCATATGGTGCCGCCATCCTTGTGATTAAACTACCATTACATATTTTTTATGAAAAGACCTTATTTACTTTTCAATATCCAATTCCTAAGAAGTACTCCCCAAAGCTTTATGACTAAAGAACTGTGTTTGGGTGCTGGTTTATACAATTAGACAATATATCAAAAAGTTTTGGTTTTGCAAAAGTCTAGCCCTTTCCATAAAATTCTGTGCTGGTGTTAAAATCTTTCACACTACGGAAAGGAGAAATGATCACAGAATAAGAAATGTCCTTCAAAACTCTGTTTTGTAAATCTGAATTGAGGCTAGCATACACAGATGAGTGCCAGGTCCTGCACTTGGGTCACAACAACCCCATGCAGCACTACAGGCTTGGGAAGAGTGGCTGGAAAGTCACCTGGCAGAAAAGGACCTGGGGGTGTTGGTCAACAGCAGGCTGAATATGAGCCAGCAGTGTGCCCAGGTGGCCAAGAAGGCCAACAGCATCCTGGCCTGTATCAGGAATAGTATGGCCAGCAGGACTAGGGAAGGGATTGATGCACTGTATTTGGCACTGGTGAGACCCCACCTCGAGTACTGTGTTCAGTTTTGGGCCCCTCACTACAAGAAAGATATTGAGGTACTGGAAAGTGTCCAGAGAAGGGCAGTGAAGCTGGTGAGGGGTCTAGAGCACAAGTCTTATGAGGAGAGGCTGAGCGAAGTGGGGTTGTTTAGCCTGGAGAAAAGGAGGAAACAAGAGGAAATGGCCTCAAATTACGCCAGGGGAGGTTTAAGATGGATATTAGTAAAAAGTTTTTCACCGAAAGGGTTATCAAACACTGGAACAGGCTGCCCAGGGAAGTTGTGGAGTCACCATCCCTAGATATATTTAAAAGATGGGTAGACGTGGTGCTTAGGGGTATGGTTTAGTGGTGGTTTTGGCAGTGTTAGGTTGATGGTTGGACTTGGTGATCTTAAAGGTCCCTTCCAACCACGATGACTCTATGATTCTATGATCCTATACCTGACAGCCTTTTCCAGTTTAGATACTACAAGACAAGAGGTCAACTTGCAAATAATTGTTTATGTGTTTCTTAAGCACAAAGCTCAAAATATAGAACAAAAATTTCTTCTCAAAATGCTTTACAGATCACCCACAGATTTAGATTTGTGCATAAGAAATAGGATAACAGTAGATGGTTAAGCCAAGTCCTAGTTCAGTTATTTTAATTAGCCAGTGGAAACTGCCACTCTATATCAAACCCGTGGTCTGGTTACTTTGGTATTATATTTAATGTTGGTAAAATTTTATCAGGTGCTTCTTAAAAAAATATAAGTAGTTTAAAGTAGCTAAATGTAAAATTATCTTCCCTTCCAGTTCAATCTTCTTCTCATCTCCAGATTTCTGGAAAGGCCTTAGGTAACAGATTCAGAGAGTATACTACCTTCTGAATAGAAAACCATCTGTATCTAATATTACATTTGCAATTGTTGCAACAGTGCACAAAATAAATCTGCATTCTGGGTAGTCCTGCAAGGGCTTGCTAGAGGTGAAAGCCAGATATATTCTCTCCTGCACCCTTGTGTGCTGTCCCTGAACGGCCAGAGCACTCCTGCTGCAGGGGCAGAGACTGTCAGTGATCTTGTCCTTAGCACAACGTGTGTCCGTGTGTGCATGCACATGTGCATAGCACAGGTGGGCTGGGTCTTTTCCTCTTACATAGTCATTTGCAGTAGCTTGGTAGTTTCTCCAAAACAGGGGTCCCCTGTTGTGTTAAAAGTTCTTTAATGTGATGCTTGTCACAAAAAGAAGAGGAGAAGGAAAGACGTGATACTGCTGGAAAGGTATTTTGTATTATTTTATTTTGTTCATATTGAACTGGTATAAAATGAGGAAAATACATTTGGAAAATATATCCTTGAGTCCTGTTGTTTTATTTTAGTCTTTTGGTTATAGAAGCTATTTCTCTCTCCTTAAAAGTTCAAAATACAAAGTATTCCCCAAAGGAAAAGGACTAAGAAGTAGATCGCCACCTCTTCTTTTCCTATTCACGCCCTACAAAATTTAAGGCCAAAACTTCCTAGATGTTTGCAATGAGTAGATTGTCTTTTCAGCTCTTTTCTTCCAGAATAAATTCTGTCAATTTCCATGTGAGAGATGGAAATGAAAAGACGTTGCTAGTTATTGTGCAAATTTGAAGGGCTTGTTTGTTATATTACAAAATATCAAGTAGAGTAAGTTCAAGACTTCCCAGGAGCGAGTCTGCATGAAAATTTTCTGCTCAGAGAAGAAGGAAAAAATCAAAATAAAATCATTCAGAAGCACTCAATTATGTAGCTGTAGCATAGCAGATGTGGAGTCAGAGAGGACGAGTCGGGGGGAGTCAGGGGTACGTCAGTGGGGAAGGTCCTGGGATGAATCACTGTAATTTCAAGGGGTTTAGCATGGGAGAGAAAGGCTGAGGGTCAGTAAAATTTTGAGGCAGCTGAGATTGAGTGAGGTCTTCCCTTGCGCAGATTGTAGTCAAAAAAGGGGGAGAGTCAGGTTGCTCTGGACAAGGCGGAAGGGAGAAGGCAAAGCTGGTACAGACATCTACTACTTGCTGCTGTCAGCAAGCGGGACAGGCAATGGTGAGTGCTGTTATGGCCCATCTTCTAAATCTACCCAGTCCTGTCTGCAACAGCACTGCTTTAAAAAATGCCTGCTTTGCTTACAGCCAGAGCTTTGTCTGCTTTTCATCTCTGAGCGCAGAAAAAACCCTGATATAGTCCCTAGCAATTGCTTAGATATTATCGATTTGAAAGATGTATATTTTAAATTATTATCATAGAATCATAGAATCATAGAATGGTTTAGGTTGGAAAGGACCTTGAAGATCATTGAGTTCCAACCCCCCTGCCATAGGCAGGGACACCTCCCACTACACCAGGTTGCCCAAGGCCACGTCCAGCCTGGCTTTGAACACCTCCAGGGATGGGGCCTCAACAACCTCTCGAGGCAACCTGTTCCAGTGCCTTACCACCCTCACAGTGAAAAACTTCTTCCTAATGTTCAATCTAAACCTGCCCTCTCCCAGTTTAAAGCCATTCCCCCTCATGCTGTCACTACATGCCCCAGTAAAAAGTCCTTCCCCAGCTCTCCTGTAGGCCCCCTTTAGGGACTGGGAGGCCACAATAAGATCTCCCCGGAGCTTTCTCTTCTCCAGGCTGAACAGCCCCAACTCCTTCAGCCTCTCCTCATAGGAGAGGTGCTCCAGCCCTCGGATCATCCTTGTGGCTCTCCTCTGGACACGCTCCAGCAGGTCCATGTCCTTCTTATGTTCGGGACTCCAGAGCTGGACGCAGTACTCCAGGTGGGGTCTCACGAGAGAGGAGTAGAGGGGCAGAATCACCTCCCTCGCCCTGCTGGCCACACTTCTTTTGATGCAGCCCAGGATACAGTTGGCCTTCTGGGCTGCGATCACACATTGCTGGCTCATGTTGAGCTTCTCGTCAATCAGCACCCCCAGGTCTTTCTCCTCAGTGCTGCTCTCCAGCCATTCCCCGCCCAGCCTGTATTTGTGCTTGGGATTGCCCCGACCCAGATGTCGGGGCCTTGATTATATATCAAGAAACCCAGTTTATTTGGATTCAAGACAGTGGTAATATACTCAGTGTGCTTCTAATATCCCCAAACTTGTACTCATTCATCTTCTGCCCTTATAAATAAGTTACTTATCTGTTTTAGTACAAATACAAATCCCAAAGATAAAATTCCTGGAGTTCTGCTCTCAGTTGGAGTTGATACAAACTAATTCTAACTATCAATTTTGCAGGAGAAATGTTGATTTTATGTTACTTTTCCACTCAGTTGCTATGAAAAATTAGAAAAAGACTCCTTTTAAAACTGCAGAGATCCACACGTGCCATTTGGTGCCCATCTGCTTGCAAGAGCTTTTTTAAACAGTCAGAGTTCTAACGGACTTGCTGATCTTAATCATATACTGTCTACTTTTCCCTTGATTTCATTATGCTTTATATCAATGAGATGGAATGTTAGCATATCGCTACAACAAGCATATTCAAAGTATATAATCTATCAAATTAAGAAAAAATATTAATATAACTGAGACAGTTTGGTTATCTGAGATTAAAATAGATATAATATATCCATCTATCTATATAAAAATAATTTTACCAAACACGTTTTTTAAGAGATTAATTTTCCAAAGAAATTAATCTAATATGAAGGCTGGATTCCATGTGGTCAATCAAGGTAATAGAAACCAGTAATTCCAAAACGTTAGAAAAAAAAGGACAATGTCCACAGTGAAACAAAAAGGGATTGCATCTCTTTGCTTTCATACCATAATTCAGTGAATCTCTACTGATTTTGATTCTTCTGTCTCTTCATTTATTTTGGGAAAGTATGTACAGCCAAGTGTCCATTTATACTACATGAAAAAAAAAAAGACCATCATAACACCATGTAAGACTCTGTGGTATCCTGTATATTCAGTGTGTTCCCTTCTGAGGGAACTACTCAGCAATTAAACAGTCCCTTTAATCAGTGTAAATGAGGTTTGTTTTTTAATAGACATTCAGTATGAAATACGTTGTTCCTCTTTTCTGTACAAACCATCTGGAATACAACAGCAGTTTTTGCAGCTGCCTCTCCTGGTTTCTTTGAGAAAGGGAAGACGTTCTGCCACAACCACATAACTTACTCTAATTAAAATCAAGCCAGCTGAGACTGGTGACGTCTCTTTCAAAGCTGGTAAAGAGTTATGACATGTAAAGGTATTTGTTAACAGTAAGGGTTACTTGTTAAAGCTTCTGCTGAATTAGAAAGCAGAATTCAAGCTTTACTTTCACTCAGGCTATTGTGCTCAGAGAAAAAAAAATCTAACCTATAAAAAATATTTCTGTTAAAAGTAAAAACTTTAATCTTAAAATCTCGGGTTGTAGCCTTTGTTTCATTAGCAATATTCCTTGCTAAAAGTAAATATACATACATTTTCTTTTCTTGATTAGTTTATAAAAAACTTCTTTGATGAAATTTAGTGTGCTAAGGTTCTCCTCTTGCTCCTGTTCACTAGTTCAGTTTGGGAATAGTTCAGGTGGCAAATCCTGATTTCTTTCCAGCTCTCTCTTAACAAAAAATCTGTGGAGATATGTCAGAGCAGAACTGGAGTGAGACAGCAGTAAATTAGACCCAATGGAAATGGATGTGTTGACATCTGAGCTGAAGATCACAGGGAAAGGAACATTCAACAGCCATTGAGTTCACCAAAGAAAAGAAAATATAAAACCTCATAAGTCAGATCACACAACTGTGGGGCTTCACTAATTGCTCATAACAAGTGTACAAAGAAAGCACTTGAAAGGAACTTCTTTGTATCAAATATTCTCACAGTGGCTTATAAAGAAAATGGAGCAGAGGATCACTGCCACTATGTCATTAATATTGTCTTTCAAGATCATAAGTTTGATCAGTTCCTTTTTTCTCCCTGCACTTTTTCTTTTGCATTAAGTGTTTTTCTCTTGGATAAAACTTTTTTACACAGACTTGATACTTAAGAGGAAAGGGAAATTGCTTTTTGTGGAGAGCTGAGAGCATAGAATCATAGAATTGTCTAGGTTGAAAAAGACCTTTAAGTTCATCAAATCCAACTGCAAACCTAGCACTGCCAAGTCTACCACTAAACCATGTCCCTAAATACCACATCTACACATCTTTTAAATGCCTCCAGGGATGGTGACTCAACATTTCCCTAGGCAGCCTTTTCCAATGTTTGACAACCCTTTCAGTGACGTATTCCCAAAAAACTGCACTGAAGTAACATATCTGGCAAGATGGTTTCACACAAGATACAAAATCAAGGAACAGTCATTTTATTTTCAAAAGTAAAACTGGTTTGGTGTGTAATCTTTCAACTGTTTGCTCTCTTTGGTTGTTTTTCCTTAATTTTTCCTCCCCTGTCTCTTGTTCTTTGCATTCTCAGCATCCCCTGGCACCAGCTGGTAAAGCTGTTGCAGAGCAGTGTGGCATGTGTGATACAAAAAATTAAAGCTAATCTCTAGCAATCTCTGCAACTCTTAAGGACGCTGTGCTGAATTTCTCACCTTTTAAGTCATCGATATGTAAAAAATGGTATGTTCATTCTCTCCTGCACTTCCCTGTATGTTGCTCTCCCTGGCTAGTTAGCTGAATAACTCTCCGAGCTCCATTGGCTATGTCAACTAGATCTCCATTGACTGTAATGGAACATTTAACAACTAGGGCATATTTTGGTACCTACGATAGCCAAGTAAATTTAGTCTCATACTAAATTGCACAGAGAACGTTTACAGAGTTCTTGATACTGATAAGAAAACTGAAAGGGATACAGCATCTCTTGGTCCATAAATTTGTTTTGAATTTGTTGACAGAGCAGGCATTAGCAAAACTCACCCTGCTGATGTCTACAACAGAGTAGGCAAAGGTATAAGCGGGGGTTCAGGCCAGGTCCCAGACCCCAACATCAAGCATTTATGATCAAAAGACATTGCACCATGAAGAAGTGGATCTGTGTCCCTCACTCCAGGAACTAAGTTGTAATCTAACACCAAATCTGGAACAGCACACTTTTGTGACTTTGACTGAATCTTACTAAGAAAAGTATTTTTAAGACATGAGAAATCATTTGAACAAAAGTCATACAAGAAAAGAAAAAGAAAACATTACAAAAGTGTAACTGTTGAGGCAGTAATAATTAGTAGCTCAGGGCTATGACAAAAAAAATGTTCTGACACGAAAAGGTCTAAAACCCTAGGTTAAAAAAAAGCAACAGAAAAGCAGAGAATCTACAGTGACTGCAGTTCTGCAATATCAAGGCGCAGTCTCTTCTAAAAAGCAGCAGAGGGTGATCCTTCCCCATCTGATTGACAGCTCTGTGGCCAGCAAAACCTCATCTAGCATCTAATCAGCAGTGGTGAGTATATTAATGTTTAACTCAGTAGCTCATTAACCATAACTACCTATTTTGTGCGTTGGCCAATACATAATTGCTTTGTTATGTATATACTCTTGCACAGTTTCTTTGCTCATGACAAAAGAGGCCCAACATAAGTAATCAGAAGGGGAGGGTTATAGCTGGATTTACAATGCAGGTGCTTAAATGCCAGTTGATATGCAAAACAGTTCTTTTATAGCTTCACCAGGCACCTCTATTAGTACCAGTCCAATGACTATGTCATAGTTTTACTTAACAAATATGATTAAATTAATTCCACAAAGTGATAAATTCATGAATATATTGTGGGGACTTCGTGAAAGGTCCCACATCCATGCCAATTAGAAAAACTTCAGCGACACTGCTGCTAATGTTATGAGCTGAAAATTGGCAGTAGATAGTGTTCAGTTCTCTAACTAAAGGAATATGGAATATTAGTGGTTCAGTTTAAATAAAACTAATCGCTTAGAGTTAATCACTTAGTGTTGGGCTACATTGGCGTACTATTTATATAGAACTTGCTTAGCGTTAGTGCTAAAGTTTCTGAAGCCTTAGGCTGCAAGCCACAAACTTTCACCTGGATAAATTGAACTTGTTTTGAACTTCTGCTTAGTTACACAAAGGAAGACCCTGAGACCAGTACAAGCCAGGAGATGCAGAAGATACTACCATCAGCAGAGGCTGCAACCCGACAAGATAAGAACAGTTAATGGCCCACCTGGAGACAGAGAAAGAATCCAATGAGGAATAAGAAGACCACAGACCATAAATTACCATTGGACCAAGGGGCTTGCAAAAACCGCATGAAGAGCACGTGAAGGGTGGATGCATGGATTGTAAGGATATAATTGCCCAGGAATTTCTTTCTTCTGGGTCCCTCTCCGGAGACACCCAGCTCAAGCTGTCCTTGCTGTAGTACCACTTGGATAAATTATTTTGGGGTGGATTATTGCCTGAGGGTCGGCTACGGGAAACCTGGGGGAAAAAACTTCTTTAACACTAACAAACTGGCTAAGTGCTTGACAACCCTTTATGATCACAGTGATGGCATCTTGTTGATAGTGTCCTAGTAAAGCCGTTTCCTGTTTGTGATGTCAGGTTTTGTCAGACCACGTTTGGTGCAGATTGCTGGTCAGACCATCAGTTAGCGAGCAGCGCAATATCCGTAGCTGTCTGATGCTTGCAGAACAGAGAGCAAATCATCATTAAAATACTAAAAGCTGTGTCATTCAACATGGCAGTCACAAAAAAGAAAGTGATTGAAAAGTAAGTTTGTTATTGCGTCTATTCAAATACAAAATCATAGAAAATGAAACGTCTCAAAGATGCACTGTAGAATGCCTCAGCAAAGTACCTCTGTTATGTCACAGATGGCTCTTGGGATGGGTTTAATGGAAATGTCAGGTCCATCAGTTCACTGTTATATGTATGTACTTCATAAGGTGAGGTAAAAGATTTTTATAAACCCTCTCAATACACAGTTCAAGTAAGCACAAGAAAAGTTTCCTGTCCCAGAAGATGAGTGACGCACAGAGATTCAAAATACTGTTGCTCAAATAAAAATTTCAAATACTTCCCTGAATGCTTGAAATCAGTATATGTCCCTAAAACCCCATTGGTGTTGTGCCACTCCATAATGAAGATGGTCAAATACTATTAGGGAGTGAGAGGAATTCCCAGCAGAAACGTTTGATAGTGTATGCAATTCTCCATCTTCCATCTCTGATGGAATGACAAGTGAAATCCAGTGGGCAGCAAACTGCAGTACCGTCTACTGTGCTGGAGACTTTTGAAACCATGAAACAGATGTCACAGTGCAAGGCTAAGTACTGCTGGCATTTCTGCCAAAATAAAAAAATCTGGAGGTTAGGATCTAATAAAAAATGATTGCAGCTCTTTGCTGTTATGATGTTAAACAAAATTCCACAGTAGCTGAAGGATGCAGATGTCACCCACCTTCTCAAACTGAAATCTGTCCCATCGTGGTATGATGACTGGGATATATAATTTCTGTGAGTCATTGGGGAAATCTTTGCTGCAGTGGATCTCTACATGCTTGAGGCTGAAAGCAATCCTCAGAAAATCGGTGTTAAGGCATGGTTTATGTGACTTTTAAAGCCATGAAGATTTAAGGATGTGAACAGAACAAAAGCAAGACCCGTGAGTGATCTTTGGCCCTATGACTATACTGTGACTACTTGTCAGGATTCCTTGGAGAGAGGAGAGCTTCACTTCATTTAGCTCTCCAGATTAACTTGCAGACTGTTCACTTATTTCATAATGACATGGCAGCAACAATCTTTAGGTAAGCAGCAGTATTAAGGTCTTTTGCTGTCACACGTGGTCCTCAGTAAGGCTCCAATTGTTCCACAAATATAAGACTGCTGTGAGCAGAACTCCTTCTTACATTTGGGCATGATGCTACGCAGCCCCACATCCCTTGGTGTGGATGGTGGCACGTTCGATCTATAGAGACTCTGACCTGACCTAAAGGCCACAGAAGGAGTGGGCTCTGCCAGCACAGTGCTGCCTCTGGTACAGGCCGCAGACCCCATTACTGGCTGCTTTGTCTGTACCCTTGAGCACCTCAACCTGCACGAAAGAAATGGTGGTCCTGTCTCTGTCTCTCCCAGCCATGTGCACTGGCAATACAATATGGAAATCTGTAGACAAACTCTGCCAGTCTGGCAGCATCCTCTCTCACCACATCTCTTCATGATGAAGTCACGCAGAGGACAGCAAAAGCTGGTGTAGCTTTTGAGAGATTAAATCAGCATGTCTGGAATTAAAAGGGCATCTGACTTCAAACAAATGTTAATGTGCACTGTGTTGTTGTCACCATTCTTCTCTATGGTTGTAACACTTAACACTTTTCACATAAAGCCTTCCAGCCAGTTCCATGTGAGTTATCTTTCTGCCTTTAATGGTGTTAAAATGTATAGCACAATACGATCCCAAGCAGTATTGAGGCAGTGTTCCTCCAGGGCTCAGCTACACTGGTCCGAGCATCTGATGCTTATCTCAGAAAAATGATTGCTCAGAGCTATTTTCTTATTTTAAAATGTGTGAACAGCTGAGAGGTCGGCCAATGAATTGTTAACCAGACATGCTAAAAGCAAATCTTCAGCTGTATGGCATTAGCTCTACAACATGGGATACTGCAGCTAAAAAATAATATCTGCTGTGCCAGTGATTATGAACTGATGCTGTCAAAGCCAGTAAGCAAAACTGACTGACGTTGTGCAGCACAGAACACAGCGAGGGAAAGCGGGCGGCTACCTCTCGCACACATAGCTCTGTTCATGAAAGCATCAGGCGTATACCCCACCAAATTGTCCATAAGAGCAGAACCCTCCTAAGATTAACTAATGGAAGACTAGCAATAACATTTTCTGTATTTACCATGTAGATACTTCAATTTTGAAGGTTTTGAAATGGAGCATCTTTGTTTTCCTGTGAGCAGAACACACAGTAGAAAGACTGATATCAAATAATGCAATGAGCTGTCTTTCTTTTAATTCTGTGAAAAGTGCAGTTGAAGATATTGACTGGGGAGGTTGAAACCCTTGGTCAAAAACCTTGAAATATTTCAGTTTCCCATGAGGATTTTTTTCAGGAAAGATGAAATCTGCTCTGATCTGGTTTGTAGAGAGAAGTGGAGTATACGGCAGTTGCTGCAATATTTTTTAATGGCATTTCTCATTTGTTAACTTTTTTAATGTTGCAGTTCAATATTCTGCCCAAAAATTATCTATCAAAAATTGACATAAATTTACATTTGCAGAAGAATATTTCCATGTGATAGAAAAATATTTTTTTATCATTTCAACACAATCTTTTCAGTAATCTTGTGATTTCCAGGCATTAGTCTTTCTCAGATCATTTCTGTCTACAAAGGAATCGGTGTAAGTGCTTTGATAACACAAAGAAAATACAGATTCTTATCCAGCGACGCCCATTATTTCCTGGACCATGAACAGCAATATTGATTAAATAACCTCCATACTACATTATATTTTGCTTTTTATTTCTTGGCCTTAATTTTAACTCTTTAATCTCCTGAGGTAACAGAACAAGTCTCCTGGGCAGCTCACAAGGCTTGGTTCAAGCCTAGTCCAAGATGATAACATTGAACAATATATTTCTAGGATTTGCTTAGCAGCTTAAATCAAACCTGCAGTTTCTGGCTCAGTAGTTTGAACACTGGTTAAGGAATCAAGAGTTCCTGACTGCCAGTCTTGGCATAGCTTTGTCCAGCTCTCCTAAAGGCCCTTTCTCCTATGTGGAAGGACAACATTAGAATGAGTAAAAAGGCCTGCTGAGGAGGAATACTAGATTTTTTTTTATTATTTTTTATTTTTGGCACATACTTAAAAGGTATTTTGAAAATAACACCACCATTGTTAAGGGTAAATACTAATGATGTTACAGCAGTCATTCTATTTATAGCACAGGTAGCTCAAATATGTTTCAGAAGAGACTCAAGTGGTACCCCAGAGAAGATATTATGGGTTTAGTCTCAGTGGTAGGAAGTTCCTGAGCTTCCATCTAAAATTATATCATTTTGAGCTTTTGTGAATTTGCATTGCTTGTAACAGCATATAACTGGGAATAACTGACAATGCAAAGATCCTTGGTTCTCTCAGCCTTTGGTTTTGTTTAAATAAATTTATAGTGGTGAAGTAAGGGGAAAAACCTTACCAAAGCAGATGCCTTTCAGAGCAGGATTTGATAGGTCTGAATTCCTAGCTCGGTGACACAATAAAACCAGTTACGTGAATTATCATTTGGACATGATAATACTTATAAACTTTAATGATCTCAATAAAAATGACAGGGAAAAGGCTGCCTGAGCAAGAATATGCCCAAATAATCATCTAGTCTTGATCTGGCATAGAAGGAGAGGATGGCCAGCACATACCATATTTGTGACCCAGATTATAAACCAAAAAAAAAAATTCTAGGGAGAGTTATGATACATAATCTAATGAAAGTTGTGATGTGTTTCTGTTTCAAGAATGAGAATTTAAGATAAGATAGGGTGATCAATTCAATATTAAGTATTATTGTTTACACAAATAAAATTATAAATATAGCAAATTCTGACATGCTTGAAGGTTTTTTTGTTGTTTTGGGGGGTTTTGGTTTTGGTTTTGTAAAAAGACAATTAGGATTTCTTAATATTCTTATACCATTGCATCAGGTTTCCAGGGGAAGAAAATCAAGAAGTAAAAATGCTGTTAATATCAAACCAGAAATTTATAACATTTTTACATACATTTTACTCAAGAGAAAAAAATGGATGATATTTACAGAAAAGTGAAGATAAACTCTCATATGCATTAAAATCATAATGTCATGCAGACAGTGTTTGCCAGAAATTGCTCTGGAAGTTTGCAATAATACACGGCGTTATAGATGAGATGTAATGTCTCCACGGGCATTATAGGAGATGTAATACCTCCACTGCCAACCACACCCCTATTTATAACTTTGTGGAATTATAAATTGGTATTTTTCTCTGACAAAGGGTTGTGCTCTCAATGCACATTATTTATATAGATGTAGCCTGGTATAGACTATAAATTTGAAGATTGATTCCAAACCTTATGGGAATTAATTCTTGAGTAGCTTCCAAGTACGAGGAGAGGAGGAACCAACCCACATATATTAAGTAGATGTTGGTAAAATTATGCTTGAGGTTAGGTGATGAGCTAGGCTGGCAGTTGCATTCTATGACCTAGGAAAACTCCTCTCCTCTCATGTTCTAAACTATGTTGCTGTTAGATCTTTATTCTATGCCTAATATATTGTCTGCTGGTAGCCAGCCTTAGATACTTTAAGAAAACAAATACACTTTAAAAAAATGACATCTCTTCATGCTACCTGGCTTTAGATGTCTAAAAGTTAGAGAGGAATAGCTCGTTCCCTTTTTATAAAGACATCACAAAGCTTGTTTCTCGTTTCTATGAAGGCTACTTACAGAAGCAGCCTAGAATCACATGATTAATGTATATTTGCCTGCTTTTGGTACATCAGACATAAAACACTGCTTGAAAAAGATATATAGATTACACTAATTAGGTACAAAAATGCATTATTTAAGGTCTATTTGAACAGTTTTTATACTTAAAATCAATAAAATTGACTTTGCAGTCATACTGATGTTGAAACATTTTTTCCCATTCACCTTATCTCTTTGCAATTAGATGTAGTCAGCTGCCCTATAATTTTGGAAGAAGGGAAAATATATATCAGAAATGTGTGGATTCAAAACTGGTGGATTCTGCTAATATTTTCTTTGTCTTTTCTGCAGCCCCTGCTTCAAAAGTATAAACTGCCTCATTGTGCCAGGCTTTCAAAGTCAAAGACTTTTTAAGGACCTGCACTTTCACATTCAGCACAATGATCAGATTTTGAGTCATCTAAAAATCCAGGGATCAGGTGGTCACAGCCTAAGTTGCTGAAAGTCATCTACTAGCTAGTCATGCTTCAGAGAACCTGTTCCCTTTCTAGGGCTTTCATGACCTTTGTGAGAAGTGCTGGGTGCACTTATATGTACAGCAGTGTAATAAATAGTGCCTTTAATGCTGTTGTCACTATAGCAAATGTTAATTTTCCTGATGAATAAGACCAGTTTCTGCTCACAGATTTTTTATTACGGAAAATTATTTTGCCTTGACCGAAATCTTTGCCTTTTCCCCACTGACTGCTTGCCCTGTTCTTTGTATTTTTTTATATCTATATGCTTATATTCTGTTCTCTTGTTGCCTCTGTAAGAAAACTGGGACTGTTTTTGAGACAGGTAAAAGCTTCTTTAAACTGTAAAAAGGGATTTGCTATGAAACATCCATTAGCTATGTAGCTAAACCTGTAAATTGATTGAAAATGTTAATCTTCATGAATTCAGCTTGTTTATTTGCTAAATAAAAGTTGTCTCCATCATCTTACAACAGTTTTCCAGCTCTCCAGTAAAATGTGAAAATTTAGAAATCGTAGCAGCCTCTCTAATTTTAGGGTACAATGTATTCATTGTTAGAAACGCATCTCAAAACCTACAGATGCTTGATTACAGCTTCCAGGGGCAATCATCATGTTAAATTGTAAGAGGCTTAGTATTTGCCAAACTTTACTGTCTCTGATAGTAACAAACATTTCCAAAATTGGTTTTTACATATAAGAATGTGCAGGTTTCTGTAAAATAGGGGGGTTCGGACTAGATGATCTCCAGAGGTCCCTTCCAACCCCAACCATTCTGTGATTCTGTGAAAATGTAGGTAGCGTTTGCAGTAATTATTGACAGCAATAAAATCCCCCCCAATATACCCTCATTTTATTTTTTCATGTGCTTTTAACAGATTTCTGATAAATTCCAGGATCAAGTGTGAAATATGAAGCCATAAAATAATAAAAAAAAATCATTATATCTGATCAATGTCATTGGTTTAGATTAAGATAAAAATTACAGTAATTTTTAAAAAAGCCTAAAAATTATGATGGGTTAGCACATTTTCTGTTCATATTCAGGCAAGATTGTAATCAACATCAATAATAAAAGTTGCAATTGTCAGGTTTTAAAAAACGTGGAATATTCCTTTGAAGCTCAAAACATTTTTAATGTAAAAATTAAACTAGGCTCTGCTTTTATTAGCCACATACCCAGCCCTGATTTATGTAATCTAGTTGCATGTCACTATAACTTTGTTATCTTAAGTAGGCTAGCTCAAATCTGTATTTGTGGAGAAATGATGGAAATTTTATTGGTATTAGAGAACCCTACATGACTGCTGTGTACCATAGCAACACCTCTTTTTGCATGCCCTGTGTACTGAAGGTTAATATTAGATATGTCATTACCTGACTGATATTATTTTGAATAGGTATGCATACTTGTGAAACGGAATGACTAAAATACCATTCATCTGCATAGTAACTGATTTCCACAGTCTGTTCTTCAAAATTAATTCAAAATTACTGACAGTGATTATTTATGCATGAACATTGTAGACAAACTGCATTATGCAGCTGACTGCTTAGTTGGTATACACTGTAAATCAAAGATGCATTTGACAATACATGTAAGATTATTTTGGAAACTAATTACAAATTAACAAATCATAAATATGGATATGCTGCACACTATGTGAAAAATGTCTTTGTTTATACTGCGTCTAGGAAGATCCCCAGTCCTTTCTGAATTCTTCAGATTTCTGACCATGTGCTGGTATCAGTGATAGGTTTGGCTCTTCCAAATTAATCCTTCAGTTAAAAAAATATATATTCTCTGAAAGTGCCTCTTCCACTTTCATTGAATTATATTATTCTACTATCTCCAAGGACCATTTTTGATCTTTCATAAAGTGTACGGGAAGAACTTCTGCCTCTATGTTGTATGTTTCCCAGTCCTTTATAGCAGCACATTCCTACCAGGTTACCGATTTCCAAGTGTGCAAAGCTCCATAAGTGAGAGATCAGTTACATTTTGTCAAACATCTGCACATGATGAGTGTTGTAATTTATTATGGAGGCTACAGCCAGCAGTGCGTTTTCTTCTGGACAGGGAGGATTTTGTCTTTGCTAGTCCATCTTTGCTGGCCACAAGTCTGGTGGACATTGGACACAAAGACTGAACAAAGCTTCTTATCCAGTGGCTGTTCAGAGCTAAATGTGATCACACCTAATTGAAGAACCAGGAAAATGAGGAGCCTAAAAGGAGGCGGAAGCTTGACATATAGTCAACCTTTAGATCAAGAGGAAGGATTTTTATTATTAATCTAAAATAAAATATATGCTATTAGACTGATCTTAAAAGTAATAAGGAAAGATGGAAACTTGGAAAACATCATGATTTGTCTAACTGAAGGGGAAAAAAGTCTTTGAAGAACATGTTGACCAGTTTAGAAGAGGCAATTGAATTAATGCCACATGATATCTAAAAAAGATCTTATCACTTGGAGAATACAGAAGTTGAAAATGGATCAAAAACATATATCTTTGATTCTTGGGAACAAACATTTCTGCATTGTAAGGAATGCTGTTCAAAATGGAGTCCTGACTCACATCTTCCAAATGAACAGGGCTCATTAAATCAGGCCAAAATATTCAAAAGCTGTAATCTGTCTAACAAAATCAAGGGCCAACCAGTCGTAGAAAAATATTTTCACTAGTGCTACAACCTACAGGAGGAAACTTCTAAATGGTGATCTATAAGAGTGTGCTCTTCAAGGCAACGACAGAGCTGGAGAGCTCAGGACTGACATAGATTCTGATATCACGTTTTTGATCACAGAAATACAGAGCCAGCCCCATCTCATACAGTGGTGTTAGTCCTGATGCCTTAATTGTTAAACCACTTTCAAGCAATAAAGGAAGGCAGGCTGGTTATCAAGGTTTTAAATAAAATTCTAGAATTACAGGAATAATACATTAGAGGAAAGATAAAATATTTTAAAAAATTGAAGTTACTCTTCCAACATATCTTGCTCCTCCAGTATACCTCACCTGTAATCACTGCGACAAATACTGGCCAGAGGAGCAAGCAACCTGCAATGCATGAGGTAAATGTGTTGCTGGGAAATCCTCTCAGGCAATAGATCTTTTCCTCTGTTTCTTCTCTGAGACATGCTCATCAAGGTTTCTGGCCCAAATACAGTACGAATGGCATATCCATGGGTCCCACTTCATGCCTTGATGGTATTTCAGATTCATTCCCTGCTTCTGAATCCGGCAGAAAATAAATTATTATAACCACAAAAGATGACAAGATGTATAAAGATGTCGACCTGTCACATTTAAAATTTATTAGGCAGTTTGTTAAGCCTCTGGTGGTGAGTTCTTGGTAAAACTCATGCATGTAAGACTAAACATTAGATCTAAGAGGAAGGCTCTTATTCAGACATGGCTTAAATGACAACTTGCTTAACCAACTTGTGATTTATACGGAGCCCCTCCCCCAGGCAAACCCTGACCTAATTAGTTTTGTGTTAATTTTTCTGATGTAATCTTTATCACCTTATTAAAATAGTTTAATTGAATGTGTCTGATTGGGTTATATGGCTCTGAACACCTAAGCTGAGAGAAGAAACAATATTGTTTGGGGTTTTTTTTAATTTTTGTGTTTATAAAAGAGCTAGAGAGAGATAAGCAGCCTAGACAGACTCCATAGCCCCAGAAATTGTTAGCTTTGTACGGAGTTCAGACATTATTCAGCCGAAGTGTCTTAATTCTATAACTTTTTTTTTCAAATGCAGCTAGAGAAGAAAAAAGGATTTAGATTCATTAAATGTGACTTTAATATAATGTTTTTCAGGCAGTTAGGGCCTTAGAGCGTGAACATCAGTTAAACAAAGAGACTTGTGTAATATGCTCCTATATCATTAGAAGAAAATGTCAATAATGTTGAAGAGACTGTTCAAATGGTGTGTATAACATACAGAGTCTAATTGGTATATGGAAAATGTGTGAAATGCTTTAATCTACTTCGATTGGCAATATTCTTAATTACAAGATTGAATTTATGGAAAAGCAATTAAGTAGAATCTGATTTGAGTTAACAAAGGGGCTGACAATTATGGATATTCAAGCTGAGTTTCAGTCAATTTTAGAAAATTTTTTTAATACTAATTTTGGCACACATTATCCCTTATATTTATGTAGTAAAATACCTTTCTTAAATAATTTTATCCACTTTACTCAGCCATTATTCAGAGTGAATAACTGAGTGCCTTATCAAAAGTACTTATTTATTAGAACTTATTCTCTTCCTAGTAACTGGGATCAAATATTAATTCTTTCAGAGACAGAAAATCCACTCAGTGCATTTAAAAACATAGAAAACTTTTTTTTTTTTTTTTGCAAAAGCATAGATTTTTAGACAGCTGGAGATCAAACAGAGTTTAATGATAGCACAAGTAAATATTTTAAAATTTTAAAATTTTTAATTTGAATTCAAAATCACCAAATGTTTTCCTGACACATGCATTTGGTTTTTTTCTTCCCCAATCAATGCTGATTGATAGGTTTTATTTGATTTATCTGCTTTTCCTGCTTTCATTGCTTCGGCCCTGAAAGTTTTTATGCAACACAGTACAAGGCTTCCCATATTTCTTTAATTCCCGAGATTTTAATTGTGTTAAACTTGTAACTGCCAAGAATGATTCAGCTGAAGTGTATTTCTTGGTAACTGGGTGGTATCAGCACATGCAGCCTTAGGTTGATGGGATTCATTTTGTCTGTCTCAAACTTTGTAACAGTCAAGGTAAACAGTGGAGAATTTAAGGCCCCTAAGTCAGCGAACAGAGATGGCAAGTGGCATGTCCCGATTGTGTTTTATCTTAGCCTAATATAAATATTTAAGATAGGTGGGTAAATTGTTTTCTGAGGCTGTTTATCTCTTTACATGAGCAGTAGGAGGAGTTTAACTGACAAACTGAGAGTGCACACCTCAGTGGTATGTTCTATGTAGAATATTCCCCAACATTTTAGGATAAATATACATTTTCATTATTCCCCGAGTATTTTCTTAATTGTTGCATTTTTCATCTGGACAGAACTTCTGAAGGAAAAAATAGCACTTGCTTACTACTTTTTTACTTCAAATATTTTCAGGTCATTTTTTAACTCTCAATTTCTTAAGACAATATGAAGATCACATCTCAGTGATTAATTTCTTCCTTAAGTTTTCCAGGTTTTAATAGTGAGTGAGAAAAATCTATCAATATGAAGCATTCAGGGAAAAACTTAAATCCCTTAAAACAAAAGGATGTGAGAAAGAAATTATTCTTCAGGGACACCCGTCATCAGCAATGTATAAAGAAGCAGTGCTATGCTGGTAAAAAAGTCTTGGTGTCACTATCCGCAAAAGAAAATGTTGATGAAAGGATTAAGAATGACTTTTATGGTGCTGACAATTAATTATGTATGATACGAATGTGGAAGGAGGATCACATGAAAGGGTATCAGTATTGTCACATGGAGGCCATGAGTTACTCCACAGAAAAATTCCAGAAATATTATACTGAAGTACTTGCAGAGCCACATCTTTGAACCTCATAACCTGTGACTAAAGTAAAAGTAGTGACACTTCCATGACACATCAATTAGACCATAATCTATTTGCTGTTATACTTATGCTATTAGAAACAGTAAAGAACAGGGCACTAAAGATTTTACAGCAGTTTTAGTGAATATAAGATGGTGAGAAAAAGAATTACTTTGATCCTAATAAGCATAGAAATTAATTCTATTAGCAGAGAAGGAAGGATTCTCAGCAACAGTATGAAATAATTACATTTTTATTCTGAATATGATTTCTCATAAGTACCACTAGGAACTCATCTGGGGTGAATGAATTCTAAATAAACTTCAACAAATAACCTGTAAACTGTAAATGTAATGGTATTTTCTTCTATTCCTTGTTAATAGTTATGCATGAAAAGGTGAAGACACTTCACTGTTAAAATATATGCCTTGTAAATCATTGCTTCATTATATCACTACAGGTGAGTCCCAGTGAAGGATTCATGCATCTAAACAAGTAGAACCTAGGACTAGGAATCATTTGGTCCCTATGCAGTGGATAAACTAGACATCCTAGTGGGAATCAGAGCAGTCACATTGTTGAGCAGCAAGAAGAAAATCATCTACAGCTAAACAAAAGGATAAGGCCCACAGCATGGCATATCCTACATTTAATATTCAGATTCCTCACTTTGGCTTGCAAAAAGACATTTCTGCTGCCTTGGTACCCAGAACATAGGGCTTTTGAAGAAGGCTGGTTTCAGGATTAGGATCTACAGGATTAGGATTACAGAACCACGGGAACTTGAGAATTAGAATTAGAGTTTAGTCATGGAGTTTTAATGATATAGATTCTGCGAGACAGCATGATCTTTCAGGCCATGACAAATTTGACTTTAAAGTGCTGACTGTCATCTATGACTGGGGTCGTTAGCAGCTAAACAAGTAATGGTAGGAAAAGAGATGGAGAGACATACAAAATTAGAGAAGGGATCAAGGGAGATCTTTGTTTGGTGGTGACCCAGTGGCAAGGATTAAAAGATTTTCCAGCTGGCAGAGATGATTTAGAGTTCACACTGGTCTACAGATCTGAGCTGAGACTGGAAAGGCTGATGGGTTGTGATAGTTCTGATATTTTACAGTCTACCAGACCTTATAGCAGCCTTCCAGTACTTAAAGGGGGCCTACGGGAAAGATGGGGAGGGACTCTTTATCAGGGAGCGTAGTGATAGGATGAGGGGTAATGGTTTTAAACTCAAAGATTTAGAGACACTGGAACAGGTTGCCCAGAGAAGTTGTGGATGCCCAGTCCCTGGAAGTGTTCAAGTCAAGGTTGGATGGGGCTTTGAGTAACCTGGTCTAGTAGAAGGTGTTCCTGCTCATGGCAGGGGGGTTGAAACTAGGTGATCTGCAAGGTCCCTTCCGACTTTAACCATTCTATGATTTTATGATTCTATAATATGTGTAATTCAGTGAAAACACACTACTAAATTTACAAATATTCAGCCCATCTTCATAAGATAATAATTTAGAAAATATAATAAAATATAGTACATAGAAATTAAAATAATTTTCCTAAACAAATAGAAACATCTGTTGTTTGTGCCTTGTCTTTACTGTTTTTTTAAATCGGTAATCCACTGACCAGTTTTCTTAGGAGGGTTATAACTGCTATGTCCTTATAATGATGATAAATGGAAAGAGGAAGAAAATTAAATAATACATCTTTGGTGCACCCTTTGATAATAGAAACTATTGTAAAGCCTCAAAAATTCATTATTTTAAGGTACATTTACCTTCTGTAGCCACAGGTTTATCAACTCCTTTACCCACTTTTACTATAAAATGAACTGCATATTTTCCACAGATTTTTCCTTTATAGAATAAACTAAATCTTTTCCTCAATTTCTAATGTCAATTGGGAGGGAGAAAATTGCACAGAGTACTAAAATTCAAAATCATTCAGTACCACGGGGAACAATCCATTAGTCTTTCCTGTCACAGCCCTCACTCCAAACAGCAAGCACTGAAATAATCCCCAGCCGTTCCTCAGAGTGTGAGAAGCAGAGGGAAGAAGTGGGGAAAATAAAGTAGAGGGGAAAATCTACCTTTTTGTGATAGTAATCCATGAATCAAACTTCTAGTCCATCTCTTCCAATTAATGCTGTGAGGTTTCAAAAGCCATAGGCTACTTCTGGTCATGATTTAATTATATTAAT
This sequence comes from Anarhynchus alexandrinus, assembly GCA_008711295.1. Classification (NCBI taxonomy): domain Eukaryota; kingdom Metazoa; phylum Chordata; class Aves; order Charadriiformes; family Charadriidae; genus Anarhynchus; species Anarhynchus alexandrinus. Next base: position 7,131,833 of record VUYV01000024.1, read on the forward strand.
ATCTTCACTGGAAGAAAAAAAGATGGATTGATAAAAATAGATGACAACTTCTTTAATTTTGTTCCAGAGAGATATTGGACTGAAGTAAACATTGACCTAAAAGTTAATTGACTCAGTTGCCTGAATTTCTAAGAAAGCAGAATTTGGAGCTCAGAAAACAGAGCTAATGAGAATGTAATTCAAGGCATATGGTCCTTTTATTTCTTTTCAGCCTTATATAACTTCAGCTGGGACACAGCTTTCCATTTAACATGTCATGATATTGTCAGATGGCACACTCATGCTCTGTCATTTTGGTGTTGATGATAAGAAGATGAAGATGAAATAAACAGGGAAATCAATGGCTTAGAAGCCATGGTCTACCCTTAGATCTTCGTAGTTTTGCTGATATCACCCTGTCAATTACAGTTTTGTTGTCTGAAAAAAGTAGAGATGTTCATGTGGTTATCTGAGGGAGGCAGAGAGAAGTCCAGTATATGGTATATCATATACACTGTATGGCTGAGGCAGGAGTGTTATCTTAAGAGTTGGCTGAAAGCTCATTTAGTGCTGCATATAATAACAATGCCCACAAAAATCACTCAACAAATATGCCATGACACTGCTAATATAAAATTTTGTGATATTACTGTAAAATTTAAAATTTGAGTTTGAGATCAAAAGATGTTCCCATCAGCTGAAGTTTGAAATGTCATGAGAAGTGCATTGCAGGTGATCAGCTTTGTACAATTCAAAACTCACAATAATTCCTTAACTGCTGATGTAGCACATGCATTTGACATCACTAATGATTTTCTGGAGCAAACCACTGCTATTGAGTTGAATAGTGAGCTCAAAGGAAGTAGTACGACAGAAGGGGCACTGTTTTCGTTTAAAGATTAGGCCAAATACTTTGAGCAGAATTCCTGTCTTTCAGCGTCCCCACTAAAGATGAATATTTCAGAGGTAATTGCCTGAACTTCCTTTATAGTGAGGGGAGAGAAATAGAAACTTCTGGATTAGAATTAATCTGATTTTTAGAACGAGATTAATTGTGCCCTACAGGCACATTTCTAAACTGACTGCAGAGGGCATCTAGACAACTAGCCCAGGTGGTCAGATTAAATCTGCCTTAAGTGTTCAGGGCAGTTTATGAGCGTGACAGAGATCTGTACCCCTCCAGATCAACAATGGAAAAAGACGTCTCCAGTTGTTCAGATTTATAGAAACATCGGTGTAAAACATGACTTCAATGATTTTCTATTAAGCATAAGGGCAAATATAAATAAACAGGATACTAAAGGGTGTGAGAGCAAAGTTCTGAAGGGTCAAGATACAACTGAGGATTGTGGAGCTTGTTCCACAGCTCTGCAAATACACAAATATGCTAGAATCTGGCTTGATATAAGAAATGCTCACCAGCCTTATGCTTTAGTGAAAGTGGAAATTTAATGAATTGAATTGGAGGGAAAAGTCCAAATGTTTGCTTCTGCTAAACTACAAGAGATTCATATTACCAAAGGCAGTTTTCTAGTACGTAGCAGAGGTTTATGTCTGAGATAATTGTCCATATGTCCTTTATTGTTAGCACTTACTAAGTGGAATTTCTGTGGTAATATTAATCTCATCGTCAAGTAGACTTCTAAAATAAGCCATTTGCTACTATGGGACACTACTGTCATCTGATTTTCTCAGATGTCTATACTTCACAGATGAAGTGAATAGCAGAGGTAACGGAAGAAAAATACATCAATCTAAAAAGTCCCTTTAAAATATCTGTTAATTTCTTTCAAAATCTCTATTCTTATAGGTGCAATATAATTAAATACACATATAAGCAAGTGTTTCTGTGTTCTGTGGAACATTATTGGCAAGACTGTGATAATGAACACCCTTCACTAATTCTGTGAAATTCCTTATGATCTTGAAGCCACTCCTTAAAAAGTGAATCTGAACCTCATCTTCACAAATGAGAAATTCATGGAATTACACATATGTGAAAGAACTTTTTCCCATTATGTCTCATTGTTATGGCTAATGGTTTCTTCACAGAACATAATGTTAAATTTCACATAGAGTGCTGTATAGTAAAGACAAAAATCCAATGAACTTCCTTACAGTAAGAGTGAGGCAAATTTAGGCCTTACCACAAGCTTCTGCTGACTCAATACAGATCTGAATCTCATTTTCTCTACCACAGCTATCCATTATTTAGTACTGGTTCATGTCTGTTTGGTACTTATTATGCAGGAACAGGCATTTGCTTCTTGAGAATTTTGTGGTGAAGGGTAAGTAGACAAACAGGCAAAGGTCAGAGAATAGGGAACAGATGTATTCAGATCTAATATTAAACTTTTAATATTAGTGCTTTGAATAACATTAGTTCCTTTGTAGGCAGCAGACCGCAAGAAGAGGTCTATGAGTGATGTTTAATGAGGAATAGGTATGAGTCTCACAGATAAGACCTGGAAGTCGTATTACGCAAATGAGCTATGTATAAGAGGACAGTAAAATAATGACTATGGGGAAAACTGGCAAATGAACTGTGTGGATGAGTACTGGGAGTGGGAGTGTATAAGAAAATTGAGAAGGAGGATAATGTAGGAAGAACAGAATTATTTATAGCATTGAAGATAAATACATTTTAATGCAAAGATGTTAAAAATCCATGAGGTGTTCAGAAACTGTGGTAATGATACCACATAAAGTCACACCATGTGTAGACAGAGAACTTCACAATTTTCTTTCATGGCTGTTAGAAGAAAAAAGACCCTCTTCTAAGAAAAATGTATGTGTTGTACCACAAAAGCAGTTTTGCCTTCATTATTTCTTTTTCTTTTTTTTCAATTACAATACATGAAGACATGTCATTCACACTGGGACTGCTCCCAAAAAGACAGCATGGGTGAGACTGCATCAGTTTTGCCTCCCTTCCCCCTGCACAGTTGTCTGACACTGCAACACCAGTCTTGGCATGCCCAGCCCAGTGACATTCCTGTTGATGGCTGCCAGCTACCTAACAAGCCGTGGGCACCCAGATGGGCACCACACTTTCTGTCTGAAGCCATTTCCTCCAAAAGGCTTGCAGGAACTCCTCAGGAAGGAGAAGCTGCCAGGAGGTACCTTCCTTCAGTGCAAGCCACCAAATCCAAACTCCTCCTGAGTCCCTGAAGAGGCAAAAGCTGCACCATAAGATGAACTGCCTCTCCAATTTCCACTGTATCATTTCCAACTCTTTTTCTTTGCTTTCAGCGCTGTATACTATTATCTACCAAACAGTTGATTAATCCTTCTTTGCAGGTCCTTAAAGGGCAAGATGTGCTGTTTATACTGAGGAGCATTTCACATTTCACAGAGATAAATTGACCCATCTACAAGGTGGAAGAGAACTTCTTAAAACATGGACTCATGGAATGGCTGAGGTAGGAAGGGACCTCTGGATGTCATCTAGTCCAACACCCTGCTCACAGTAGGGTCTGTTAGAGCTGTTTGGTGTTAAGGGGGCTCAACTTTGCAGCCCAGGAGGCAAGTATGCCTCAGCTCCATGTCCCAGGTCCAACCAGTAGTGAGGCTGAATATGTATTCCCAGTAGGTACACGCACAAACACGCATAACCAACACATATGCATATATGTATGGATGGCCACACAGATAACACAGACACCGTCTGCACTCACACAGACACAAACAGTGCCAACAACTTCATTGTATTCCCTCTCTAGCTGAGCAGGATGGAGGTCCATTAGTGGGAAATACATATATGCATATGTTCAAGGTGGAATCCTCCAGCAGCTGGATACTCAGTCTGCCCAGTAGCTGCCCCTGGGTCTTTTGTTTCTTCAGGTGTCTTACCCCTAGGGACACTTCCACACAAAGACACACACAGTCACACCACTCTCCAGAAGCTGGCAGGGATACCTTGACTGCCCAGTAGCCAACTGCCTTGTGGTCTCACCCTTGGAGACACACCTGACTCCCAGGCTACTTTACCTACTTGCCAACTACTCCAGCTTCATCTTCACTAGTGATCACATACTCATTTGCACACACACATTCACTCCAGTCATCGGCACAATGTACATTCACTCCAGTCATCACTCCAGAGGCTGTTGCTTGGTTTCACTGACTCCAGTCTCTCCATTCACTGGCACCACAGACATGCAGGTGCTCCAGCCTGTGGCCTGACTCCAGCTGGTAGCACCACAGACTCTCCTGTACACACACACACATAGGAAATAGATTTTCCCTACTTGTTCCTCCCCAAGTCTCCTACATCCATACCTTTCCCCACTTTTGCTTCCTCCCTTAAATATCTCATAATAGGTCTTGTGCAATTCCCAAAAATGCTCTTCCCCTGCATCCTATAATGTGCCCCATACCCCTAGACAGTAATGTCCCATAGTGCAAAAATCCAAGTCTAGTGTTGACTCATCTTGATGGATTTCATGCCTGGACACTGGAGCTGAGGTTCTGTTGGGAAAGGCCTGGGAGAGGCCCAGGCAGGGCGTCACTTCTTCCGAGTCTTTAATTTGGGTTCCTGCCTGCCTTTGTGTTCTTATGCTTCTCTGGACTTGTTGAGACAGACCTTTGATGGGCTGATCACTCTCCTGTGATGGCCTTGGAGTATCTGCAGCAAGGTACAATTTGGGTTTCCCAACCTGCCTTTGGGCGCCTTTGGGCCTCTGTGAGTTTAGATCATCTTTTACCACAAAACCTAACAGTTGCCCAGGACTGTGTCCAGTCAGTATTTGAATATCTCCAAGGATTAAGATCTCATAACCTCTCTGGGCAACCTGTTCTAGTGTTTGAGCACTTTCACAGGAAATAGTTTCATTCTTACATTTAAACATAATTTTCTGTTTCAGTTGGTGCCCTTTGCCTCTTGTCCTTTGCTGGTCATCACTGAGAGGAGTCTGGCTCCAACTTCTTTATGCCCCCAAATCAGGTATTATAGTTTGATAAGAAGCCTTCTCTTCTCCAAGCCAAACAGTCCAAGCTCTCTCAGCCTCTCCTCATATGTCAGATGCTTCAGTCCCTTCACCATCTTTGAGGCTCTTTGCTGGACTCAATCCAGTATGTCCATGTCTCTCAGGGACCGGGGAACCCAGAATTGGACACAGCTCTCCAGATGTCTCTTATCTCTGCTAAGCAGATGGCAAGAATCACTTTCTTTGACTTGTTGGCATTGCTTTTGAGGTAATAAGAAGTGGCAGAAACTCTGTAGGAGTACACAAGAGCAACCCAAAACTAGTTTGTAAGGAACGTGAAACCATGTGCATAAACGTCTCTTAAGATATGCCCTCCATGATGTCACACACCATATGTGATGAATACACAAGTAAAGGGAACCTCTGTCATTTTAAATAGAATAGGTAGAAACTGCAGATCCTCATAGTGACTGAGCAAACTGGATTATTTTTTACATGGTATTTAGCATGCGTGGTAGATTCTTAGCTGTTACTCCCCTCTAGCTGTGGTTGCACACCTGCAGATTTGAGATCTTAGTTTCCAAGAACAATGAACAGAAGGCATTCTGAAGTTTTTTATCCTAATGCACCAGTTTGTTTGTGATGTTATAATGCAGAAAATACATTTTTTATTTGTTGTTTATTGAATTACAGGTCATGATTTTTCTTCTGCCTAACTTTATTCCATAGCACACATTTCATCTGCACTGTCTTAGACAAACCTGGAGAGTTGCTGAGTTTGTGATGCGAAAGTGGCCTCCAAAGACACCCAAAGTGAGGTTATTGCATTTTGATCCACTGATTATTTGCCTATTTAATTCCATGCTATTCCTTGTATGTACAAATTTGTAATTGCATTATTGAACCACTTGGAGCGTAACATTTTTTTTAAGAGAAATGAACTACAAGTATTCTAGCTCTCTTCAAAGCATTACAGATCTTTTTGTATGAAAATGTTATTTACTATGTCTCGATATCTTAACTCTAATTTTTGAACAAGAGCTTGAAATACTCTTCTATTCCTCTAACATATAAACTCTCCACACAGTTTACATATTTTACTCGTTTTCTATCTATCTATAGTACAGTTTGAGCTCAGAACTAAAATATTCATATACAACATAATATATCATGGAATCATAGAACTCTCTATGTTGGAAGGGACCTTTAAGATCATCAAGCCCAACCATAAGCCTAACACTGCCAAACCATTACTAAACCATGTCCCTCAACACCACGTCTACCTGTCTTTTAAATACCTCCAGGTATGTCGATTCCACCACTTCCCTGGGCAGCCTGTTCCATATATACATATGTATATAAATATTTTTAAACACAGTATCTAAGAATTCAGTTAAAATATATTCTTCTTTTCCTAAAGTACAGTTTTCCTTCCAAAGTTTGCAATTGCCAAACTGTATTGAATCTGATTTCTGAAAAAAAGAGTAGAGCTCAGGTAAGTGTAGAACTCCGCTCAGCTGGGCAAACAAAATGTAAGAGGAAAAATTATGAACATCACTCTGATTTTAAAAGGTCTTATAAAATCAGAACACTTATTTTTATGATTAATGGAGTTGCGCATCCGTTTATTTGTTTGCCTGATATAAACACAAATGAGGTTTGGAACATAGTCATATTCTTTTTACTCATAATCTTTTTTTATTTGTGTAGTATATTATTTTGTACCTAAAACATAAGCAGTGGTTTAATATAGATGTTATGCAAAAGAATAAAGAAAAAATAAGGGATATAATAATGTTTATGTACACCACAGTAAATTAGGAGTACATCTGCTGAAAATTATGATTAATACAAGTGAATTCAGAACAAAGACCAGTGTCACTGTATAAGATACTGAAAAATTACCAGAAATACACAGCTGTAAGAGAAATGGCAGTGAATCCCTAAATTCAATGTGGCTGAATGACCATGTCTTATAATAGTTATAGTAGTTTTTAAGTAAAAGCTGTTGTGACTGGTATGTAAGTCTAGCTTCCTCCTAATTACAAGAAGAATGCAATTCATATTTCTGACAAGTACTTTCAAGTGGAAAAAATAGTGGAGAAGAACGAGTTTATGATGACTTTCGATAAGTTTAGTTTAACGGTAAGAGAGAAGGACGAGCGAAATAAAATGATGCAGAAGAAACGAGGGTACATGGCATCATCATAATAAAGTTAGCATAGCCTTATGTACAATTTATAGGAGTAATATCATGATTGTTAGTAGAAAAAAAGAATAAAACTATTCACCATCTGCTGAAACTCTGTAGTATTGCAGTGCTCTGCAGCCATCCCTGCAAAGCGAGACATGAACACAAGACAGAAAATTCTGGTATGTATGAACATGTTTGTAGAGAAACATGAGTGAATTCTATTTGAAATATATTTTGACTATACATGGGAATTTGTCAGTTTTAAAATTGCAAACAAGGGATTCTTCTTCTCCAATAAATCATGGCATGTGTTGGTTTAAAAAAGTCCTTGTAGACAATCTCACGAACTGCATTCTAAGACATGATAAGTCCACCTTAAAAAGAAAAGTAGTGAAACTTTTGCCTTTTGTTTTAACAGTGTCCCTGGAGAAATTAAAACAACCAAACGAAATATTTCTTTTATCTTTTTCATTTTAGGTTGTGCCTTAAAAGAAAAATCCGTCTAGCTACTTATTTGCAGAGACAGTTTCTTTCAGTGTAGTGCCCTGTAATTAATGGGTTCAAAACTAATCAGAGACAGAAAAGACTTTAATGACAAGTTAAATAGAAAGTAGAATGAAAGAAAGGTACAATAATCATCCTTAAATGGGTTTATATTCATTTCAAGAGAGAGCTTTCATAGGTGGATTAGCTTAATTGATAAAGGTGTGATCATTTTTGCACTTTTGGGGTCTAATTTAAGGAGATGAGTCTTGGAAACATACCTGTTAATCAACGCTGTTAGGCATTTATGAGTAATCTTACTTGTCTGTCTCTAAGGATTACACTTAGAAAGTGAGTTTCTGATCTTCATTTAAAGCATTGTAGCAGCATGTTAGCTGAAGCGCTCTAATGGCTCATGCTTGAGGGTTTGTGACACTAAATGACAAATGGGAACCATGCGATGCAATGAAGCAAAGATGAGAGTAGCTGCCAAATTTGTGACAACATGTGATTATGCATGCAGCAGTCTTGCTTATAGATCCTGAAATAATTTCAGTAACATCTGGTGGTGAAGTGGATTGGATTTATCAGTTTATTCTATTGGAGAAATTTGCTAAATTCAGTGGCTTACATAGCTATTAAGATTTATTTTCAGCATTTTTAAAAATCAATTTTCTCTTAATAATTCTCGCTATGGTTCACTGATTTATATTGTTTCCTTAGTTCTTTGCTGCCATGCTGACACTTAAAGGGGCCAGTCTCCTACTCATTCAAGTTGAATACCACTTATTCATGCAAGTAGCTCAATAATCTGCATTTGAGTTTATTGCTAATAAATCTTTGTTATTCAGTACACAGAATTATTTATTTTGGGGCAGGTTTGCACCTACATTGTGTATTAGCTGCTGTGATAACTTGCAAGACTAAGAGCAAGTCTGTCTGACCCCAAATAAATGGTTCCAAAGTTCTACTAATGAATGGACTTACTGGCAACAATCTTAAATGCAAATTATTTTCAATTCTTTATATAAGTAGGATTTTCAAAGCACTATAGGGAACAGTAGTCTGGCAGAAGATTATGTTTGCTAAAATTATGCTAACATAATAATTACTAGAACAAAAGACTGTGATGTTCATTTTAGTAATATGGAAAAACTAATACTTTTGGGTATCTTGTATTTTACATATTCTCAGGGAAAAAAAAGGGAGAGATTGCTGAGATTTTTCATCTCTGAAAAATAATGCTATTTTGTTTTAATATCTGAAGTGACAGTCAAAAGACAAAATACCGTAAATAAGAAGTCCAACTAGTTCTGGCTCATGGAGTCTGTCTTCAATACCTTGTACTTGATATTACCTTAGAGACACTCTCCAGCCTGCCCACGCTGCAATCCATATCTACTCCATTCTGTCATTTCAGTAATTATCACTGCATACAGAGGTAATAATGCAGGAGAAGAGGCCTTTTCTCCAAGGAATTTTAATAAGGACAGCATAGGTAGCATATGGAAATTATAAATTATTTTAGAAACTAAGGAGAATGTAGGGGTGGATGCCACCTCAGTGTAATGTGCTTAGCTGTGTCTTTCTGCTGTATCACATGGTAAAAGCATATATATTGCAGTAAACTCTTTCCCTTTTCTTCTAGTTAATTTACATCTGCATGGGAAAATGAGATAGTATTCATACAGCAAATGGGAATTTTCAATACAAATTCCCCTGACATGGATATATACAGAAATGTTAAGGACCGAATACCTTGTTTTCTCCCTTTAGTTTTCTGAAAATATATGTTACAGTAATGTTATGGGCAAGGTTGTAACTTGAGCTCATACAATCGTGTTTTCATCTGTTATATAGTATTTGAGAGAACTCAGCCTCTTCCAGTGAAAAGGCCTGTCACAGCATTCTTGCATCCTTAGAATAGCATATGCACAGTCAGTGGCCTGAGCTACAGAGAAAAAATAGCTCAAATGAAGCTCCTGTACACTAGTACTTACTCCCTTCACCATTTTCATAGCAAAGTGACCCATCTCTCTAATATGAATGACTTAGTGCTGTCTCAACATCTTCTCTTTTGATGACTGCCTTTGTGCCTCAGTGCTTCGTGGTTTTCTAAGCCATTTCTGAGAGGGCAGGAAGGCCGCAGCATAGGGTGAATTTAGTGGGGCATTTCCATGGCAAGGAGCAGGCCATAAAGGGCTATGTTGTCCTCCCTTTGCATTCACACAACCTGTGGCAGAAGACAGCATTGCTCTACAGAAGCAGCAGCTATTAGTAAATGTAACAGGGCAGGGAGATTTTTCTGCCTCTGAAGCAAACTGTGCCATGGCTCTGCTTGTGTCCACACAACTGCCGAATAGGATGGCTGAACTCTACCAGAGTCAACCTGGCTGGTGTGGTCCCTCATTCAACCATGCCCTCCACCATGGCGAGAGATGGCTATCGGCTCAGGCCAAAACAGAGCTCCAGGTCTTGCTGAGTGTGCAACAGCCCTGAAGACTCAGCAGTAGCTCTTGGGCCTGTGTCCTGGCCTTATTCAGTATGCCTGTAGGGACATGGTGAATTTGTCCTGTTACTAGCAAACATATCTGAATAGTCACTTACAGCAGCTCATCATCTAAATATGTGAGCAGTATTTCCTTTTTGGAGTCTTTTCATCTGCTTCAAACTGGGCTATAAGTGTTATACAATTCCATTAAAATTTCTAAGGTGTAAGAGATCAGTATAGTTGTCCTTTAGAACAAATTCAGGAAATCATCCAAACAGAATTCTTTCTTTTTCTAAAGAATAAAACCATTGGTGCATGGCATCAATTCTTTACTTTTTAAAATTCTATACCTGAAATATAGCTATACCTAGGCTGAGTTATAGGCAACACCTACTTATAAGATATTTGTATTTACAAAAATAAAAAAAAAAACCCAACTTTTCTGTAAAAATTCAGGTTCTATTCCAGCTGGTGACAGGTTTGCAGTACAGTGGAATTTCATAATCATCTCCTTATGCTGCCTGGGTAATATAGCTGTTACCCCGATTTGACATGTGTCAAAATATCCCTATAGTGTCTGTCATGCTAGTTAATACACCTCAGATGACAAGCTGCCTGAGGTCTTCAACAGTATGAGTGAAGAATATTAAGTGAGCATCATGTCAATTCCTAGTTCTATAAAGGTTAAGATATGACATTTTTTTATAAGCTTATAATACATCATCACAGTTAAAATCTAGTGCTGCTTAGATTTATATAATAATAATAACAACAATAACTTGTATTTACATAAGGTTTTAAGATCTAGACCCTTTTGAAATATTTTACAGTCAATATTTTTAGGAGCCACTTTCCCCAAGAAAGTGGGGAAAATTTGGCCATCCACTAGGGTTTCGCCTTTCACTTGCAACATTAGCACCAAACTCATCATTTTAGGAAGAGAAAAGAACAATATTAACTGTGAATAAAATATATTATTTTTGAATATCAAAGCAGGTCAAATCCAAGAATTTTCCAAATGTGTCAAATTTGAGGTCAAGGTCAAAAACATACAAAATAAGTCATGATTGCAGATTTTGACTCCACAACATAAAGTAAGATGCAATGTGGCTGACTGGCCTCAGCAAACCCTGAAAGTTTTTCATTCTGTAGTAAAAGAGAAATTATTTTCCTACAAAGAAAATGCAGAAGAGTATCAATTTACTTGAGTGCAACAACAAAAAAAAATAAAAATCAGTGTTTTCACAAGATGAAACATGGGATTTTTATGAAACTAGTTTTTGGGATTGTTGAAAACAAGAATAAATGGCACTTTTATCAGTAAAAGTGTCTTGTCCTATATACGCAAAGTTATCTTTAGGTATCTCCTCATTGTAGGCTTCAGAAGTGATTTAACTTTCCAGAACTCATTGAGTATGATAGATTGGGACAATGATATTACGGCCTAACAGCTGGACTCTCTGCGTGAAACAATTACTGCCAGTGAGGAAAGATGTGAGCAATTGGGTACAAGCCTAATGGAGACAGAAGGGAACATTTTCAACCCAGAGGTAATAATAGAGGGATATGATTTAATTATTTCTAAACTGAGTAAAGCCAATAAATCTTCTAAATCTAAACTAGACTTGATTAAAAATGAACTACCAAGAAAAAAAATATTTAAATTTTGAGGTTTTGATTCAAAGTTTTTCCAGGGAGAAGACACTTCATATTAAAATGAATGCTAAAAGTGTTTAGGAATCTTTTTCATTATCCTTCAAATCCATGCCATTTTTCCTTGTTAAGAAGTGAAGTTTTGTGTTCTTTTCTGGTGCAAAGAGAAAAATCTGTTTTGAAATTCTGTCCTCCCATTTACCCCAGTAAGAAATACGGCCAAAATAATAAAAGAATCAGAGAATCTCAAGATAGTATTTAATCATACAGTCAGAACTTTTGCACACACAACCTTGTGATCAATTTCTCATGCTTTTGTGAAGGGATTAAAAATTAACACTTTCTTGATAGCAAAGGAAATAAAAAATTCCAGGAATTTAAACAATAAGGTACAAGGCTTTATTCCCAATTCAGGATGCTCCTTTAAGAAGATACTTTGCATGAGTTATGCAAGATAATATTCCAAGACAATAATAATATTTCTGTCCTTCACATCTTTATTATTCAAAACTTCATGAAGTGACAGCATTAGAAATGTTGTATTGACAGCAGACCAGAAAAGTTTGAGACAAAAAAGAAAGTTATTTGAAAGAGTTGTCCTACACAGTTTCTTTGATGCTGTATGAAACTGAATTGCTGAAAAATTTTGATGCAAGAATCAATTCATCTCGTGAGATGGAAGTTAGAAAAGCTTTTGCATGTTATTGCTGTTTGGTGATGGAAAGGGAGAAATTAAAAACCTGGCAAAATTGGAAAGATATTTTTATAATAATCAACACTATAATGCAATTATTGTTAATAAAATGAAAGTGACCTTTGGATTTGCAATTGACAAGCAAAATGCTTTTTGCCACTTGGATGAGCAGTGGGCCTCAGAAGCTGTAAAATATTTTGTGGCTCTTCAGACATCAGACTTTAAAAAGCATCAAGCACACTGCACTTCCTTGATTCAGCAACACTGATCTATTCAGTAAGGCTAGAGGCATTTGTCTGGAAAAACAGTGGAGTTATATTCTAAGGCAGCTGAAACTATCAATCAATCCAAGTAAATTTTGCTAAAAAAAAATACTTAAATAAAGCTAAAACAAAAATGAGAACTTTTATAATTAGTATATATTTCCGGCCAGATGTAATAAAATCTAAGCCAGAGAAGAAGAAAAAAAAAAAGCTCGATCTTCAGGGGGTTTTAGTTGTTTATTCCCGAAATGGGACTCCCAAATTCAGTTCCCTCTGCTGTGTTCTGAAATTTCAGCCTATATTGCCTTCCTCCCAGGAGTTTAATTTACCATGGTCCACCACATTCAGGGAAATGCCACTCCTAGTCTTTGGTATTGAAATGTTCTACCTGTTAGGAGCCTTTTTAACTACAGATTTCCTAACCCATTAAAAGCCAACTAAATTCTTTTCTCTTTATCTGAATCATGAGATGAAGTACATTGTAAGCAGACCTGTGGATCACACAAAATTAGAGGGAGCAGTCAATGTGCTGTAGGCCAGGGCTGCCCCTTGGAGGGACCTCTGAGCAAGCTGTAGGAGTGGGCCAATAGGAATGCCATGGTGTTCATCAAAGCCAAACACAATGTCCTGCGTCTGGGAAGAAATAACCCCAAGTTACCAACACAGCCTGGGCCCTGCCTGCCCAGGGAGCAGCTCTGCTGAAGAAGTCCTGGGGGTCCTGGTTGGCAGCAAGCTGGGCTGAGAGAGGGGTGAGCTTTGGCAGCAAGGATGGCCAACAACATCCTGGGCTGCATTATGAGAATGTAAAGCCAAAGGAAGTGATGAGACCACACCCGATTTGGGCTCCCAGCAGAAAGATTTACAAACTTGCAAAATGCCGGTAGAGGATGGCTAGGGGACTAACACGTAGGATGTACAAGGAGTGGCTGGTGAAGCTGGGTTTGTCCTTCAAAAGAAGAAAAGAATAAGAATGGATCTGTCTTCTGTGTTTCACTACCTACGGGTGGCTTATACAGCAAATGGAGCCAGACTCTTCCCAGAGCTGCAGGGTGAAAGGACAAGGTGATGGTCACAAGCCGCAGCAAGGGAAATTGGAGCCGGGCACAATTCTTACCGTGGGAGTGGTGAAGCCCTGGAGCAGGTTGCCCAGAGAGACTGCGGTATATCTATCCCTAAATTATTCCAAAATTTAGTTTATGTAACTAGCACAGTAGCACCTCCTCTTAAATCTCTCTCTGTTCCAAAGGGATGAGGACTTCTAAGACAGGAAAAAAAAAACAAACCACAAAACCAGCAGTTTGTGAAAGGAATGGAAGAATCTTGTACCCATCACTTTTTTTTTCTGTTTTATGTACCTCTGTGCAGTAGTCCATTCATGGTCTTATTTAGTTCAATAAAATCAATGGACATTCAAGGAGCCAGTAAAATTTTTCATCTCCTGTTTTGCTCCTCTGGACCTGCTGGAGAGTGTTCAGAGGAGAGCCACAAGGATGATCCGAGGGCTGGAGCACGTCTCCTATGAGGAGAGGCTGAGAGAGTTGGGGCTGTTCAGCCTGGAGAAGAGAAGGCTCCGGGGAGATCTTATTCCGGCCTTCCAGTCCCTAAAGGGGGCCTACAGGAGAGCTGGGGAAGGACTTTTTACTGGGGCATGTAGTGACAGCACGAGGGGGAATGGCTTTAAACTGGAAGAGGGCAGGTTTAGATTGAACATTAGGAAGAAGTTTTTCAGTTTGAGGGTGGTAAGGCACTGGAACAGGTTGCCCCGAGAGGTTGTTGAGGTCCCCTCCCTGGAGGTGTTCAAGGCCAGGCTGGACGTGGCCTTGGGCAACCTGGTCTAGTGGGAGGTGTCCCTGCCTATGGCAGGGAGGTTGGAACTCGGTGATCTTCAAGGTCCTTTCCAACCTAAACCATTCTATGATTGTATGATCTTCTTACCACAAAACTCACAGAAACTTATAGCATCAGAATTAGTGTTATTAATACATTTTAAAAGATGTTAAAAAAATAAACTCTGAAAACAATTAAATATCAATATGCAAAAAATTTTCTGAGTTACACAGTACATAGGACTCCAGTTCAGCTGCTAGAAGCTTCTGACTTTATCAGCGTATGTGTTAACTAATCAACAGTCAAGAAAAACCAAGGATGACTGATAGTTACAACTAATAGGATAACACTGATAGTTCTGTCTACTGAAATTCAAAACAGAGTATCTTCTAATTTCTTAGGGTTTTCTCTTAGTGTGTAAGTTTCCTTGTTTTCAATGTTTCATACACCTAAGTTTTACCCTCTAGACTATGAGAGATATTTAAGAGCAAATTCAATTTTTTTCCTGAGACATGGAAATATATTGTGAGTCTCTGCATGGCCACCACTGGCGAGTGGTCTGGATAGCAATACCTGAAGAGATCAGGCTGTGAATGCAGACACTGCCTGTGGATCGAATACACAGGACTATCTGGAGGGTGTTTGCCCCTAGCTGGCCATTTAAAGTTGAAGATTACCACCAGAAGGATTAAGGGTAAACAGGGAACTTCAGAGAGACTGAAACAAAGAAGGGGTCAGCTGGAAAAGAAGTAGAAAAGAAACACAGAAAACTGTTAACAGGAGGAGAGACCTTGGAGTGGAAAGAACAGCAGCCAGAGCTTTGTGTGGCACCGTTAGGAGCAGGGTTGCAGCCTTGCCACGGGCCACAACAAGCCACCTGCACGGAGCTGGAGGGGTTGGGATGGGGAGCACGCATGGGGACCCATGCCTCAGTGTGCCCAAGGGACTTTGTGAGTAATTTTACACCAGCATGACCCCCAGCAGGCTGTGGGGAGCTGCAGGGACACGTGCAGACCAGGAGCACCCACATCTCCAGTGGGAGATGGAAGTGTAGAGTGTGTAAAGGGAGAAACCCAAGAGAGGGCGTGCACGTGTGTTCCCTCATGGACACAGGAAGGGCACGTGTTTGCACTTAGAAGAAGGGAGATTAATTACAAGAAAGATGCTTAGAAATTTGTTATGTTTTTTAACATTTTGTATGTGTCTAGTATTGTGGTTTATTTCTCATATTCCTGATATTAATTCTGAAGGTACAGTTCACTTGTTGGTAATTAATTATGTATCACTGATCTGCAAATAAACTTCTTAGACTGTGATTTATTTTTAAGTACATGAACTGAGCAGCTCTTCTATGTGAAAGATATTAGCCAATTTCTGTATATCTTCATATATTGAGCCACCTTTATGAACATAGCTGGAGAAGTCAGAGCATTTCAGCGTGGCAGTCTTACTTTGACATTTTTCTTGTAAAAATATGATTTTTCTTTTCTGAGATACAAAGACCAAACGAACAGAAGTAGGTCAGCTAATGCAAACTGCGTAGAGGTAAAAGAAAGAATGGCAGATGAAAGAGTAAAATAGAAAATTTCAAGTATTTTTGGTTGAGATTGAGAGCTCAGTAATGTGTATAACAACTAGATTAAGACTACATGAAGAATTGTCCTTAATGTCGAGAAACTATAAAGGGCTGTCCTCAGCACAAAAAAAGGGAGAAAAAAAAAAGGATGCTATGCTAATTTTTGAGGTTAAACCTCTAAGCATAATCAGAAATTTCCCAACAGAGTGTATCCATCTGGCCAGTTACTGGGATCGCAGAGAAAATGTCGTAAAGGACTAGGTGACACCAATATCCATCCTCCATCACCATCATTACAGAATCTAGCATGGTAAGAATAAAAACTTAAAAAATCTGAACCTAACTTAATATTTTCCATACTCAAGTGTATAAATAAAAATGACTGCAGAACATTTTCTTCCTTGAAGAACTGAAAATCAAGACAATCACTGTGAAGAACTTTTACTTCATTTTAATTTCTGAGAGATGTCATTCTTTAAAGTTGGTTCAAAGTATTTTCATTGACAAAGAATAAGCAAATAAAATTGTGTACATTAGTCGAGAATTAGTTCACTGATTCATACAATGGAAATGAAGTTTCTATGTGGGTTTTTTTTTTTTAATTTCTCTTACCAGAATGGAAGGTTTTCTGGAATCCTTATAAAATATATTTCATATGATTAGATTTCAGAAGAATAAAACTGATAATTAAGCTTTTGTGGAATTAAAAAAATATTATCCTTTATAATATTTTTTTTCCATAAAATTTGCCAAAGTAATGAAGGGAAAACACTCATTCCATTTGAAAAAAAATCCTGAAGAAACTTTTCTTATCAACTGCCTCCCCAATGTACAGTTTAAATAAAACATTTGGAAAAAACAATTTGTTCAAAATTTTTGTTCTGTTCTAATTGTAACAAAGTAAGGGGATCTACTAAAAAAAATAATTAAAAAGATACCAAAACTGATATTGCTTTCACTTACATCTTTCATTTTGAGATATTGTATTTTGATGCTTTCTTCTGTGAGCTTTAATTAGGCCTTCTAGACTCAGTAACACAGCCATATCAGCTATAATTGACACATTTTTCAGTATGCAGTATGCGCAGTATGTCTTTTCTTGACCAGTACTGAAATGTAATGATAAATACGATCACACAGAACCTTTCTATTAATTTCTTTTGTGACAGAAACAATAAGTATTACACCTCATCTAGTTTCTGTGATAATGAATCATTGTGTAAAAAAACACCAAACGTTTTAAAAAAAATAATTTTGTTAAAATTAATCAGTGAATTTATAATAAGCTTATATTTATCTAAAGCTCAGTAATTAAGTACTTATTTACCTATTCAAAAGAAACATGAAGAAGTGAAAACCAACAGAAAATAGCTAACAAGAAATATTAAGTTGATATAGTATACCAAAACATGTCCATTTAGGTGGTATATGATTATTTGATGCAGATTATTCAGGTTTGTTGCTCTAAGAAAAATTTTCAAAACAGGCAACAATGAAGTGGTCATATTTTATTTAGATAGAATACTTCTGTTGGTTTTGTTCGCGTGGACTTTTTAAAAAAAACAGGATACAACCAGGATAAAACCAACATAGTTGATAGTATATCAAGTTAACACTTCTAGTTAGTTCTTTCTGTTCATTAATAACATATCTTATTTGATCTATGTTAATGCTTATGTAGTCAATCACTGCTCAAAAGGTATTTTGGGGGGCTGTGTTATATTGCATTGCTCTGCAAAGTGTAGAGATGCTACAGAATATTTCATTTGATACTTTTTCCTAGCAGGGAGCTCTGTTTGCAAGACTGATGTGTTTTATACTAATTTTGTAAGGTCTCGGTAGTAGAACTTGTCAGACTTATTGTCTAGGCTTTTCTTGGTGTACTTGGAGTTTTATTTTACTTTGTTTATTGGTAGGAGCAATTTTACAATGAAAATTTTCTATTACCTAATTTGTTTTACTTTTGTGAAATTTTTATTAACTGAGGTGTAAACCGTATCATAATTTTAGAATTAATGTTAGCAGGAAGTAGCTTTTTTGAGTAGGACAAAATATTTGTGAAGTATCATTATGTAGAATAGAGGATAGGTATGGGATGAGAGGAAGACATTGGATACGGGAAGACAGGTACAAGATGCAGTGTGGGGTAGACACAGTGTGGGTTGATAACAAAGGCATCCCCAAGCCTTTGAACACCTCATTAGTGGTCAGCTGAAGAAATGCCAACTTAGGGAGTTGAACAAAACCAGCTGTAAGGGTAAGAGAGAACAAAGAGCTCGTATCCAGAATAACTCACGCTCCATATGTAGTAAATTGAGATTTAATGTGGCATTTTAGATCAGTGCAGAATGAACAAGGCATAAAAAGGAACAGGAAATACAAAAAAGTATGCAAGTGGACCCTAGAGTATGGAGAAGGAAACCATCGGTATCAAAGTCATACTCCTCCTGGTGAAAGACTGGGGCTGTTATAAAGCCCCCAGCCACCCCTGTCTGAAACCAACAACCATAGGGTGTTAGGTAGAATAACACTAGAACAATGTGCAGGTACTAGGAAGCCTGAATATAATAATTTTAATTGCATTCTTATTATTACGAGTTTTCCTATAGGGGAAATCTCTTTCTTATTTATTTTCCCTTTCTGTTAAATCAGTTCTGGACAAATAATAATTCTTTATTTTGACTGTGAAGTTTTCATTTACACTTAGCAATAAATTTCAGGCTTTGCATATAATGTGTTTCCTTTTTCCTATAGGAGGATTTTGAACACAAGAGAGGAACAAATGAATTCTACATGCACAGAGAGCCCTCCAAGACTAAAAAGATCCAGTCACAAACAAAGTGAGCACCAGGAAGAAACCTTTGCTGTTCCACAGGTCAGATTTGAAAAGGAGTTTTCTGGCAAAACAAAAGTTTCATGCTAAGGTTTAAGAAATAACCTGTAACTGAAGTTTTACAGCAAATTTAAAACTTAACTAGTCAAAGTATTTTCCTCCAATAAAAAGCTATGTCCATATTGCCCCCAAAACCTCCACCAAACCCACCTGAGACAAGCCAAGGTTGCCTGGTCAGAGCTCATTAACTCTGTATTTTTGGGGACAAGTGACAGCAGCAATATAAGTCTATTTATATTTATCCTTATTTAATTGAAGTAGTAAATAATGTTCTTACATTTGAAATAACTCACAATGACAAAGAAGTAGGCCAAGATTCTCCTCACATACTTGCATGTGTCAATCAGAAGTAGGTCTATTTAAATAAATGAAGTTACACCCGTACAAACTCACTGTAATTGCGAGGAGAAAACATTTCCAGGGTTATGATGGTAGAAAGATGTTATGTGAGAATGACACAATTAATTTTCTCCTCTTCTCCCTGGCGTAGCTTAGGGAAAGGTGGTGACAGCTCAGAGGTGGGAAAAGATGTGACGAGGGAGAAGGGGAGGGAGGAGGAATGGCTGAACAACCATCAGTTGGTGACTCTGCTGTCAGCCAGCAATGCTTTATGCTATAAATGGACAAAGTCAGGGGAGCAGGATTTGAAGGCCACGCAGGAAAGAAGGCGGTAAAGCACATTGTTTGAGTAACCTAATTAAGAGGGGAGAAGTTGTTTTAGGATTTTCGTGACAGACGCCTGGCAGGTAGGGAGCCTCTTGGCCGAAAGGGACAGCTGGCTGAATCCAAACACTTGTCTGAACAGGCAGCAGAGGTACCCAGACAAATACCATTATCCCTAGCGGTACACAGGCTGCTCTAAAGTATTTTAAAAATACTGTTTGAAAATAGTCCAGCCTAATTTCCTGCAGAGATGGAGTCACAGCTCCTTCTATCTTGCCCTGGTGTGGCCCAGCAGCTGCGGCAACCGTGTCCAGGCTGGCAGTGGACCTGAGGAAAGACTCCATCTCTGCATATAATTTTGTATTTTAAACACAGAACTTTTTGGGTTTTTTTGGGAAACACAGGGCCAGATCCACATCCCAGGTAAAGCTACTGTATTTTGATGAGGGGAGATGATGGTCTGTGCTATCCAGAGGAACCACTTTGCAGTGAGGCAGCTAAAGGTCGATAAAGCGCCAGTAAAACAGTGAGAAAAGTTGGGATTCACCCCTGAAGTGCCACAGAGGTAAAGAGTGGGCTCAATCCTCTAATCAGTTTTCATGCCAGTGTTTGCCTAGAGAAGTTAATAGATATATGAGTAGGAAAATCAGGGTGGGGTCGCTCATAGGATAAAAGCACGTTCCAGGGACAGGCACTTCTGTACAGCCTCAGCAGAAGCTGCGGTAGTCAAGTCTGTTGACTACAGCTTTTTATCTTGAACAACTATTTCAGGAAAAAAAATAATGCAGTGGAGTGATTCTAGAGTGCATCAACTCATTAAACTGTAATAACGTATATAAGAGAGATGAGACTAATTTTGTAATGGCTTATTTTTGAACTTTGAATAATTCTGAGAAATTAAATGGAAATACAGAGAATATATTTATTTATAAGATTGTAAGCTTTGAAAAGATAAATCTTTTTATTCTTTTAAGAATTCTTTTTTCCAAAAGGAAAATTCTTTTTTGACCAAAACAACTTTCACCTTTTTAACTTTTCCCATTTCTTGATAAGTTGAAAAATGAAAACCTTTGAAATGAGTTGTTTCACTCTTTTCAGACAGAGAGATGGATAGACAGAAACTGAAAGTAGGAATTACTTCTATCAAAATGAGACAAACATCTTTGCAAAAAAAGCCCTAATTTAGTCAAATGATTGCATTTAAAACTGAAGTTCCTTTGAAAACTTTGTTTTGTTGAAAGCTGCTTTAAAGGAGTATTTCAAATGTGTTTAATTAAAAGTGAATGATCTGATTTATTGCCCATACCAATTATTATTGTATTATATAGTTTATGTCTGCTTGCTTTGAGTACAAACCTAACACTAACAGAAAATACCTGACAGAACCTGACCCATTCCGTTCTTCAATAACTGAGCCTAATTTTGGTGAATATGTACCTCAGAGATCCATTTTCATACTTCTTTTTGCCCCTCCAACTTTTATTTAAGTTCTTATTTCAGCTTGCTTAGTTTGTTTTAAATACAAAATATTACAGGAAGCAACACAGCACTGATTTGGGTAAAATGCTATATGACTTATACATGTGTATTAATGACATCATGAATGTCTATTACAGTGCAATTCCTACAGGAGCAAGGTGCACAGAAGTTGAAAACCAGCATACTTTGTATGCACCCAGGCAAGCGAAAAAAGAAACAAGCTCCTTCTTATTGCAACAGAAGAAGAAGCAGGTATGTTGTAGGCATACCTAATTTTTTCCTTTTACAACTGAAATTGCTGTATATAGTGTCCCTGGTTAACTATAACAAAATCTGTAAGGGTTTCAAGGAAACTGGAAAAAAATTTGAAAACAAAATCTATATTTCTTACCAAATGTACTTTTTTGCTAAAAAACATGTTGCCTAACCTGAATAAATAGCATACTCTTTCAAAT
Organism: Anarhynchus alexandrinus; assembly: GCA_008711295.1. NCBI lineage: Eukaryota > Metazoa > Chordata > Aves > Charadriiformes > Charadriidae > Anarhynchus > Anarhynchus alexandrinus. The sequence goes on from VUYV01000024.1 coordinate 7,153,411, forward strand.
ACAACTATTTATGGACCGAACTGAAATAGTTTACATGTTGTAAGCTAAGATTCCATATACAGGTACTACACAGCTATGACTCAGGCAATATATTCCAGGGAAGTGTGTGTGTTATTTTTTTTTTACAAGTGAAACTTCAGGAGTAGATCTAAATTTATGTGTTTATGCAAATTCAGATTTTGAAATCCAAAGCTGTCATCTTAAAGAAGCATGCGTAAGATCTAGAAACCGATGTCCTGGACCTGCTGTGGTAAGCATACATTCTGTGTACCCACATCGTGTTGGCAGAATCCCTTATACAGTTCCAGGGTGACAGAGGTAAGTGTCTCTAAGGAAATAACCAAGACGCCTCAGCCCTTGCCAAAGAATAAGGATCTGGTTTATCCCTTTGTTCCATCCTCCTGACAAGGATGCACTGACTCAAGATTGGGTACCACAGTTCGCTATTCAGGAGAACCATTCTTTGGCAATAAAGAGGAATTATCCTTCTCTTTTAAAACACTGGCTGGGGGTGGCACAGGAATGCAAGAAACCATGAAGAAAATCCCCGGAAATCTATATGTATTCTATTTCCAAATTATACTCGTGTTTTATTTTTGCAGCTTCCTATTTCAAAATAAGGAAGATTCATGCATACACATGTGCATTATGCATAGAGGGAAACACACATTTCTATAGATGAATTGATTTGGTCCAGCAGTTCAGTAACAGATACTGAATGATCTGGATAACGATAGATGGGTTCCTATTCTCAGCACGACAACAACTGGTGGAGAGGAAAATTCCTCAGAAATCAGAAATGCTCAGCTTGTGCAGCATAAGAGAAATTTTTAACTAGATAGCAGGAGATAATTTTCAACAATCAGAAGGTTAGGGCTGAAGTAAGTGCTCTGCCTTTGTAAAGGAAACCACACCTGGCACCCCGCTTCCCTGCAGAAATGAGGCTAGTCAGGAACACACCAAGCCCTAAGCTTTCCGGGCTGCTCTCTCCCTTCTCAGTCAGGAGTTTCATTGCTTTTAAGCATAGATGCAGCCCTGACCTACCTGCCCTGCTGTTCTCTGAGTGGTAGCAAGAGAAACAATTTTCTTGCACCTCCAGACTGTCATTCACTGTCAGTGATCCACGTGCCTGAAATGCACTTGGATTTAACGCAGATAGGCAGAAGATAGTGGGTAAAGAATAAAGGATCAGGACAATTTATTTGAAAGTTGATGTCGTGGTTTAGGCCAAATCGGCTACTGGGGACCTGGGGGACACCAGATGGGACCGACAGATGCTCCCCTCTACCCCTCTTCAGAGAGAGGCAGAGGAGGAAAAAGAGACTTATGAGTTTAGAAAGAACTAAACTACTTTAATGAAATATTAATAACAAAATAAAAAGAAATAATGAAAAAAAAAATATATATATACAAAACCGTATCAAGCTCCCGAGACGACAGTCACACACCAGCTGGCACTGGGCCAGTCCCAGGCTGGACTCGGTGACGGACGGGAACTGGATTCCGGATCTGGATTCAGGATCGGGATCACAAGCAGACAAACGAAGTCCTCCTCAGACGTCGGCCATTGAAGGAAGAGCCCTGACCCTTTGATCCATCAGCTTTTATACTGAGCATGATGCAGATGGGATGGAATACCCTGTTGGTCAGTTTTGGGTCACCTGTCCTGTCCGCTCCTCCCTGCAGGTGGGACCCCACTACACTTTTCCGCTTCCGACCCTCCAACGGAGCAAACAACAAAGTTGGTTGGCCTTGGGTGTTATAGCAATAAGTATAAGCAAGAGCCTCTCTGCATACCATGCCTGGGCATCAGCTATAAACATTGGTCTTATCACTCTGAGAAAGTGAACATTGTCTGCACAATATGCAGTTAATTTCAGTAGTTAGAAGAGGCCCAGCTAAGAAGCGAAGTTACTGAACAAAATTGGTTCTGTTTTACCTCAAACCAGGACAGTTGATGTACTTAAATCCTGTGTCTCCATCAAGTCAAGACTGCCATGGTCAGTTCTGGTGAACACTGTAAAATGGCTGCTGAAAAGTGAAAGTGCTACAGTGAGTGTCAAAATCTGAGAAAATTTTATTTCCTGTGATTACTTTTTTTAGACAAAAAAGACCAGTAAAATGTATTAAAGCCTCTTACGCCTTAATTTTTTCAATAATGTGATAAAAAAATTGGGTGTTACTGAACTGTATCTAACATCAGAGCCTTAAAAGTCACCACATAGGAAAATAATTGGTTAGTAGGAAAGGACAACCAGTTAGACTTGTAGTGTATAAGCTGCAAAGAAGGGTCACTGTTTTTATTACAAAAGACTCCTCATTTCAATTATTGAATCTAACTAATATGCAAATTACTTAACTGCAAAAAGACTAATTGCCTTTATAAGGGGTCTTCTAAGATGAAGGAAAAAATCATAAACCTTCTGCAAAACTGTTGTTTCATACCAAGTATTTTATTTCTTCTGGGGAACTTAATTAAACAAGACTACCATGCTGTCAATACCCTGTATGTAGTGTTTAGTTATAGCAACAAAAATGGGACAAAATTGAATATAAACTCAAAGAAGTATAATTAGGAATTATCAAATTTCAGTAATTCACATGATCTCTCTGCTTTTTGTATAAAGGAATAATAAAATCAGCTTCAATTCCATCAAGCAAAAAAAAAGAATATCAAAGAAAGAAATAAAAATATTAACTTGCTTTTTGTTTCATTGATCCATCACTGAAAGTAGCAGAAACTGATTGATAAATTCTAATTTGCTTATATAGGGTTATGTGACAACTATTGAGGAACTTGTGAAGTATGCACACAGACCAATTTTTCTTAAGAGAAAAGTTTACTGTAAAAGATCTCCACTGTAATTTAATGTGATAGAGATTAGTCAGCTATGAGGAAGGCAATAGGTCCTGGTTGACCTTTAGCAGGAATCAGAGAGCAAGCTGCTTGTCTAACTTCCTGGGTAATCATAACTATAAGAGGTTAGAGGGTCCAGCAGCTCATAATTAGTGCTCTAAATCTGCTTCTGAGGACCTGATTAGTGAACACCTTCCTTTGCCCGAGACCTTAACCAAAGCCTATGGAAATACTTGCCATAAGGAGACAGTTAATCGATTAGAAAGGGCAGAGAATGATCAGAGCAAGAAAGAAAGTAAATTACAGAGCAACTATCAAGCTTCATTTCCAAATAGCTATGCCTATGCACAGCCGTTGTAATATAAATGGTATCAGAACAGTGTTCCTGGTAGAGACAGGGAATAGGCAGCCTTACTGAACCTTCAGGAGAACTTTGTTCATTTTATGAAAGACATTATAAATTGCAGCAGCCTTTAATATAAGGGATTTGTATCAGATAAACGAAAAGATTCCTCTGATCCTGCTTCTTATGTATTTACATATATTTTAATGTATTTTACATGTATTTTAATATTTTGAAGTATTTTAAAGTATATTCTGGAAAGCAAGGAATTCCCATGTCCATAGTACCAAAATCTGCTTAAGTAACAATTGCCATCAAACAAATTTAAACCAACTTTTTTTTTTTTAAATTGTAAGGCCCAAGAATCAAGTTTTCAAATTTAAATATGGATGTAAATGTGTTGATAAAAGCCTTTTGAAAAAGCTTTGGTATTTTGTCATGGCTTAACATTGAATATTCAGTGTTGGTGTTGCAGGCCAAAGCAAACTCATTGCTAGCAGAAGTGAAGTAAGGGCTTGAGTCCATGTGCTGTGTATAGACCAGAGCCTTCTTCCCATTCCACTCACCAAATTTTCTTTCCAATAGTTTTTTTTTTTTTATTTTGAAAATAAATTTTAGTTATTTCCTATTATTTTGACACTGTAGAGTAACTGTAAGTCTCTAACTTGTCTATATATAAGACGTATTACATATTTCCATTCTATAAACCAAGCTGCTTTTTTTTTTAGCATTTATCCTTATTGTTTTAGGATATTTTAAGCATGTGGGAAATAGAAATAAGGAGAATTTAATTGCACATTCTCAACTCTTTGTACTTTTCTTGGCTCAAGAGATAGCAAAGCACCATTTTTATTTGTTCAGCTTTCTTGGTCTCAATGTGGGAGTGGAGAGTGAGTAAGGGAGAGAGAATATTTACCTTCATAGTCAGCATTTAAAACAGTGGCTAGGGGTTTTGATTACACTGCTCATTTGTGAAGGTAAAACATCACTAGAAGGCCTGGCTTCAAAGAAATGTGTTCAGAGCTTTTTTTTGAGATTTCCATAAGGTATCTCAAGCTGTAAACTTACAAGTAAAGAAAACTGAATCATCAGCCAATTCTCAAAGTCTTTGTGTAAATGGATGCATTTTTCAAAACTGCCAAAATTATTTTGGAGCCTAACTCAACTCATGATATCAAAAATATGTAAGTCAGTTTGAACTCTCACAAACTTTCCCATATATCTGTAATATTGTATTTCTCTATCACTGCTAGGGCAATCCAGGGTAGAAATCTTTGTCTCTACATATACAGAATACTTTTATTTGCCACATCTGCTCATATTAATAAAAGTTTATCTTCTTGTTTAGTTGTTTTCTGGGTTTTTTTTTAACTTTTCTTTTCTAATGTTTTGTCCACTAATAAGTATTGTTTTGTTATGCAGATTTCAGGTACTATATATCACAATGTCTTGTTATATTGTGGTTGGAATAAATGAAACATTCACTTGATTTATGAGTTTTGACTAGGACCAGCATGTTGGGCTTTTTCCTTTTACAAGATCTGGAATCGCAGCAATGAAATATGAATTTTAGGATTTCTGAGGAAAAAGCAAAGTTGGGAAACTGCATTTTTAGTGTAGGTCCCATGACAAGCTGGGAGAGCCAGAGCCTACTTCAAAGGCTCACCTTACAGTCCTACAATCCACAACATCCTGGAAAGACCTCAGTGACACTGAGTGAAAGAGAAGGTTAATCTGAAAAGAATATGACTCTGAACTTGTTGATGTCCAAGTGGAGACCAGTTACGAGTGGTGTTCCTCAGGGGTCGGTACTTGGAACTGTGCTGTTCAACATTGTTGTCGGCAACATGGACAGTGGGGTTGAGTGCACCCTCAGCAAGTTTGCCGATGATACCAAGCTGTGTGGCAAGGTAGACACGCTGAAGGGAAGGGATGCCATCCCTTCCACGATGGACAGGCTGGAGAGGTGGGCCCATGCCAACCTCATGAAGTTCAACAAGGCCAAGTGCAAGGTCCTACATCCAGGTTGGGGCAATCCCAAGCACAAATACAGGCTCGACAGAGAATGGCCCTGAGCAGCCCTGAGGAGAAGGACCTGTGGGTGATGATTGATGAGAAGCTCAATATGAGCTGGCAATGCATGATCGCAGCCCAGAAGGCCAACCATATCCTGGTCTGCATTAGAACAAGTGTGGCCAGCAGGTCCAGGGAGGTGATTCTTCTCCTCTACACCATTCTCATAAGACCCCATCTGGAGTACTATGTTCAGCTCTGGAGCCCCCAACATAAGAAGGACATGGACCTGTTGGAGTGGGTCCAGAGGAGGGCCGTAAAGATGATTAGAGAGCTGGAGCACCTCTCCCATGAAAGAGTTGGGGCTGTTCAGCCTGGAGAAGTGAAGTCTCTGGGGAGACCTTTTTGCGGCCTTCCAGTACCTAAAGGGGGCCTACAGGAGAGCTGGGGAAGGACTTTTTTCAAGGGCATGTAGTGATAGGACGAGGGGGAATGGCTTCAAACTGGAAGAAGGGAGATTTAGATTAGATATTAGGATGAAATTTTTCACTCTGAGGGTGGTGAGGCACTGGAACAGGTTGCCCAGAGAAGTTGTGGATGCCCCAGGTTCGATGCAGCTTTGAGCAAGCTGGTCTAGTGGGAGGTGTCCCTGCCCATGGCAGGAGGGTTGGAACTCAGGGATCTTCAAGGTCCCTTCCAACCTAAACCATTCTATGATTTTATGATTTTGCCTTTGAAGTTATAGAGGTGCATTTTTTGCTTCAAACAGTGAGATTTTATAGATATATATCTAGGGCTCTATTGTACAGTAAGGTTTTGGTTTAGCTGTCTTGACCAGGACAACCCTGTTGTGGATGCTGTTCTAAGGAAAAAGGACCAAAGTAAGTTATCAGTGCAGAAGCAGCTTAAGCATTCATTATAAGAAGGGGGGAGCAACCACAACTCACAGTCACAACTTGGCTTGTCTTATAATCGTCATCATGAAAAGTGTTGGTTCAGTGCTACTGGAAATATTTGCCAATTTATAAAAATACGGATTGGTTATTGATGACTTTAGTCACCACAAGCTGAAGGCAAAGGGCACGAAGATGCCCCATTGCCAGAGACTTTTTCCCAGCTATATCAAAGTAGTATTTGAAGATGTGTACTCTGTGTTACAGAAGTAAAGGTTCATCGGCTCTACCACAACACTGGCAAAATCAGCACATTTTTACAGGTAAATGCTTATTAGCCCTCCTGGCTACTCAGTGACTGATGGGAATGACCCTCAGTGCACAGACATTTCTAATTATGTTAAGCACATGCAGAGTTACGATTATTCACAATGCAGGGTTTGGATCTGGGTAGACCAAGTTCTGTCTTCTGTGATTGTATGCAGACCAGCGCTTCATGCTGAGTTGAGTTAATCAGGGGTTTAGGAGCTCTTCTCATTATTGTGTGCTTAGTGCATTGTGATTACTGCTGGACAAAAGAGTGAAAGGCAATAAATTCATAAGCATGGAAATAATTATTTGACTTTGAATAATATCAGCCAATAACAGCTCCAATATTAACAACTGTTTATACTTTTAATATTTTAGTATATGCTAATTAAATCATTTTATATTATTGGGCATTAGTGATTTAATATTTCTATCTGAGCCACATAGATGTTGGGATAGAGGCTTGGAAAACAAATTTTAATTGTTTCAGTAGATAGTTCAGAAGATAAAATAATCATTTGCTGAAATAAAAGCAACCAAATTATTACTTGGGTTATTAATGGTGCCCTAAATATACCTTACTTTGTAACTGGGAAATGATGCAGGAAAGGCTTGATCACATTCTTTTTAGATAATCACAAAGGCCCTATTTATGCTTAAAATAAGTCACTTTTACTACGTGAAAGCCGAAATTGGGTCTGTGTGTTCTTCTGTGGAGATTATGCTTCTGAGGGACTACATCTTTCAAAATTTTTTAGCTGCCCTGAACACCTAGCTTTCAGCTTTCCAAAATAATGTTGCACCTGTCAAGAAAAAAGAAATACAGACATACTATTTTGCCTTCAGTATTATTACACTCCATTTGTTTTTGTCGTGCAGCAAGGCTTACATTTGGTGTTAATTATTTACCATACTAAGGAATACTCACGGGGTTGTAAGACCTTTGAGAGTTTGTCTGAATTATCAGCTTTTGTCTTAACAATGGCATCTTTCCAGCAATTTTAATTATTTTTTACATAACTCACGTGCTCTGCTTTGTGGTTTTCTTGATGGTAGTGAGCGATAGTGGCATAACAGAAGCTCATCATTCCCACCCCTACTGGGTGGGAATTTTGTTGTTTTTTGCCTTCGAGGAGGTGGACTGTTTGCTGCAAATGACTGGGAATGTCGCCCAGAAAGCTCAGCAGCTTCAGATATTTTATATAACTTTTTTTTTCAGGTTAAAAAAGAAATAAATCTTTCTACTTTGAAATCACCACAGAAACCTGTTCCCGTTGCAGTGGCTGGTGTTTTCTCACATGAAGTCTGGGATGGTCTTCTGTCAGGATTAAACTGAACACTACACCAAGACTAAAGCCCAGATTTTACACTTCATCTCTAAAATCACAAAAAAATCCCAACAGCCCAATACTGAAGAAAGACTAAAGCTGCCATCCTGACCCTTGGATGGAACAAACAACCACAGCAAACACTGCGCGGAGCAGCGGGCACCTACGCTGGCGGCGTGGCATGACACAGCAGGCACTTTGAGGGAGGCAGGTTGTGTCTGGAAACTGCTCGCCAGGTGGTAGCTCCCGGGATGCTCCTCACCAGTGAGTACCCATGCACTCGGGCACTCTGAATACACCACAGCTTGTGCAGCGGTGTCAGTCACAGGGGCAGCTGACTGATGGGAGCACCAGGTTCTGTGTAAGTACTGCAGGAAGAAGAAATACAGGAACAAATCTGCAGAGTCAGCAAATTATCACTGAATGTCCCTGGGCACATAGGTATAAAAGAAGAGAGTTCTGCTATGTCTGTCGTCACGTTCAAAGCATGCACGGAGAGCACATCTGATCCAGAAAACAATTCAGGGCAATTTTTTGGAAGACGGTGTAGATTTCTGCCACAGAGTCCCACCAAAGTCACTCTTGCTCACAAAAGACTGAGCAGAAGGACCTAAGTGAGGAATACTAGGCCATAATGGGTTTGACACAAACACAGATAAAGGCAAAAGCAGCTAACTTCCTCTTAAGACCCGGGAATTGTGGGTACTGAGAAAACTCACTGATGAAAACATTATTTTTATCTTGGTTATTAACTGTTACCAGTTTCATACTATTTCACTCAATAAAAAAACAACACCCAGACCTGTTAATTAATCACCAAGTTATCAAACTACACCTGCCTTCATCATTACAAACACATATAATATCTGACAGACTGCTCTTGAACACCTGCATTTAATTCAATAACATTGTTCATTTAATTTTAATTTTATTTTAGACTCATGAAGTGTAGACTGATCGTATCATTCACTCATATTTATCTGGTTGTTAGTTCTGATGAGGACCTAAAATAAAATCAATTTAGGCAACTTCTATTAATGTTGAAATAGTCACATCCAGGGGCAGAAGGAAAGGAGACAAGACGCAGAACTCTGTCTACATAAAAACTTAGTTGTTAGGAACATAAGAATAATGGAGACCTGCTGGGTCATGAAATCCAAGCCCCTTCCTATTGCAAGCAGCTCAGTAACATGATGCTTTTAGTAAATGGCTCTTCTTCACTTCAACACAGGAAAAGTGAGATATTGCACCCATTTTCCTACTACAAATTTGTTTGCATCTGGTATTGTTCACTGCATATTTCTAAATCCTTTCAAGAACAGAAGACTTTCAGTAAGCTTACAAAATACAAGTGACTAGATATGCTGGTTCACATAGCGACAGTTACAGAGCTTCAACTTGGCCCATGAGTCAGTTTGTCCACAGCTTTCTATAATACTTAGTGTTGTGTATTATAAGCCCCTCCAGTGTCTTGAAACTTCATCTGCATATGTAACATAGAGTCATATTTATGCCATATATTCATACAATATCCTCTGTCTCAGATCTTCTCCCTGTGTTTACCTCATTATTAGCAGTTAGGTAAATGAGACTACAGGTGGAATATATTTCCACCTAGCTGCAGTCTCCTAAAGGCTATACAACTAGCCTAAGCTTGTTGTCTTCTGTTTCTCTATAGATAATGAGTACAGGTAGGTAACTTACTGAAATTCATCCCACTTGTTGGGATGAGATGACTTGCTCTCCTAAGGCATCACTTTACTATAGAAGCACAGACAATTAGGCTACAGTTGGGGTCTAAAGCTAACTGAGATGACCCTCTCTCTAGTGCTTTGACTGGGGCAACAAAGTGAGAAAGGGCACCCCTGGGAACTACACGCAGACCTCAGAGAAGATACCTGTTTCTTACGGGCTAAAAGAGATCATTCCCAGAGAAGATGGCTTATGCTGCTGAGCTGCTGTAACTAACATTCCAGAAAATGGTTTTGGCCCAGACCGACTTGTTGTCTACTGCATGATCCTTATCATCAACTCAGAATATATCAAAAGCGAGGACCTAATCTGAAGAGTCATTTTGGATATTGCCACCTTGGTCTAAACAGCAAAAGAGTTTAATGTATGAATGTGTGTGCAGACACATGCTAGTTGGTCTCCAGGGCTTGCCAGCATCCCAGAATCATTTAATTGACTAACACTGCTGCAGTTTTGCCCATCCAAAGGTTTCTGTTTATTTGTTTTCTTCTGTTTTAAGTCTGACCTAACTCTTTATAATTTTAAAGTACTTACTATACATTTAGAACTAGGATAGATGATATGATCTCACATTTTTACTGGATGTTTTTTGCAGATAAAATAATTTTTTTAAGACAGTGCAGTTGATAAGTGTATAAGCTAAAAAAAAATAAGTTTTAACTTATTGTTCCATTTAGTCAAATACTTGTTGATTACCTTTCTGTGTCTTGGGAACAAATTCACAGTAATGCTATTGTCTATGTATTGTAGAAAAAAACATTAAATATATCTCTTTCTTCTCCCCCTAAATTTTGTTGTCAAATGATGATTCTTTAGTTGGTATGTTCTCCTGCACGATTACCTGATTAATCTTGATTGTGACTGATCAAGGATTATTTGTAATAAAATTATGTTTTACTCAAAGACTGTAGATTTATTTGATCTTTTTAGAGCACCATGACTTCTAATTGACTCACTTGTAAAGTGCTCTACTAACACTTATTATCTGAATGAATAACTGATGGGCTTTGCTTGGTATTAATCTTTATGGTGATTTATTGCATACTCATAGAATCATAGAATCATCTAGGTAGTCCAACCACCAGCCTAACACTGCCAAAACCACCACTAAAACCATGTCCCTAAGCACCACATCTACCTGTCTTTTAAATACCTTCAGGGATGTTGATTCCACCACTTCCCTGGGCAGGCTGTTCCTATCACTTGTTACCTGGGAGAAGAGAGCAACCCCCACCTCTACAACCTCCTTCCAGATAGTTGTAGAGAGTGAGAAAGTCTCCCCTGAGCCTCCTTTTCTCCAGCCTAAACAACCCCAGTTCCCTTAGCCACTCCTCATAAGACTTGTGCTCTCGACCTCCCACCAGCTTTGTTGCTCTTCTCTGGACATGCTCCAGCACCTCTATGTGTTTCTTGTAGTGACGGGCACAAAACTGAACATGGTATTCAGAGTGGGGCCTCGCCAGTGCCGAGTACAGGGGAACAATCCCTTCCCTAGTCCTGCTGGCCACACTATTCCCCATACAAGCCAGGATGCTGTTGGCCTTCTTGGCCACCTGGGCACACTGCTGGCCCATATTCAGCTGTCTGTCAACCAACACCCCCAGGTCTTTTTCTGCCAGGCAGTTTTCCATCCACTCTTTCCCAAGCCTGTAGCGCTGCATGGGGTTGCCACATGAAAGACCTGGCACCTGACCTTGTTGAATATCATGCCATTGACTTTGGCCCATCAATCCTGTCTGTCCAGATCCCTCAATAGAGCCTTCCTACCCTCGAGCAGATTGACACTCCCACCTAACTTGGTGCCGTCTGCAAATTTACTGAAGGTTCACTCTATCCCCTCGTCCAGGTCATTGATAAAGATATTAAAGAGAACCTGCCCCAATACTGAGCCCTGGGGAACACCACTTGTGACCAGTTGCCAACTGGATTTGACACCATTAACCACTGCTCTTTGGGCCCAGCTTTCCAGCCAGTTTTTTACCCAGCAAAGAGTATACGCATCCAAGCCATGAGGAGCCACGGTGTGATGCACCTGGCTACTCACAGTTTTTGCCTTCTCAGGGTAAAGTGCACTTTATACATTGAGGACAGGGTACTTGCATTAATAAGCTAATTAAATATTATGACAATTGAAATATTTTTCTTTATCCACTTCTATATTATTCTTTTTTGTTTCAAAATACTGTATTGTACAAAATACAATTGAAATACTTTTATGTAAGTTGCCATTTCTTTTCTTATTTAACGTGCTTGCTTTGAATGATAGTTTGCCACCCCAAAATTTCATGCAATTTGGAAGACTAGAGACATATCTTGAGAACTCTTGAAAGAAAGAAAAAGCCCAAATCTCATATATGCTGAATGATATAATACCAAAGATGTGATGAGTACGTGAAAGCTCAAGAACGTGGTGATGGATGTGTTCTACATCTTTTGCAAGGTGTACCTGTTTCAGTGACATTCAGCAAGTTGTGAAAAAGATGGGTGGAAATTCTCAGGGATCTCCAGACTAGTTAGTGACAAAACTGGCAAGCTCTAAATGTAAAAGGAGTTGTATTAAGCATCAGTGTCCTTGTAGTAAGAAATAGGAAACCAGATTGGGCAGAGCCATAAGAGCAGTTGTGCAGAATTTATTACAATGTAATTGTTAAATAGTCTTAAATTTTTCCCAGACACTCACCTTAATACCAACTTATAATCAGTGCATTCAGTAATATAAAGGGTATTACTTAACTCATGTTTATTCTTTCTGGTCAACATGATATGACAGTTGTCTGATGAAAATGCATAAAAACAGTCTCTGAAAACTTCTTTTTCATTCATCAATGACATGAATTTCAAGCTAAACTTCCTTAAATACCAGCAGAACTCTTGTGATACTTGGCAATTATCATAGCATCAATGATTTATGAAATCCCTGGTAAGTGAAAATAATTTTATCTTCTTCGGTCTAGGCAGATGATGAAGATGACTGAGGGGGGAAAAAGTCAATGACTTTCCTCAGATTCTGGAATGGATTATGACTGGTGATGTTATTAGACTTAGACAGTTAAAATAACTTTTCAATATACTGAGCATGACAAAAGAAGGGGCTGTGTTAATATCAAAGCTGACTACTGCTAGCAAAAGTTCAAATGTATTAGCATTCATCTGTGTCCTGTCATCTTGGCTTTTCTTCATCCGCAGTTTTGTGAGTGATGCTCTGAGTGGAGATTGAATTGTAATAAATATTTATATCCAAATGCAGTGCAGGTGGTAATGTGAATATGTGCACCTTCCAGAGTTGTAAACTGAACATATGTTATAGTTTAGAAAGGAACTGTGTGATAAAGGCGCCTAAGTGATTTAACTACTTTCAAAAACAGAACTGGAATTTTAAGGTCATCATCAACGGGAATAAGAGCTACACAATTTCTATATTTAGGTTTTTTATGGAAGTTTCTAAGTCATCCAGAAGCCGAAATCCCAGCGATACAGGATTTTAACATTCTCAGACATCCATTTCTTTGAAAAGAGTGAAACTTTTGTACATGCAAAAATGTTCTCTTTACGCTTAGCTATACATAGTCAACAACAGAGAATGGGAGTGGGATCTGTGCCAGGAGAGTCTTGGTTTATTTTGGTACCAACCTATGTACTTCTACGCAGTGTCCCTGAACCCTGCACCAAACAGATTGCTGGACACTCTTCAGCCTCTTGCTTTGCTGCACTGTGATGTCATGCAAAAAAAAATTCTTGCCTGCTATTTTTACATGAACCTTCACAAAGTGAAATGTGCCCATGAAAGATTTCTTTCTTACCAGGTGCAGTAAAATGTGGAGATGTTGTGGACCACAAAACAGAAAGTAAAGATTTTCTTTTAACACAGCAAAATTAATCAAACTCTCAGGTGAGCTGAGTCAGTCAGAGTAAAAGTTATTCTTAGTCTATACTTGTCTATACTCTAGCATTCTCAGTCTCATGAATCAGTCATCTTACTAACATGAGAGCTTATAAAGCCCTTATGCAGCTACAGGTCCATTTTTTACATATATCCATGGAAAAAAAAACCCAACAAAATAAATATGCCAGAAGTTCTTTGCTTAGGATCACAGCACTCACAAGAACAAAGGATGAGGTTGGAGAAGACAGTGTCCAGCAGTAAATGTGGAGCAGGGTGTGCATCACAGCAGGATTCAGGGACACTCCCCATGGACACGCGCAAATTCCCCTCCCTTTCTCAGTCCTCCTGTCTTGTACTCCCTACCCTTACTTTCCTGTGACCTTATATTCTGGCCTCCAAATTCTTTTGCACTACATGGTCAAGCCCCCTTTGCTTGGCCCCAGGTTACTCCATGACCCTCTCTCTACTCCCGAGGAGTCCAGTTTCCCTAGGGGATTCCCAAGAACAGCCCCCTTTCTTTTGCCTGCCTGAAACCCCTTCCCTCGTAAGCTTCACATCCTTCTGTGTATCCATATGCCACTGCCGTCTTTCTCCTTTATGGTGATCCTACGTTTGTAGAACACACAAGAATATTTTCCAGGAAAGCCTAGGAATGGCACTAAGCTCCATCTACTCACAAAATATATGTTAAAAATCAACTATTGACACCAAATAACAAGGATAACTGTCCATATTCACCTTTAGACTGGAAAAGAGAAGCTGGTTTCTAAATACTTGAGGAACAAGATTCCAGGAGAGTCTTTCAGCAGCAGAAGGCAACTGGAATATGAAGGCAGAGCCTGACCAGTTAGTGAAAGTTGTTCTGTGACAGATTTGCCTGCTGGAGCTGAGGACCTCACCCAATGATTCAGGAGATCCCTTCTACTCCTGCGTTGCATCCCATTCTTCATCCTTTTGACTTTCTTTCTCCTTTGAGTTCCTACATTCTGTCAGGTGAATTCTGTGTCTTCTTACGGTCTTGAAAACCCCAAGTACCATTTAGTGCTGTGTAAATAAGAGTGGTATTCACCTATGGACTGCATTAAATACAGTGTAAACTTCTCAACAGGATAGTTATGTCAACTCTTGTCTTGTTTTTCTTAATAGTAATATAGCTGCGTGTTAAGTGCAAGAAGTAAGGGATAATATAGTTTGTGTTTTATGTTGCAGAGGCAGAATAGAGAGATTGAGGTTTGTGCTTTACGTTTATGAGGCAGAATAGAGAGATTTTTCTTCACATACTTTTGAAAAACTGATGGGAACTACTTTGAACTTAACCGTAATAAACAATGCAAGTATCATCTGGTGTGCTGAGTGTGCTGCCAGATAATGGGTGTTCTACAGGGTATATGTAAAAGAATAAGACAGCATAAGATGTTGACTAGAATTTGGCATAGATAAAGCTAAAAATAATAATAAAAATGCCCTTACTATTGAAAATGAAACAGACAAATGATAAGAGTAAGTAATAAAAATTAAAATACTCCATAGGAAGCTAGTTGCAGAAAGCCTATTAAATAGTGGATTTCTATAGAAGTTTTGATTTTGACAAGAAACTTGGTGAGCTTTTTAGAGACTGGTAGTCTACACAAAGATTAATATCCCAAATAAATTCAAAGAACAGGAGAGACTACAGCTGTGCTGTTCAGCTCTTCCTATTATAAAGACATCTATTGTTTTACTGCCTCATTAAAAACCACATCTCTCCACTGACTGATGTGCTCTCCAGATCAAAGATCTGGAAGAGGACTTACATTGTCTTTTCTTCCATAATGGCCAGTGAGCAGACCTAGTCTGATCCTCTGTGATTATCAGATTCTCACAGCAAAGAATTTATCCAGCTGTCCTATCAGCCTCCATCTTAAGAAAAGGGAACCTTTTCTAGAGAAGCATATTTTAAGAAAAGNTCAGCTTCAATGGTGACATGAGATTAATGCAGTAACCAGTGCGTTTTTTCCATACCACTGCAAATATACCTTTCTAAAACAGTTATCATGGCCCATTATGTACTTTTCCAGTGGAGTTAAAGTCAGCACTTTAAGTCGTGGGATTTACTTTTGTATGATCAGCAATGTGTTTGTGGAAAAGTAAATTAAAAATTGCTTTAATAACGCATTGACTTACATGCTAGTGCCCAACCAGATGGTCTTCTTATCCTGTAAGAAGACAATATGTATCAAGGAATTCAGTAATAATAATGTTTATTTTGCTATCTGCTCTCCTCCTGTTGCTTAGCAGCTCCAGAAAAATTATGTAATCTACTGCCTTCACTGTAATTTGGTTTATACTGGATACCATGACATGTGCAACTCTTTGCTCAAGGGGGTGTCTTTGTTACATTTTTTATATTCTCTCATGTCTGCTTACCAACACTGTTCAGCTTCAGTGATATGAATAAAATTCTGCTATATGTCAAATTATAACTCTTCTCTCAAGGGTTAGTTTTGAATGTCCCAGTAGTATCACTTGGGGTTTATTGTTCTTATTTCTCTTGTCTACGTTTCCAAAACTGAAGCTGCTTGAGATGAAACTTTTCCATAGTTTTAATTACCTTTTTTTCCCTTCTGCTTAAAAACCCATTTCGTTTAGTATCCATGTAATCATTGCTGATGAGTTTCACATCACTGTATTACATCAGCAATGGTCTATGTCATATCCGGATTGTTCAGTTCTTTATTCACAACACTGTTTATTTAGATTATCAATATCTTTTTTTCTCTTTCTGTGAAAGACATCTCTATGGTATAGATTGCTAGAAGTCTTCAGGTTTCAGTTATTGCCTGGGGGGTGTCAAAAAAGTAGACATTAAAAAGATGGGTTATAGTGACAAATTTCTTGAGCCAACAATCTGTTTGGAGCTTGAACGTGGTTATGCTGGAAATTAAAGTTACAGACTTTATCCAGGAATAGAACTGTATAACAATTTTCACAAAAGGAAGACCTGCTTTGCAGAAGAAAACTCAAGGCATAGAAGAAAGCATGCAAAAGTATGGAGTTGAGCATGCCGGAGTGAAATATCTAGAACAGAACGAAAGATATTTGAGTCTTAATATTTCCCCTGCCAAAAGAATAACCTGTGAAATACAGATGTTTAATATCTTACCCTTTTTACTGGCTTGTTCATCCAAAGGATGATAACTATTTATGTCAATCACTTCAGAGCTCAAGAGACAAAAGTCTGTGTGAGAAATCAAGATCTTTCAAACTGGCTGATGAATTCTGTGAATACTAATTTTATATGATGAACTATTCGCAATTTGTTTCTAGAAAATCTCAGTATTTACATTCAAAACTACATTTTTACAGAATTTTGTGAGTAACATTGATGCAGTGTGGGGAATATAAACTTGGAACAATCGGGCTAAGAAAGAAATCAAAGAAAATTTCAATCTTCCTTATATGTTTGCAAAATATATTGAAATGTGTGTCAGAGATCCAGAGACCCTTAGGACTTCATGTAACGATGTCCTGAAGAGACATGTACACTATGCATACTGAGCCCTTGAACTGTTTTTTTTTATACCTTTTTCTGCACAATCTCTAGTTTATCAGCACCCTCTTTAAATTGTTTAAGAAGGATCTGTTGGTAACAATCTACTATATTGATCTTATCATCACTGTGTACAAAAGGAGGAGTATCTCCCTAATTCTTTCCACCCTGTTTATTTGTCCAGGGTAACACTAATTACAGGTTTGCACTGGAAGCTCCATGATCTCTAAATTGTTTTCTTTCCAGAAAAACAGCCTTCTGTTTTTTTTCTTGGCACCTGTGCTTGAGATTTCCTCTGACTTAACCTCAGCCTTCTAAAATTTACTTTTGTTGCCTATGTCACCTGGGTTTCTTCTGCTGTGAATGGGCAGAGATGGTTACCTACAGATGTTGATTAATCCAGTGCTAAGATACATTAATTGACTTTCTGGAGGCTCCTCTGACTGCAAACTGTAACATAGCCCACAGACCTGCATTTGAGGCGGTTAGTTAGCTAAGACTACTTACCTTTCAGGGGAAAACTAGAACTAAGCAGCTTTGCATTTGCCTCTATTCAAATGAATTTATTTGAATGAGGCCAACTCCCCAGGCAACTTCACAGACCAGTACAGGCAGAGCAGTATCTTTTCCATCACCCACAAAAACACCAACAGCACTCACACGGACACGCGCAGCACAGACTCCCTGGTCCTTTCCAGCCGATCACTAGGAATTCACTAGCAGTAGACCCTTACTCACTTGAGTCCATCAATCAGACCTAAATGTTCTAATTTTTGTTATTGTCTTCACTGTTAGGCTTTGTGTACCTTGGTGTTTAATTTATTAGTTTTCCAGTCTCTTGTCTTTGTTTCTTATGTTGAATAGCTGTTAACCAGATATCCTCAAAACCCACATGCCCTTACATTTCAGGTATCCACCTGTCCTTTACCTTACATATATATTTACAATCCTGTTATGAGAAGAAAAATATCCCACTTTTTCAACATCTTTCATTTGAGAATCTCAAAGCATTTAATGAATGAATAACAAAATTAAGCCATGTAATACCCTGTGATGCAGACATCTCGTATCTGAAAGCTGAGGAAAAAGAAGCCCAGTTTTATCTTGGTTGAATTCAGCTGAGGTCAACAGAATATAAATGGTGTGAATTTAGCATGAGAGGTCAAATTTATTAAGATTTCCCAGGTGCCTAAAACAGTTATATTCCTTGATAACTAAGCTTAGTTGATTGTGCCATATTCCTGAAAGACATGATATAAAAATAAGACTTCTATAACATCTGCTGTAACTAAAAATTGTGCTAGGAAAATCTCAGTTCTTACATTTTTTTCCCTTTCATGGACTGGATTAATTACCTAGACTTTGAAGAAGTATTTGTGGAGGTTTCTTTCTATAAAACAGAATTAATTCCCAAGATGTTAAAGATCATTATGAAAGGAGAGCATTGACTCTCCTGAAACCAGCAATTATTCACAAAGAAGTCTGTAGACCTGAAGTCTGCCATTTTATGAAAATTAGGAAATGCTCTCTCCAAATTACACAGGTGAAGCTGACAGCCTGGCAGCTAAAGGGCAAAGTGATTTATTCTTGTGTAAAAAATAACTCACATCTGTCACACTTGCATACCTGGAAATCTATTGTATCATTGTTGGCATATATTAACTGTTTAAATTCTTTTTATGTCTCAAGTAGGTAACTAGGAAAAACAATGGGAGTAGAAGAAAGCCTAAGTATATGGTAGTTGGTTGGTACAAAGTTGCAGTGAAAATCACTGTAGGAAAATCACTGTGTGATAGTGAATATAAATTCAAGCTGAAAATATCAACTTGAAAATACTTTTGAGCAAACAGTATTATATGCCAAGTCTGAAACATTTACTCAGAGCTACATTCAGTATCCACTGAAGTAAAGGAATGATCTGCCCTTAGTGAACACGAGATAAGTGGAAGAGGAGCTACGTGAATTGTTTAGGATAAAGTCAAAGCTCACCTAAAACTGCACAGAAGTAGAGCACAACTCAAATTTGCTTTGCAGTTCAGTGAGTGTCAATAATGTTATGGTATGTTTTCAATACCTCCATATATCCCTGAGATAGTGGAAAAAAGTGAAAATGCAATGGAAAAAATATTATTTCTGAAACAGAAAAAGAGCCTAAAAAAGACAGAAAATTGTATTTGTGGGTTTGCCAGTAAGTTTGGTTCCCATCTACCTCTACGATAAATTTACAGATTTTTTGATGCCTATCCACCAGTCATATGTTTTTATGTTTTTACTATAAAGATTGTGGTGTTACCTCTATAGCAGAGGTAGTGTTAGAAACCTCAGACCTCCTGAGTTCCAGTATGCATTGCAATCTCTTTGATGTGTGGGCAGATCTTTGGCCTGACTACTGAGAGCATTTCCTTGAATGTGGTTAGCTGAACACAAAGCATAGATGTAAGTTCAGCAATTACTTAAACACGAAATAGTGAACAAACGACAGCAATATTTGTGGACTACTATAATGTGCAACGTCTAAAATAGTGTCAACAAGAGATAATACAGATCCTTTTAAACAAACCCCAAAGAACACCAAGCAGAAAGGTTTGTTTCCAAGTGTGAAGCATCAACATTTTTTAGCTAAAAATTGCCAAATAGTGGCAGGTTAGTGAAGTTCTCCAAAGCTTAACAGTTATCTGCCTTAATATCAAATCAGGGATGGGATATCCTGCTAGTTTACATGGTCATCAGGTTTCATGATCACAACTGTTAACTATGACCATTTTATTACTAAAGTAAGAAAGGACAATTTTAAATAAGCAAAAAGTCAAGTAGCTTAATAATAATTAATTACCTGAAAGTCAGATGACAAAAAAGATATTCAAAAGCTGTCTGGACATGGTCCTGGGAAACTGGCTCTAGGTGGACCTGCTTGAGCAGGGGACATTGGACAAGACAACCTCCAGAGGTCCCTTCGAACCTCAACCATTCTGTGATTCTGTAATTCTCTGAAGCACAATTAACCAGTATTTCCTTGATAGATAAGTCAGAAATAAATAAATGGAGTTAAGCAAGCATGACTCCAATTTCCCCTGATAGGTTCTGAAGGTGTTTTAAAAGTGACTTACAGACATTAATATCAGAAGGAGATGACAGATGCAGAAATGCATTCAATCAATTATCTGCTCCCTTTCCCTTCTGTTCCTATTGTATTCTCCTATTTTGAGACATCAGTTCAAGCCTTTGTGCTCCCTTGAAAATTTAAATGGACAGCTAAAGACAACATAACAGTTACAATTTCTTTCTGGTCATCTTCTTTGATTGATAGGCAGTTCTTTAGAGTCCCTCCTGGATGTGCTATTAGACACCTTAGTGAAATCCCATCTAAAGACTGATCTCCATTGTTTTACTTAAAAATCTGTTTCATAAAACACACACGCCCATACACACACAGCAGCATCTGTTGAAATGTATATATAAATATTAAAAAAATATTGTTAATATAATGCTTATTCTTTCACTTTTTTTTGTTTGCTTGTTTCCACTACTCAGTGAATTACCTCTGGCAGTAAGCTCCTGTCTTTCATCTGTAAAATGGCAAGCTTAAAATAGACAAAAATGATAAAAGGTTTGTAGCTCTAGAAAAGATTTTGTCCCTCAAAGCTTGAGTATGTTATCTAAAATAGATTTCCTATAATTCAGCTTCACATTCTGTTGAAATGCAAATTCATAAGTACATGTATATAGAGAACTGAGATGCTTGAATGATAATTCACAGTGAGAATTTGTTCCCAGTAAGTCTGATGCATATAATGCACATACTTGCTGAGCTGAAACCACCCCTCGTTTCTCAAATGAATATCTAAGATATCTTTAGAAGCCCAGTGAAAGAGTTTCAAATCAATGCAAGTCAATACACCATCTGATTTCCTCCTTTTCTCTTTGCCTATGTCCTAAGCACAGCTCTCTGCCGCTTAAGACTCTTTGAAGAGCGTATTCAATGACTTGAATGCCCTTCTTTCATCGGTAGGCACAGTAAAATATTTTAATATATATTTTAATAGCCACGTATTAGGTTGGATTGATTTAGTCTTGTGTGTCACCATGTAATACTACCTAGTCTAGTAAGTGGGGCAGATGTTTCAGACTACTGGGAAAATTTTGACCAGAACCTGGAGACTGTAAACAATTATAAACAATAAAAAATCCTGTCCAAGGAGGAAGACAAGTCAGCACCTGTCTGAGCAAGGGAGAGCAGTAAGGGGTGCCTTTGTTTCTGCCTAAGAGGAAGGTCATGCTAGGTTAGTTGGACTATGCTCAGCGCAGCTCATAAGCAAAGGAGGAGCTTATGTTTTTAGGCAGTTATGAGACATCTTAACTAGTTAAACAGAGTAAGTTCCAAGAGGGAAGTTATACCAGGGGAATTACAGAATTTACAAGACTACACAAAATTGTGTAGAAGATAAAGGGGAAGATGAAAAGAGCTGGAATGTGAAGGATCAGATTGGGAAGAAAGCAAAAAGAAAGGAGTACATGTAAACATTAGGATAGAGAAGGAAAAGTGGAAAAGAAGGCTGCAGAAAGCAGCTGCTCTTTGTTTCTTTCCATATTTACTATGTTTAACACTCTTCCTCCTCCACTCCTAGTACGCTTTTTACCAAAATGCAAATTGGAAGGAAGCCTTCTTCTCACTCTTGAGTCTGGTCCTTTTTTTAAAAAAAAACACTTAATTTTCACAGCAGTCAATACACAAACCATGGAGGAATGGGGTAAATAGTTTGATAGGATAAAAATCTCATTTATGATGTCCCATTTTTGCATCAACAGTTGACAATTTTTACAGGATTTCAGACTGTGTCTCTTCAGTTTAACACATCTGTGTTCTTTTTTTTTTCCTAGCAGAAACAAAGGTCTAGAAGACTTTCATCAATCAAAAACATTTACATATATAAGGTCCTTTATTATTTATTTGAAAATTGTAAGCAGTTTAATATACATGAGAGGAAAACAACCTCCTCAATTCTTAACCCACAGTAATTAACTACGCACCAACATATCATTGTTATCGTATCAATATCTGTTTATGCTGAATCCTGGACCTGAAAAAGATAAGATTATTTTTTCAGACATCATTATGCATTATCTATTATAATATTTCAAATGATTTTGTCTTAGCTATGCTTGTAATAGTTATTCTATACTCTTTAATTTCAGCTCTTTGCCTCTGACATTTACTTTGATTTTTTTTAAAGTATTTAATTAATCTTTAATTCAGAAGAGAATTGTGCAGCACACTGGCAGACCTTTAATTTCCAGAATAGTGCCTGTTTTCTTCTGTGCTGCTTCATAAAACAAATTGCTCCCTGTAATCTGTAAAACAATAAACAGAATTATTATATCTTAGCCTATTCATCCTCTACTGCCCTCCTGAATACCATTTTCTAAATCAAGCAGTGGAGGAAATTACGAAGGTAATGACAAGGAAATAGAAGACAATTATTTTGAAGAGATTAAGAAAAAAGGAGAATATGAATTAAGGTTAAATGAAATGAGAATTGTATTTATGGTATGACTTAATTTTAAACTAACTCACTTTAACCTTAACTTAAAAAAATATACATGAAAAATAAATACTGGCTTTAAATTGTATTAATTGTTTAGAAAAACATCATTTGTACAGGTAAGCTAACTGTGCTGGTAACATTTTCTGACATCATTAGTATAGCATGAGGTCTGAGAAAGGGCTAAAAAAGGCTAAATATCCCAGAAAAACAAAATGAAGGAAAGCATTTTCCTGTGAAATATTTCTTGATGCCTAAATTTGTGATTACCTTATTTTGGCTATTTAAAGAGCTTGATGGAGTTACCTTTCATTTTCTTCATTCATCCAATGCTGTCTACACTGACAGGAAGACTACTCTCTGGTAGCAAAAGTCCCTTATTCTGGGGTTTTGATATCAACTCGTCTTCTCCAGGGGCACTTGCCACACATCTCTCACACACACTCTTGCACACACTTATTCTTGGGGTCTTACTAAACTATTTATGAATGTACCAAATTGTCATCTGTCAAATGAAAACCTGATCTTTAGCTGTCTAAGAAAAATGCGTGCATGCTACCCGACATGTGAGCTCCAGCATGTCAGAGGAAAATTGTCCATTCGTTCAGTACAGTCTGAGTTCCTGCTGGGGGAAGCTGATGAGAAACCTTCCAGATGAGAATACTTTGGTGATTTTTAAGAACATCAGCATTGTCTTCTTCAGCATTGCAGTAAGGCTACTGCTCTTTAAAGGCCTAGGACAGACAAAACAGAGCTGATGTCTAGGACAAGACATGAGTTACCCAAAGCCTTTGCTGAGCCCCGTTGCTCTGAAGCACTTATATCTGTAATCTTCAGACACCTTCATCTCTGCTCAACCCAGTTTTAGAACAGGGTGAAAATGCATAGATTGCTCTAACTTAGTTGGTTAGTGATCCTGAATGTAAAGCAGATACAAGTGTTGATTTTTTTAGACATTATCTTTTCTAAACACAAAATCATGCAGATTGTTTTTCAAGCATTTACCTAATGTTCTGGCTGAATTGCACTAGAGCTTATGTGTTCTGACTGTCTAAATTTCAACTGAAGTTTCAAGGGGACACAAGATTTCTAATTTTCCATCATCTTGAACATGCTGTTTTCTGTATTTTTGTTGTAAGTGTTGCTAATTTTCACTCTAGAGTTGTCAAGGTTTCAGTGATGGGAAAGTGATCCCTGCAAATATAATTTTTAATTAGTTTGTAGAATTTACTGATGTCTTTGCCTGGAATATGCTATATAACTGTCAGATGTTATTATTGCTCTGTCTGAATTCAGACACAAACATACTTAGCACAGATATTTTAAAGATGCCTTTGAAAACTCAGAAGAGAAATCATAATACTTTTCTTATAATCAGAAATAATAACCTCATCCTTTCTCTTCAGCAGTTTGACTTGTTATTTGGTTTTAAAGCAAATAGTATATTCTAGCCAGAGGGAAACCTGATGAGTTTTTACCAGTAAAATTTTCTACTGCATCTCACCATTCCCATAACAGGTTTAATATATGTAATGAGAAAACCTTTTTCCACCTCAGTCCCATTTCAGTGTTAAAAATTGTTTACAAAATGAGATTATTTACAGAAAATTATAGACATAATATTTACTTGATAAGTAGAACTGGATCTAAGTTCATATTTTCCTCCCATGTCCATCCCCATGATTCTGGAACACTAGCTGAGCTATCAACAGGTTACAAACCAAATTCAGTTCAGCACAGTGTTTAAAGATCAGCTGATTTTTCTGTTCAGGGTAGGGGGCCATGTGAGAAATACTCTGAAGTGCATGAATGACTTCAAATTCTAGTTCTTACACTCAGTATTGAAAAAAAGGAATAATAATAGTAAAAAAGCTTAACTAGGGCAAATTTCAGCAAAAGTCCTTGTAAGAAAATGTGTCCAACTTTTCCTTCTGAGAAGTAGTCAAGTCACATTATCATAGAATCATAGAATGGTTTAGGTTGGAAGGGACCTTGAAGATCATCGAGTTCCAACCCCCTGCCATGGGCAGGGATACCTTCCACCAGACCAGGTTGCTCAAAGAGCCATCTAATCTGGCCTTGAACACCTCCAGGGATGGGGCCACCACAACTTCCCTGGGCAACCTGTTCTAGTGTCTCACCACCTGCAGAGTGAAAAATTTCTTCTAATATCTAAATATCTATTCTATCTAAATTTCCCCTCTTCCAGTTTGGAGCCATTCCCCCTCATCCTATCACTACGTGGCCTAGTAAAAAGTCCCTCTCCAGCCTTCTTGTAGGCACCCTTCAGATACTTGAAGGCTGCTATAAGGTCTCCCTGGAGCCTTCTCCAGGCTGAATAACCCCAACTCTCTCAACCTGTCTTCATAGGAAGAGACAAGAAGAATATGGAGAAACTTTTACTCTAGAAAGGATGACTTTGCTTTGGTAAAGCAACACCAAAACTTGCATTCATCCAGAAATCAGGAATACATTTATTCATTAGTGAGTAACAGCATTTTAAAAAATTGGTTTCAGCAAATTTTGGAACAATTCTGCGGACCGAATAGATGCACATATGTGAGTCTCAACAAGTATGTAAAACAAAGTTTCTGATAGCTAACATCCTGTTTCTGGAATAGCATGGAAAAGTTTGTTTTAATAGTTCATATGCTTTATAGAAGATAAAGGTCATTCTTTTATTAGCTGTAAACCTGTATGTAAAATAAATAGTCTCTTGATTACTTTAATAAGCACGTTTTAACAGTTGTACATCCTTTTTGGTGAGGTATGAAAAGAAGTAGAATTTCCTTCCTTGGTTCTTATGGGAAAGATCGACTTTAAGTGCTATTTAAAAAGCATGATCTGTATGAAATTCCAAAAACATATATATAAAAATGCCCTGTGATAAGGGACATATTGAATTTCTTGGAGTTTCTGCTCAGAAGCCTCCCTTAGCTGTATAAAAAATGATGGTGAGAGTCCAGAGCACAGCCAGGACTCTGAGAAATGTGTGATGCCTCTCTGTGTAGGCTTAAGGAGAATGACAGCTCTAGATATGCCTAGTGACAGCTGTGTGTATGCTCACCACTCCTCTCTTTCCCCAAATTGCTTCATAGAACTTTTTGAATGTCTGTGATAAAATCATGGACTCGTGGAAGTAGAACTTCCGTATTCTCTATTTCAAACAAGATTGAATTTAGTGAAGTCTTGTTGCCTTTGCTATGCAGGAGGTCAGATAAGATGATCACAATGGCCCCTGCAGGCCATGTAATGATTGCAGGAGTATTAAAATGTAGAATATTTCTCCATTTTATGTTCTGCTGAGGATGCAAAGTTCGTAACAGAGGCAGTTCTGAGATAATAACCCTTATTCTTTCTAATAAGCATAGTGTCTTTGAACTGAACTCATTATTTTGCCATAGGTTCTGCTGCTTATGGTTTAGTTTCACAAAAGACTATTACATGTGTTGGTTTATTGATATTTCTTCCTAAATCTACTTTTCTTACTTGCTCATTCAAACCTATGCTGCTCAGACATTGACCAGCATTAAAATAGGCAGGTATGAACCATGCTGTATGGGGTTTCAATTACGGAAAACATTGATCATCTTCTTCTTTTAATGTTTTAAATGATTCTGAAAAGTCCATCTTTCTGTTTGGTATTCAGAAATGCTCCAGAACCTTCCTGAGGGCCTTGTTATAAATTTTATAGTAGATAAAGTCTAGTTCAGAGATTTTAGTTACATTATTGAGGACATACCAGATAGTAGCTATTTTAAACCCCCAGGAAATAACTCAATTTGAAGGGGTTTTATTTATTTATAGAAGGTCACGTCATTACTCTGTTGAAATCAGTGTGATTATTTGTTTTTGTTGTTGTAGGCTCAACAGAAATAAATGGATAGAAAACATTTCTTGATTTTGTGAGAGTATATTTAGAAATTAAAAAGGAAAGCATTGTGATAATATATTAGGAATTTCTACTCTGAAGCATTCCTATAAGCCATAAATCCTTATAGATCTGGCATAAACATAAGAGTCTGATTTGTGGTTTTGATTGGATTTGAAGTGGAAAGGTATTTTGAAATGTAGAGAGTTCTTGTAAGCAAAATATTCTGAAGAAAATTACTCAATGAGTGTTGCTGCTGGATTGCCAAAATCTGTCAAAACAAATGGCTTACGAAAACTTTAGAAAGTCTAGTCCTTCCTATCTCTTCCCCTGACTTTTGAGATGAATTTGCCCTGGAGATTGCTATGAAAAGTCATGCACACAGGAAGTTTCATCAACACACAGGAAATTTGCTATAGAAGAGAGTTAGCTGAAAACCATTCATACCAACGCTGGCTCTGAAACGCTACACAGAAGGCAATAAACACCCCTAGAGAAATAAGCGCTACAACTCGAGATAAGCTGCTTCACACCTTGGCAGGGAATAGGTAATACCTGTTTTTTAAATTCCAGGGCTTTTCTACTTGCTCCTGAACAGTGACTGCTCGTATGCTTTCTCTGGCAGTGAAACAGAAGTAGCGTCCTCCATTTCTGCACTGGTCTATGCTGGTCTGTTAATGACTCTTCTCTGCCTTTATGGAATAGTGTAGCTTCCTCATCAGCAGTCAATATTAATCATCAAACACTGGTGACTTCCCTATGAGTCATAAAATATGATCACAACCAGAAAGCGTATCTGCTTTAAGAACAAAGCCAGTTGTCTCCTAAAGTATTACCTCTTCGTACTTTTATCACCACAGCTACAATACACTCCAGGATAGCAGCATAAATAACAACAATCTCTGCCTTGCTGTCTACAGTGATACCCAGTATTCTCCATTTTTGCTGGTCTATGGATACTGTCCTCTTTGAATTTTAGCATTTCTTATTTTATTGGTCACTGCATTTTGCTTGCTTACTTGTGATTTTTGGGGTGGAAAGAAAGAGGACTCTGTTTCCCACAAACACATTTTTATCCCTTCCAAAGAAACTTCTAGCTTATGCCATTACCTTGATAATACTTCAGCCTGGGGCTCTAGCAAACACTTTCTTTCTAGGTGTTGTGTTGCTGAATGATACCAAGCTGTTTGGCGAGGTAGACACGCTGGAANGCCTCTTGTTTTTAGTATTGAAACATATTTTTCCCCAGTCTTTCCATTCATTTCTCCACTTGCTCTTTTTCTTCCTTCCTTCCTCCTTTTCCTTCCATTCTTCCTTTCTGTCCTTTTTTTCTGCCATCCTTTCTACCGTCCTTCCTTTCTTCCTCCCTTCCTCCCTCCCTCTCCTCACCCCTCCCTGCCTCCTTCTCTCCTCTTTAATTGTGTTGCCTCACAGTGACTCATGGCAAGAAAGCTGAACAATAACAACACAACATGATGCTGCCAACTGGCCATTATATAGTTTGCAGCTAAATTTCAGCTTCAGCAATGTGAGCCAGCAATGTGCGATTGCAGCCCAGAAGGCCAACCGCATCCTGGGCTGCATCAAAAGAAGTGTGGCCAGCAGGGCGAGGGAGGTGATTCTGCCCCTCTACTCCACTCTCGTGAGACCNGCCATCCTTTCTACCGTCCTTCCTTTCTTCCTCCCTTCCTCCCTCCCTCTCCTCACCCCTCCCTGCCTCCTTCTCTCCTCTTTAATTGTGTTGCCTCACAGCGACCCATGGCAAGAAAGCTGAACAATAACAACACATGATGCTGCCAACTGGCCATTATATAGTTTGCAGCTAACCTCCACCCTCAGCATATGATCATAAATATGAAATCTCAACAAATGTCAAGGCAGTTTTGTCACTTGCTAAACTGTCATTTCATGTACCATTAGGTGGAATTCTGTCCATTTTTATGTGCACCACAACTAGTCAAAACAATCTGTTTTGCGCATGCCCAGATGAGTATATTCTGCTCATAAGTGCTGTTTCAGCAGCAAGCAAAAAGGGATTTTGAAACTTGTAGAAAGTACATTTTCTCAGATATTCAACCCGAATATGCAAACTGTAATGTCTCTTGAGAGTATTTGCTCGGCCAATTCCACAGAAGGCAAGACAGCTACCTACAGGATAGCCATCAACAAGTAACTAAGGACCACAAATAATCACACATCAATAAACCATGCAAATGTCTTTCTATAATGATGCTGCTGAAAGTAATAAGACTCGTGATCAACAAGTTACTTAGATTAACTCTTACTAGATTCTGTTTGTAATAACAACCATGTCACAGAAATGGGTTTTTTAGGTGAAATAAATTTATAAAAATATGTGTAAACAGCTAATAAATAAATGTTTAGGTGAAATAAATGTTAAGTGTAAAAATAATAAATGGTAAGTGACTCCAGATTTGGGAGATATAATTTAAGCTTTTAGGAAAATAGTTTACAAATGTAGAAATTGAATCATTTGAGGTTTCTTATTTCAATGCAATAAAACACCTGCTAGCTAAACTGCTGTGTGAGCTCACACGTATGCTCATAGTGTACTCCGAGTACTCCAAGTAGAAGGGAAACACAGTCGCATGAAACTTCATTAAAACAGAAGAAATTGCACACACCTATTTCTTACTCTGTGCCACTCTGGTGCCAGCTGGAACCTTCTGTGAGGCAATTCAACTCATCTGGCAGAGATGTCTTAATTTTTTTACTGGGTTACTTTTTGCAGGATCAGTGAGTTGAACTGGCACAGAAAGGTACTCAGTGAGTACCAGATATACCGCTTCAGGAAAAGTGAAACCACACAGATGTGGATGTACAAGAGCAGAGCACAGTACAGGAGGAAGATGTGAGGCCTCTTTTTCTTTGCAGTGATTAATTGCTAAATGGCCTCAGACATCCTTCTTAATATCAACATCAGGCTTAATTGGGCATACTTTACCTTACAATGTCAACGTGTACAAAAAAGGGAAGGGTGATAACTTTACTAAATGGAGAAGATAAATAAAATATTTAGTGAAAATAATGTGAATTTTGTCTTATGATGTAAAAAAACCCACCCAACATCTTGGATTCTCTAATTTGATCTATTTTCTATAATTGGGGAAAATAAATCCAACATTTTCCTGTTGAGGAAGAAAGAAGCATTACATTATCAGTGCCCACTGTAAAGCAATCTCAAATATGTAAATGAAAACACATCCATCTTCTTTGAAGAAAGCTCAGACTTTCTGGATATTTTTTTAAAATCACAGTCAATAAGAGCATGGTTCACACACAGAGGATCAGCCCAGCCAGCTGGTACTTTTTATTGACATTTTCTTTAAATTAAAAAAAAAAAAAAAATCAGATTTAATTGTTTTATCATCTGTCCTAAAAAAAAGAAAGACTCTTAAAATACACAAATTTATAATATGCGTAACGAATTGTTGCACTTTGTGAAAGAAAGACAATCTGTCTTTCTGTCAATCTGTCAAGTTTTGCAACCACGAGTCGTTACTTGAGAAGCTAATGAATAAACTGTGCATGTTTCTATGTTTCTGTGCATGTTTCTGCTTCAAAGGGAAATACACACTACTGTGAATAAGGAATAAATCAATGTGAAATGATTTTAATTTTCTGATCTTTATTCCCATTTCAGCTTTCTTATGCAGGAAAGCAGATATACCCTATTGAACTGAAGGCTTCTTAAGCCCTTTTTCTAGCAGTATGTAGTCCCTCTTGCACTCAGTTTTACATTTTCACAATAATATTACCATTTACTTATCTATTTTGGTGATACCTGCTAAAATTCGAATAACACCCAAGAAGATGTTAATTCAATAATCTAGTTTGGGAGCTTTTAAATCCTAATGTGATTAAATGGTAATATGATTACAACAATCACTTTAAGAAAAATAAAACAATGAAGGACTGAGTAAAACATTTAAAAAAATAAGCATGTTGTTCAAGGAACCATCCAGAATGAAAAGCTTGGAATCAAAAATATTCCCCATAACAGCACAACGACAATAGCTGTAGAGTTAATGTGTCCACTGCCACAAATCACTCCTCAACATTAGCTTAGAAACTACTGTTAAAACCATTTTTCATGCTGCTTCTAACTCTGAGGTCTCCCGATACAGTCACTCTTTTAAAGACAGCTCTTGTTACACAGACAGCTGCTGTTCTGAATAGCAGGTTTTAATTTTATAATTTTTTATCTGAAGAAACACCAAACCTCCAGGCGTGGACCACCTTATTGCCAGTGTTTAATAATTTGCAATTGCTTTGCCAATGTGCAGTAACAGAATGGACGACATCTGCCATCAAGGACTGGCCCCTTACGATGTCTGCAGGCACGTTGCTTTTTGCAATTATTTCGTAGAGTATCTCCAGATGCTTTACACAGCACATGCGGTCCGCTGACCACAGGCTGAATGACTCTTTGCCTACCAAGCCCACTTGCAATTTTCCTTTATTTACTTTCAACCCTTCTTCAGTATTAATAACCTTACCCGAGGCCTATGGCTTATTAACTACTGATTAAGAGCTGTAAATGACAGACGGTAAAGGGATGTTACTGGGAGTACAGTGTTTGCATTCTAGACTGTCAATAAATCTCTCTTGTAATGCCATAATCTGTATGGACTTAGAGTAGACAATCACTCTCACTTAACTATCTAACAATTAAATCTTAGTTCTAAGGAATTTATTTTATTTTCTCCATAATCAGTTGAGGGAAGCCGAATTCCCACAAGTAGTTTTATCCCTTTCTAAAACTGGCAGGAGAAATTAATTTCTCTAGAGGGTAATGGTAATGGGTGTGCATGTATTTCTCCACCGGCTCCATTAGTGCAGAAAGAGCCTAAAACTAGACTTGGTAATTTGGTGGACTGAACATGATACTTAAAGGCAGCTGATTTTAGGATTGCTTCTTTCAGCAAAACAGCATAAAAGATGTTTGCCAGAGCATAGGGTGAAAACAGATTTGCCTATCATTATAACAACATTATAGCATGTTGTATGGGCCTAAAGAATATTTCTGTCAAATTAAAAAGGACCCTCCTATGTGAACTTTCCACATTCCTGACTATATTCCTGTATCTCTCTTATCCTTGTTCTGTAACTCAGCCCAGTTAGATCCTACACATAACCAAAATGTATTTCTCAGGAATACTGAGAACATTCAGATGGCAAGAAAGAAGTATGAAGTTTTTTGTTTGGTTGGGTTTTTTTGCAAACGAGTAACACAAAATATTTATTTCCCACCACAGAGCAAATAATGTAAATACCAAATTAAACTGAATTTTTAGTAGTGCATTAAACACAGTTTGCAAACTTTGTTTCATTCCAAAAGCACTTAGTAAAAACATTATTTCTAAGCGCAACTCAAAGTAATCCGGTGTAAATAACTGAGACCACAATTCAGGAAAATATTTGGGAGGAGAGGCACTTCAGGCTTCAAACTCTTTACAGGCATTTATAATCTATGAGAAATTCTATGTCTAAAAATAATTAAGTTCTTAAGTAATCTATTGATCATGGCTTAATGCATTTCCCTGTCAGTAAAGAACTTAACCTTACTTTTAAGCAATGCTTCATGCTAGAGGTGTCTATGGAAAGTTTCAAACAGGTATAGTATTTCTGGGTGTTCTCCTTCTCTTAGGAATGTACAGGCAGAGAAAACAGTATTTTATCTCCATCAAATTATAGCATAGTCATTGCTCAAATTATTGAATATAATTAAGACAAAGGGTGTTCAATGAATAATTACTATAGGTATGAGCAGGTGCCAATGAGTGTGAGCAGAGTGATGTCAGACGTACTTTGGGTGCTCATTTCTACAGTTCTGCCACTTAAGGAACTGTGGCCATTACAGACACAGACAAACTTTCTGGATCTCAAAATCACCGGTCTGCCTTGTTAAGAGCAGCAAGATATGTACAAACTAGTTCAGATTGAGGGAGAGGGAGAGCTGTGGAGCTGTGGAGCTGGTTTCTGAGGGTTTTGTGGCAACCATTCCCAAGGATCCCCTGCAATCTGTTGCGAGGCTGGATGTTTACTGAGGCAGCCACTGGTGTCACTGGCTCGTGCCTCCTTCCCACTGGGAATTCGGATCCCACTGCTGGCCATTAGTCACAAGGGCCTGTCTGCTCCCATTTTGCTAGTGTAAATTCTGGTGATGATATTGGTGCCTTTTTGTTAAAGCACATGAAAGGCATCATCGGGAGTTGAAAACCAGTGATCGCAGGCTGTCCCGACATTCACGCTGTTATCTTGGCTCTCTGTTTGGCAGTAAATGAATGAAAGGCAGCAGGGATCTGTGACCTTAGGTGTACGCTGCAGCAGATAGTGCTACTGGATTAGATGTATCTTGTTTCAGGGTTTTATTTTGGACTTGCAGAATGTGATCATGAAGCATGCAGAATAAAATCAAAGAATCATCAGCATCTAATTCTGACATGTATTACTGTGGGTATCTCTCCTTTTCTCCATTATTGGAAAAAAAGCATCGATCAGATGGCCTCCTTTAAAAAGATACGTCAGAGTGATGACGTTCTACACTGCTTTCTCCTTGTGTGCATTTTACCTCATTCCCAGCACTCAGACTGTGAAACCCCTCAGGTTATGGCACTTTTCAAAACAAGACAATTTTTTTTTAATAGAACCCAGGGCATGCTAGTCTATGAGGAACTTTACGAGGCTGTTCTGGCATATGTAGAATTTGCCTAGTGTCTCTAAGCATCTGGGTTTAGTATCTTGTAAAAGTATTCATTGCAGACTTATACTACTGCTATTTAAAGATTTAGGAGGCTGAGCCAGGAGTTATGAAACTGCAGTATCAAATTATTAAAATGAAGTTATCCAATGTGATATCATTATTTTGAAAGCTATTCTAACATTCTCTTTTACCTGCATCAGCCAGCATACACTTCTACGTAGGCTCTGGTGATGGTTTGGAAACAGAAACTTCTCAATACTGGGTTACTTTCTGTAAATATGGAACATGACACAGAATATCAATTCTTTGACTTCCCCCCCGCCCTGTTTCCAAACAACTAATATTACATTGTTGATGTCAACAGGGATTTACCAGGTACCTCAGTGGCACCAAGACAGACTCACAGGGGAGGCAACTTTCTAAGCATTCTTACACCGCATTACTGAATTCAGACTTGTAGTTCAAGTTCCTTTATTGTATTGAACTAAGTCTTCACACAGATGGATCAATGTCTGAAAATACTAAAACAGCTTTTCCTAAAATATTAATTAATTTATTAATCTTTCATTCCTTATAATACATCCTTCTTGCACCTGACAGGAAGTGAAATTAAACGAAAACAGAAAAACTATGCTCAGTTCATAACTGACAGCAAAAACCTTCAGTCTCTCTGACTTGCTCCATCACTTCTTATGGAATGTTGCTTGGTGGAGCGATAAGAGCTTTCAAAGGCTCTTCTTTAATGATTTTTAGTGTTGAACCTGAAAAAATTTATAAAGGCATTCAATAGCATTATCCCTGTTTTGCAGATGGTCAAAACAGGGCCCAAGAACAGAATAGCATATCTTAGTTGGAAGGGACCTACAATGATCATCTAGTCCTGACACCTGACACAGCCTCACCACTTCAACGCTGACCAAAAATTAGAGCAAATTATTAAGGCCATTGTCCGAATGCTTCGTAAACACTGACAGACATGGGACATCAACCACCTCTCCAGCAAGCCTGTTGCACTGTTTGACCACTCTTTCTGTAAAGAAATGTGTCCTAATGTTAAGTCTGAACCTTCCCTGGCACAGCTTTGGACCATTCCCACACGTCCTGTCACTGGATCCCAGGGAGAAGAGATCAGCACCTCCATCTCCACTTCCCCTCCTCAGGAAGCTGTAGAGAGCAATGAGGTCGTTCCTCAGCCTCCTTTTCTCCAAACTAGACAACCCCAAAGTCCTCACTGGACATGCCTTCCTATAAAGAAGGCAGCTATTGATTAAGGAACAAAGATACTGTCACTACACTACCCTATCACTCCTGGTTGACATATTCCCTTCCTCAACATCTTATTTATAAAAATCTACTAATATAAATTAGGCCAGCCTTCAGCTCGAGTGAATTTGTCTCTTTTGTCTTAAAAGCTTGTTTGAGAATTTTTCTATATAATATTTGATTTTTGAGCTACAGCAACATAAGAGCAGAATTCACCACCGCAGACAGTCCTGTTCTATATCTGCTCTAAGGACAACATATTGGAGAGTTCCATAAACTAACCAAGCTCCTGTTAACAACTAGGAGGTTTTATTAATGCTCAGAATCTCAGACCTTTGCTGTGTAAAGTCCTAACTAAACTAGCAAAGTCCTCTCTGATGCTGGTCACAGACCTGGTAAAATGCTCTCTACTGCACCGAGGATGTGGCTATATGCTGCCTTCAACTGTTGCTACGCTACCAGCACTTATGTACATCTCTGATGAAATCAAGTGTTTTATTGCAGTGTATGTATGTGACTTCTAATATACCCCAATTTACTTTTGCCATTGTGAGTTTTCCAAGATCTGTCGAGAAGAAAGGATTTTTTTTACTCTTGTCAAGTTTCATTATGATCTAGTGCTATACTTCTAATTAAAAACTCAGAATTATCCACTTCAGGATTCAAAGTGAACAAACAGCAAGCAAAGAAGCTGAACTGGGAACAACTGTAAACATCAGGAATGAAGAATTAAACTTTATTGTCAAATCATTGCAGAGCTGTACAACTCAGAGAAAGACTAGACTCAAAAGGACTGTATCATTCCCCTCATAAGAGTGTTTATAAACTTTTGAAAGTTTCTGTTACTGAAGTCCCCCCCCTTCAGTTCTTACTGGTTTTATGCCTCCTTACTCCTCACAGGAGCCCTTCCCTTCCCCCTCCGGCCTGGTAACCACTACATTCAGCACAATTTCTTACAGGTGTTTTCAAAGAAACTCAGGAGATATTTAATGGGTCAGTCCACATACTACGTTCATATACTATGATCAGTCTTTTACCATCAACTAGCCAGGGATAAGCACCAGGGATATTCATCTGTGAATATAACCACTGAAAATGCGATTTGAAATTTAATTTTGGAAAATCCAAATGTTTGACTTTAAAATGTGGTCCTTCTGAGTATGTTTGCACATGAAAATAAAAGACTTACAGAAAGCAATTAAGAAAGTCTCAAGATTTTACTGCCTATTTGAAGTTGAACAGCCATGTGTGGGTAATCTATATACTCTTGGAACAACTATAATCTCAGATAACTGAGATAACTGAGATAACTCAGATAACTGAACTGCTTTCCAGCATCAGTGATATAAAGACTCATCTGACTGAAGGCTTAGTATCGGGTGGCAGAGATTCTGGGGTTTGGATTACAACTATTTATATCAGGTGTGGTTCAGGCTATTTTAAGCAGCAGAATCTGAAAATGCTAACAAAACAAACATCAGTTATGGTGATAATATTTTAAACCTGCTTGCATTTCCTCCATTTTTTTATTCAGTTTTATTTATAGTTTGTTTTATACTTTTCTATGGGCTTCTGAACACAATTGCAATATAGATTTTACAGAATGTTTTTATAAACCAATTGCAATATTTTTGCATGTTTCTACTTTTCCCAATAGTCTTCATATTTTGAAAGTGTTGCTCTCTAAGTAAAGCACTGCAGTTCATTTAGTATCTTCTGTACCTTTTATGCTGAAACAGGTTCTGTTCATTTTATGAGCTAAGTAGCTCTTTGCAAAGGGAACGATATTTTTTGATTTGTTTCTTTGTGTGAGTCCCAGCCGTGCCAGTTAGTAACTGGATCTTCCCCCCCCCCTCCCCCAACAAACCCAGGCAAATAACACAATCAAAACTCATGAGTTTTCCGCCATTCACATGAGGAACCTCATTTGTTAGAAGCATCCTGCTGGATTCTCCTGGGACTGCCTAGGACAGAATTATCTCACACTCCAACGCAGATTCAGAGGAACAGTCTTTATTAGTACTTCTACAATGTGTTTCTCCCACACAAATCAGTGAATTTTTCAAAGCTGTTACTTACTGCTATAGTATCAATTTGCATAAATGTCACTCTCAGTCAGTCTAAAAATTTCTGGTTCTTATTATGTCATTTCTTTTAGTGGGGAAAAAAAAGAAAAAACTTTAACTGACATTAATGTATGAAAAAGATACAGTTTAAAACTAAATGTCATTCAAAGTATATATACTCCTTTAGCTCATCATGAAAAGAGTTCCCACAGCCAAATAGACATCCTCTTCCCTCTACCTCTACCACCAAGGAGTAATCCAGAATATGTGGAATTAAATGAACCAAATACACAGAAAAACAGAATATCTCGAGTTGGAAAGGGCCCATAAGGATCATTGAGTCCAAATCCCTGCTCCTCACAGGACTATGTAAAACTAAACCATATGACTAACAGGGTCATCCAGACACTCCTTGAACTCTGACACACTTGGTGCCCTGATCACTTCCCTGGGGAGCCTCTTCCAGTGACTGACCACCCTCTCAGTGAAAAACCTTTTCCTAATGT
Organism: Anarhynchus alexandrinus; assembly: GCA_008711295.1. Classification (NCBI taxonomy): domain Eukaryota; kingdom Metazoa; phylum Chordata; class Aves; order Charadriiformes; family Charadriidae; genus Anarhynchus; species Anarhynchus alexandrinus. The sequence goes on from VUYV01000024.1 coordinate 7,190,291, forward strand.
CCAGTCTGAACTTCCCCTGACAGCACTTCATTCCATTTTCTTGTGTGACCACCAAAGAGAGGAGATCAGCACCTCCCCTTCTGCCCCCCTTGAGGAAGTTGTAGACTGCCATAAGGTCACCCTTCAGCCTTCTCTTCTCCAAGCTGAACAAACAAAGTGACCTCAGCTGGTCCTTGTAATCTTGCCCTTGAGACCTTTCACCATCTTGTTGCCCTCCTCTAGACACACTCTAATAGTTTGATGTCCTTCTTGTATTGAAGTGTCCAAAACTGCACATAGTGCTCAAGGCGGGGTCGGCCCCAGTGCGGTGTAGAGTGGGACAATCACCTCCCTCAACCAGCTAGCTAAGTCATATCTATTACTTAAATAGAAACACATGCAGACAGAGAATCAAAGAATCATAGAATGGTTTAGGTTGGAAGGGACCTTAGAGATCATCTAGTTCCAACCCCCCTGACCCCTGTATGTGGATATAGATATGTAAGTATGTGTATATACATGACAGAAACCCAAGGATTTCTCTTTAGCCCTAAAGCTTGGCCTTGCACCTTGCTGAGACTTAGCCCAAGGAAATTATCTGTAGCCTTGGGGTTAGAGTAGGGACCTGCAAAGTGGCTGTCAAAGGAAGGGATAGGCTACACAAAAAATTATCCCCTGATAAATTTTGCATCTGAGGTAGGCCTGCCTGGGATGGTATTTTTTGTTTTCAGCCCATACAAAGATTTCAGTTTAGGATTAGGCTTACAGTAGGAATTCCAAATAGGAGAGAGCTGAGCATACCATTTGGAGTCGAGCTGCAAAGAGTCTGCCAAAGGAGGATAGGTTGCATGAAATACTTTGTCCAATAACTGTTTCATCTGGACTAGGGTTGGGGGTCCTTGGCTGAGGCTCAGAATATGTCTAGGGTTAGGGTTAGGGTCAGGTTTAGGGTTAAGATGAGGATAGGAAAGACATGAATACTCGAGGTACATCTGGAGTGGGGCTGTAGAGGCTCTGCCAAAGGAAGGCTTAGCTTGCAAAAATAATTTCTTTTGAGAACATTTTCAATCAGATCCTTGGTTAAGGCTCAGCCCAGGTTTAAGGTTTTAAATCTGTGATATATATAAGGGTCCTTGGCAATGGCTAAAACCATGCTTGGAGTGTTTACGCCGGGAAGAGAAAAAGCCCAGACCTCCATTTGGCTGCAGAGGGGCCACCAAAGGAAGACTTAGGCTGCTGAAAGAGCTCTTCACTGAGAGCTTCTTTGCCTTGAACATGGGTCAGTTCCTTGGCAAAGAATCAACCCACACCTAGGGGAGGATTTCAGAAGAAAGGAATCATCTTCAAAAGTATCATTCTTTTAAGGCATGGTCTTTTTTATTCCAATATGTCTATGAGTTGATGCAAAACTATTCACAGTTTGAAAATTTAAGTAAAATATTCAGCTTTTCTGTTTACATAAAACAGAGATTTTCTTTTTTTTTTTTTTTTGTTAAACTCACCAGAACATACATTACTTCTTCTAAGGTCTGGGTAACTGGGAGAACTGCTTTTTCTTTTTCTCTGTCTCTTGTTCTTAGTCTGAGGGTGGAGTGTTGGAATTAAGGTGTAGAATATCTATAAACTGCTTTGTGCCAATACTACTTCTAGCTTGACTGAGGAACATAAATAATTCACCTCCAACAAATCAATTAACTATATCTGGGGCTTAGAATGATTTGTCTCCTTACTAGTCTGTTTGTGAAAAGTGTCTTTTAATCTCCACAAAAGCAGCAACTTTATGTCTTTCCTGGTGTAGACTTGAGCACTTAAAAATCCTGCTGACAGACCAAGACCCTGGAATTATATTGTCCTTTATTCAGAAAAGGAGATTCCAGAGCTGGGTTGAAAATCATATGAGTCTTAAAGAAGGAATAGAAAAGAATGAGTGTATTAATCAGCAAAATCCCAAGCAACTCCACTTTATTTGTGTTTTTGAGAGAGGAAAAACAGAAATTTAAGATTTCCTTCCATTACGGTTTATTCTGAGCACACTTCAGTGCAGCGGGGAACATTGCTGCAAACCAAGGAGCAAGTCTGACTTTTCTAAATGTAGAGTGACTGGCATTCTGATTGCTGTATATGCAGACTATTCACCTGTTACAGTAAGCCAAGCTATTCCTTTTATTACCCATAACAACATAATGGTTTTTCTGCTGGAGAATATAGATTTTTTCTTTGCTACAGTTAAAAATATATGTAATAAAATTTGCTACATTTGAGGTGCGGGACCATGAAAATATTAACTGTCTATTACATAGCAAGAAGAAAAGGCAAAACTGAATTTCCACAAGACTCAATCTCATTATTATTCTCCTCTTCGTGTTGTGTTACAACTTTATCTAANAAGTTTGTACAGACAGGACAGACAGGACTCTGACTCTAAGTCATTTAAGTCATTTGGATAAGGAGATTAAAACACTATCATCTTTCTTGTGTAATGATAAGAAAAATGACCTTAATATGTTTTGGGTGAGCTCTTTGCAGCCACCCATCCCAACTTTAGCTACATGAGCCTTCCTGATAAGTGATCTATGCTGTCTTAAGCACTATGGGAACAGCAACACTACAGCTCCTAGAATGGAAAAAGTTTAGACTAAAGACAGACATCTTTGGTCTAAAGGGACCCTGTCATGTTCACCTTAACCAGCTGCAACATAGGCTGACATAGGAAGCAGCCCTATTAAACAATAACGTTTGAGTAAATGAAGAGAAGGACGGAAAGGACTGGCTAAATGTAAGATTGGCTTATTTACTTACCCCTTCGAGAAGACTAACGTCATGGCTATAAATGTTCAATGCACTGGGGCTTCTAAGCTGAAATAGTGTTAAATTATTAATTGTTTTCTTCTTGGAATTTATCTGAATTTCTTCCTAAATCTTCCTAAAGAGTAAAATTCTTTTTATTTCCAAGCCTGGAACAATAACCTTGTAAAAGATATGAATCTTAGGGGAACTCAGATAAAGTCACTGTTTTTTCCATGTTAATGAGTAGGCTTCTGTGTTGTTTATGATTTCAGAAAAACCCTTCTGTGATCAAAACCAGCCCCTTATGCCATCAACAACCCATGGCAGAAAGTTACTTTTGATTGTCCTGCATTTGCAGAAAAGGAAACAGGCTCCTGGAGACTGAGTCAATTTTCACAGAGATGCCAAAGCAGATTTTACTGGCTGATTAAAATTTGGAGGCAGTTTTGTCATCTAGCATTCACACATAAGCTAAATCTTGCTTAGAAACTCTGCTGAATTAGTGAATACCAATGCTACAACTAGAGAATATTTAAACAGAGCAGAGATTTCAATGTGATCAGGGAGCAATTTAGAGAGCTTTTACCCAGAAGATCCTGCACATCTCAAGAAGGGCAGGAAGCTCAATTGGCCACCCCCTGAAGCCAGTGAACAAATTCCCTTTGAGTACATCGGCTGTTGCAGAGAGCTGAAGGGTGAGCACCACAGCTTTGTTTTTTGATGACTTAATGAACAAATCAGTCATCAAGAAATATGCTTGTAATACCTCCTGTGATTGTTCCTAGTAGCTACCGGTAGTTTCTGAGGATAAGTAATAGTTAGCGATTTAACAGTTTAATATACTTTAAGTAAAAAGGTCCATATTTCATAAGCAGACTTTTTGAACCAACTCATTGATATTTATAGCTATAACACCAACGAACATTTAAAGTAATTGTCATGCAGTTGTAGATGTTTCATGGTATTTGAAAAGTGTGTTTACAGAAAGTGACAGATCATTAATCCAAACCTCTCTCTAGGCATGACCTCAGTTTCATGCACAATGACAGTAATTTCTCAAGACTTCTGACTTCTCATCAGGATGTCCCTTCTGCTTGTACACTTGATTGCATCTAATAAACTACATGATAATAACTTGCCCTTGCTAACTTTATATGCCAGTATGATGTAACAGAAGCTGAAAATGACAATTTCTTTTGAAGTAACCTCTACAAATATGTTGATAAAAAAGGAACATTTTTGTGAATTTCATTTTTGAAGAATAATAGTGTCTACAGCTGCTCTTTGTGCGTGCTTTGAATGTTCCATTACTCAGCAGCTTGCGTTGGAGCTGATGAGAATTTCCAATATTCAAAAGAGAGCCAGGAAGCTGCATCATACCATGAGTTAGAATTTGCAAAGACTACACAATACCCACCACTTTCACAACAACTAGGTTCCCAATTGCCTGATAAATTCACTCAAAAAACCCCCAGGTGTCTTAAATAAAATATTTAGACTTTAATGATATTACTGAGTTTTGTATGGACTTAGGCAAGTGAACTACTCAGAAGTCAGTGCAGCTTCAGTGTCAGCAGATGAAAATTTCAAAGATTTCCAGAGTACTTAGCATTACAAATTCCAGTTAACAATCTTGAATACCATAGATACAAATCAAAATTTTATCCTAAGATTCCTTTGATGAAATGTATATATCTGAACTTAACATCTTTGTGCCCTCTAGGAAAAAAATTGTTTGAACTTGCAACCCAATTCATCACATCTTCAATTCTAAAATAGGACTTCATAACTCTGCCCTAGGAGTGTCAATCCATTGACTAACGAGCATGTGGTTTGACCTGTTCACGTGTAAATACCTATGTTGCTGATAGCTAAATTCAGGAGCAAATCCCACCTGAAAAGTCTGTACAATTATATGGGAAAGGCAGTTGGAAAACTATTGTGCTGATATAAACAAGGTGAATTTAGGAAATAAAACTAAAAAAAAAAAATAGGTAAAAGTAAACTTAACCCTACAGTCTAGCAGCCTTGCCTAAGAGACTTAGGATAGCACAAGAATAAGATATCTTACCCCAGATTTTAACACATGATAAACAAATTGGACACTTGGACTCAATGATCTTAAGAGTCTTTTTCTTTTTAAATGATTCTATTATTCTATGAAAAACAATCTACCATCACTGATTGAAATTTAAATATGAATGGGTGTATGTAGAACAAATAGAGAGTTGGAGTTTGGAAACTCATTGGGCAGGAAAACTTGCTGGTATCTTTGAGTAGCCTACTCAATACATTGTGCAGCATAATTCTGGCAGCTAAAATACAGTTTTTCATATTCCAGGACACAAATAAAATGAATTTGTGCAACTGAAACCATTATACGCTTTGTGTAGTACCCTGTTCCACAAGATGCCTCACTGAAGTCAGTATACATTGCTTATGATCAATGAAAAAAATATTATCCTAAGATAACAGAAAGATAGTTTTCCTGTCATATACCTGACTCAGATCAAAAGGACATTGTGTGGAGATGGAGACATACTTGGAATGTATGTGTTACCACAACATACATTACGCTGAATGGTCAGATCCAGCCATTGTATTTCCTATAGATGCTCTCTTTCCTCACCATACACATGGAAACCCCACTAGAGACTGGCAGAGTTTCTGGGCAGTTTATAAAGAAATTCAAAGGAGGCTGTCAAGAGCAACTCAGATGCCACCACCCCTATGTTTTTGGCAATAAAAAAAGCAGCAAATACCTTGTTTTATAAAGATGGACATTATAGTAAGCATAACATCTTCCAGATGTTTCTGTAATTTTACTTCCTAAACTTGAAAAGTGTACAAACTCTCAATTACAAATCCTGCAGTTCCTTCTTTGTCTCTGCTACTAGGATAGTGTGGAAGTTTATTTACACATTTGCCCATTTTTATATGCATGAATCCTTTATTAATCCAGCTGTGGAATGATTGGATGATTTGGAAAGCATTACACAACATATGGAAAGCTTCCAGATTGCAGAAGCATAGTGTTGCTTAAGGGCATTCAAAGGATTTATCTGTTTTTTCTAAGTCCTGACAATACACTGGTTCAGTAGGTGGGAGCCAATGCCTTTGATTTGAGAATATGTGCTCAGAAATTCACTGCCTGATGAGATGGGATGCTATGTTCAGTAATCAAGACCACAAAAAATTTAATACTTTCAAAAAGAACATACTAGCAAATTCTCAACAGCTCCTTTGGATTTTCCTTGCTGTACAATTTCAAACACCATGTGTGTATGCTGTTCCTGTTGCTGGTGTCTTCCCTTCTGCAGCTATTTTGCAGCACAAAGGAACCACTAAGCTTCTGAAGCAACACTCAGTAAAAACTTTAGTTACTTAATATTGTCTGGGTGTGACCAATATTTGGCATTCTCACACTTTCTATGAAAAGTGCTTGTGTGCTATTAAATTAGTGAATCCCTATGAACAAGCCAATAATGCTTTCTACTGGAGAGAAGAGCAAAGAAGAAAAAGTTTATGAGTAGTTTTGATCCTTATTTGTACGAAACCACACTGTCCACAGGCGAGAAGAAGAGGTGAGAAACAACTTTTTTCTCACTTCTCACATAAGCTCCTTCCAAAGGGGTCACTTCCTTTTCCACTGAAATTGATTCAACAGTCGAAACACTGTTTTGACTAAGGAACTGCATGGGGCTCTTTATATATTTTAGTTAAAATCACATGCATGAAGCTCTGTGTTTGGAATCAGTTGCAAATCAAATATTTGTGAGTCTCTGGCCTCAAGCTTATACTCATTACTGGCCTAAAGTTAAACCCATTACTCTCCAATTTCAGCGGGGGTAAGGTTTCGGCACTTGGACGCAGGAGGTAAGTCCCCATTGTCACTCTCTATAACTTTCTGTTATAAACACCCTTATCCTTTGCAGAATGAGCCATTTTGCTGCACTTTTGTGCAGCCAAAGACCCTTTTGGTTTCAGTATCTCTAAAAGTTGTCTGCTTTTTCTTTCTCATTTCAGCGAATTAACATTTTCATTACACATTTCTTCGTTAGCTCACAGCTCAGTCCCCGCCCTATCTGCATCTATTACTGTACACGGATGGGACCTCTCTGGAAAGCCCTGGAACCCACACTGTTTTCAGTAGTCTCTGAATCCAGAGCTGGTCTGGGAGGCAGCATTACCTTTGGTTTTGACTTGAAAACTAAATCAGAAAATTCAGATCTTGCCACAGATCAACTATCTTCATCCTACTTACCTCCAAGGTGACACAGCTAGTATGGAAATCTCACTGACTTACATACAATACCTAAAAGGTTGTGAAATAATTCATCAGTCCTATTCAACACTGGCTCAAGAATCATAAAAAGAAAATTATTTTTAAAAATTAATCATTTGGTTAAACGTTGACCTTTTTTCTGATTGCTGAATTAGGATTTATGTGAGTTGGATTATTGCTCCCTTCTCTCACCTGAATTCCCCAGCCTAGTAATCCTGCCTATTGTGCCAGCTTTTAGTTAGAATGTGGAAGAGAGACATGCCAATAGCCATTACAGTGTTATATTATTATAGTGTGCACATAAAATTATAGATCATATTTTTGTTTCCGTCAGAGAAATGCATTTATTTTATGGATTTTCTGATTGTTCAGTTGCAAAATGGATGCAGTTTCTTTTGTAATATGGGGTTTTTTTTCCGATTTACTTATCATAAAATTTGTACTTCCTCTTTTGTTGAAAATCAAACCATTTTCTAAGGAAGGGAAATGTTTCTTTTGTTCTTTTCAAGAAATGTGTTGAAACATCATGGCAAATGCACATATTCCTTCTATTTTGCTATGTTGAGAAAAAAAAGATTAAAATACTTGACATCCAATACTGTAAGGTTTTAAGGAATAATGAAAGGCATATACTGCGGGTCAACTCAAGTAGTTCATTTTAACTAAATTGTGCATTCCAATGTTTTTGTTCCACAATACAAAAAACAGAAAGGGGCAAAGTAATTTGATAGACTAAAACAACACTAGCAGCTTCTATGTCAGTAAACATTTTATCAACAGTTGGAGGCATTTTTAATACTAGCGATACTATCAAATATGTTTTCTGCAAAGGGAAGAAACTTGATTCTTTTCATAATTATCCGCTTCTCTTTAAAAGTAGTATTTTAATAAACCATATTTTTTGCAATGCTATGTCTGATTCACTCATCTGATTAAAACCAAAGAAGTTGTGTTTCACCCTCGTATTTCACTGGCTTTCATTTTGATATCTATAACTACCACGTTAATTCAAAACCTCTGCAAACAAGAGATGTTTCATACTTGCCCATCTGATCTCATACAAGACAGAAGTCAAAAAGTCATCAAGTTTGATGACCCTCCTACTTGACACTTGAGCATCTGACTCTTGCCATTGCAATAGAGCTAGGGTTAATAAATGAGTCACCTAACGGGTGGAAACAGGAACAAAAATCTTATTCCTAAGTGAGCCAGCTGAAGGGGGGAACAGGAATATTATTTGAGATACTTTGATGCAGAAATAGGCAGAAGTAGGACTGAAAAGTCTAACCACTCTCCATAAGGGTTGCAGAACATGAGCACAGACTTGACGAAGAGTGTTCGTAGTGAGTTTGTTGGTTTTCCCTATATCTTCTATATGTTCCTAAACCCAGAGTGTTTGTAAAGATGCTTTGCAGAATGCGAATAATTCTCTGGGGGCCATGCAACTGTTAAATATTGCATGCAATGATAGTAAGGTGGCTTTCCGAGAGGCTTGGGAGGATCAGTGAGAGTTGGTACTGAGCAGGTTTGCAGACAATTCTCAGCATGGTTTACAGAAGGGCTCCTGGGGCACCTGGGATTACTACAGAGGCCACAGACTGAATGCGGCTTGGGCTAATTAGAAGCCACTCCACAGAAAATACTGAAATGGGAAAATGAATGTTTCTGCTTTGGAGTGAAACTTTTGCATTTTGTGTCTAGTGCAAGTTCTGATATTCTTATTTTGAAAAGAAAAAAATTAAAATGACATTTTTATCAACACTGATAAAAACTGCAGAGGTTTCTGGGCTGATCTATCTATTCCTAGGCCTAAGGGAGTCAACTTAATGGGCACAAAAATAAAGGATTTGTCACAGAAAAGTTAAAAGGGTGTAATTAAATTAGCACATTTCTGCAGGAGATTTAAACTTTGCCATATTGGTATTTTTCAACAAAAAAACCACACACACATTTAAGTTTTTAATTTTCTTCACTGAGTCTTTAAATTGCATTCTGCTTTTCTGCTTACTTTCAATTTCAACCAGGGAATGACCAGCTTTGTGCTGTGAAAAATACTTGAACCAGGCAAAACACATTTCTGTTTCTTGACAGATGCAAGAATTTAATTATGGAAATATTATAGAATAGTTGCTAAATTCAATTACTTACAGATTCATCTGTATCTGTCCAATATTCTTTATGGTTTCTCACTTGAGGTGACATTTTTTTGACAGCTGTCTATTCTACTGCATGTAAGTATAATCATTTAATTAAAGATTCTGCCATAGGTCTGTTAATAACATCATACCAGATACCTGGAATTTTGCCCAAACAAGTACTGCAAGTCAGATTCTTAAGCTATTTTGGCATTTAAAAAAAACCAAACCAAACACAAAAAACCTATGAAAAAGATTTTTCAAAATCTTTAGGTGTATGAGTAAGTTTGAAAACCCAGTAGCTTAAATATTGTGTGAATACGTCGTGAATTTATACTATTAAATCACAGTCCATTGCATTTATGTTAATGTCAAAGAAATTGTTCCAGGTTTTATTGACAATTTCCATTGTTTTTAGAGTATGCTAAATAGGACAAAACAAGTGTGGTAACTGAGCAGATTAAGGATGCTGACATTCCTTATTTTATCAGACTGATGTCTATCAATAAAACATAGCACAGTGCTTCAACTCATTAATTTCAATTTATCAGCTACTTTATCCATTTCTGTTGTCAAATTTGGCTCAAAAACCTACAACAGAAAGGAAACTTAAATTGAAAAAAATGGTTACCTATAATTTTCTTAGTGAAATTAAGGAATTGATAAAGAGTTTTCACTATATTAAATAATGAAAATTATTAAATAATTAATCTAAAACTTCAAATAGTTAACTTAAGAGAAATTCAGATCTTAAATTATTGTCTCATCTGGAACATATTGAGTTTTATTCAAAATAGAGGCCAGGCTAAATATCTTGAGATCAACACTCCGGTGACTCACATTCCATTTGTAGATGAGCTGAAAATATCCCAATTCATTGTCAAGAAACAATTCTAATTTTGAATAAGACTGTATGTGAAAAAAAATTCTTTAGGAAAGAAAAAATGTGTTGCTTTTTTTCAGCATAAAATTGCTTCATATTGGAACAAATTATTACTTATTTTTAGTATAAGGTCCCAGTAGAACTCCTGCCTGCTTGGTCTCTTTTTTAAAGGATTCATGATGCAAGATTGCAGCTTATTTTCCCTAGAAAAGCTTTCCCAGGAATTCCATGTCTTAAACGTACAAACTCATAGCAAGTACAAAGACAATGTATTTCAATGGCAGGAGTATAGAAAGAAAAATTGGTATTAAAAAGTATTATTATTCTTAAAAATTCTTAAGGGATAGCAAAAATTCATGTAGTGGTGAATAGAAGGGGATACAGTATTTCTTAGAATCCAATAAGATTCAGTCAACACATGTATATTCCAGCACCTTCATTTTGGCTTAGAAGACTCCTAGCTTTTACAAAAAATTTTAATTTTCATCAGAAAATTCTCTAGAATATATGTTCTTTAGAATATTATTGTGGGAAACTGAATTCAAAGATACCTTCACCTGAATTTACCACACGAATTCCAGAAATACTGGTAAGGTTCTATCCACTTAGAAGAAAGTACAACAATTATTTTGAATATTTCATAAACACAAATACAACCTCTCCTCAAATCAGGCCACTGCTTGCCAGATTCAATGCTGTCCTCTAAACCATGCACAGCTTTCTTCATTTTACTTCAATTATTAAGCCTCATTTAAGTAAAGCTGTCTTGAAATGATACACCTCAAAACTCTAACCTGACCTGATTGTCTGGAGGTATCTCTAGTTGATGAAATAACACCAGCACATACCTCAGGACATCACAAATCATGCAGACACACACACATGCAGAGGTACACACACCCCCATGGAGCTTCCTGAATTTCTCCATTGTCTACAAAGAGATTCTAGATTACCATCTTTGATTAGGTGACAACACTCTACAGTAGTCAAAATAGGTCCGATGAGCTCCTGTCCTTCGTATATACCAGTCCTTAAATGAAGTTAACCATTGCATTGAGTCAGTAATGCAACTTAGATTTTAAATACGAGACATTTCCACAAGCAGATACTCTGGAGTACTGTCAACAGTTGGACTTCATTTGGCTATGCAACCTTCAGAACCTGTTAAAGTTTCTTTTTCTGTGTATAGTGTCAAAGCACCTTGAACATTTCATTAAATAATGAGTAAATATTAAAGGATAGAGAGTAAAGTGAAGCAAATCACTGATTATTAATATTTAAATGACTGAATGTTCAGAGGCCAGAAAGAAAAGGCATGTAGCTGGTAGAACATTTCCTAAATATTTAGATGTTCGAAGTAAAATGCATCCCTTGTATTTTAGCTTTTTTACAGCTCCTTTGAACCATTCATGAAACATGAATCCTTTGTGGCTTGTAGGTAAAGATAAATTTATTTTACTATTTCTACTAAATATTTATTTTTCTCGTTAAGTATTTCTCCCTTTCTGTAATCTTCTATGAAGAGCATCAATTTCTGAATATTCCTACCTAGATTAACTTTTTTCGACCAGAAGAATTGTAAGAATAGGATAATAAGTCAGCTAATGAGTTCTGCAATGAAAGAAAAGCTGATGGGCCTGATGGAAGCTGAGCAGATGTGGAAAGCTGTTGAAGTCAAACACTACCAACTCATTCCCTGCAGGCTATGAATATTTACAAGATGCATCAGATACCAATGAGGTGTAACAGGTGACATGATTGTATTTTTCTATGACACGGGAATGTTAGGCAAATATACTGCCATGGCCCAAATCCATTCTGTAATGGGATTCTATAATGCTATGATTTTTCCACCTCAGCTCTCACTGGCTTGACGTTTTCAACTTTCCAATGGAATATATACTTGGTCGTTTTAGGCATACTCAAGTATAACCTGATATGATTTTTTTTCATCTGCCATATCAAAAATAAAGAATATCACAAATTCTATTTACGTTAAAATATCTTTATGGTGTTAATTTATCCAGCATTTGCAATGGTAGTTTTATGAGGTTGTTAACAGTTTGTTTATTTCATTGCTTACTAGTAACTGAAATAATTTATGATTCACAGAGAAATAATTAATAATTTAGACTTTATATGTGTTTCCTTTTAAATATATTCCCCTTATATATGATAATAATGGTTTGATCACACACAGAGGCATAGTTGAGAAATTTTTCATCTGAGATGTAACTATGACAAAATATGAAAGTCTCTTCTATCTTATTTTTAAATCTTGAACCTGGTTTACTCCTCTGTTATCCCAATTTCACCCCAGCCTAACTTGACTGATTTCAAGGGACAAAATTCTTGTTTGAAAGCAGAATCAAGACTACTACTTTTCTGCTGCAACCTCAATGAGCAGGCAAGCTATGACCAGTTCTGTCTGCCTTGACAAGAGCTGCAGTCCAATAGGAATATATTTGAGTGGTACAGTTGGTGCCAAGAGACCACTTTTGACACTGTACACATTTCAGAAGGTTTTACTCCACTTGGCCTTGAATGGTCTTATGGTCCTGTGGACAATTTCCTACTGTCACAGCAGAACATTTTAAGTTGTACTTTCAAAATCCACAATCAGATCTAGCCCCCATCAATGTTTACCTCAGTAGAGTTTCAGGCCTGTTGATGGCTGTTTTTATAACTTTGATGCAAGGGAAAAATAGCCAACTTTTAGATACATGCATCACAACTTATTATGAACCCAGTTGTTAATCCTGATTGCTTTTAGTAACTTAACCGGTTTTATTGTATTCTTAAATCAGACAAAAATACTTTGCCTCTCCTTTTATTAACAATGTTTGTTAAGACACTTATCATTTTACAGGTGTCCATATACAAAATTCTGTGATTTTACAGCCCTTCTATCTTTGTGCCTGTTGTTTTGCACTGAGTCTGTTCTGGAGCGAACCAGCTTGTTCCCCCTGAGACAAGCCAAGGTCTGATTCTGGAGAAAGTTAGTTCCAGCAACAGTTCCCAACAGAAGGCATGGATGCTGCTTTGCTGTGCCTGGCTCTCTCTGTCACCCCAACAGGGCACTCCCGTGTGTCCTCGTGCTATTTTCAGGGCAGAGAACAGGTTGGGTTTTTTTCATACAAAAATTCCTCTCTTATCACTTTGACAAAAATTGCACCTTATCTGAAGAGCTTCGAACTGACCTTCTTCCTATCACATACTTAATTATAATGCCACTGTACAGTATATGGCTCAAAGGAGACCCAAGCCAAGAGCTATATGTTATGTTCTCAAGGCACTTTAGAGGGTCCTAAGCTTTATGTAGAGTAGACTCAAGGCACTCTTCTCTATTGTCCTCCCTGGGTCTTTGTGCCCTTTGGAGTATAGATACAGCCCCTGGCTGGAGTGCCTAGTCTGCTAGAGTGACTTCAGTCTCCTTCAGTAAGTTGCTGAGTTTTCATGCGTGGTAGATTAATAGCAATTTCTGACCCCACAACAGCTTCAGGAGCATAAATACCTCAAATTGAAGGTGGATGTGGCCTTCTGTCCATGTAATAGGTAGTGGCCATTAGTTTTCCATCACCCAAGATGTAGATTCATGAAAGAAGCCATGGTCTAGGACCAGGTGTCTGCAAGAGAGCTAGCCAGAGCACCAGGGACACATCTGACTCAGAGGCCTCATCAAGGTTACAGATACTGTCCTGATTTGCCACCAGCATAGCGAGGGACCCATGCCTCCTTTGTTAGCTGCTATCTCTTGCTCCCCTAGCCACCGAGCCATTACCAGCTAGTGGGGAATGGCAACGCCAGTGCTATGACAGAGGAGAGTAGAAAACAGATTAACGCTGCTCTCCTAGTGACTGCAGACATGTGTCAGACTGCTCATGGGCTAGATACTGTGGCGGTGAGGGCAACTATAAATGGACTGATCTTCATCATTACATTTAACTACATCAGCACGTCTATATTTATAACATTTGGACTGTATTCCAAATGTTCAGAAAGAAGCCATGAATTAAGCCAATAAATGAGAATTTGAATGTTTAATTAGTTCACCTAATGCCTCAATGGTATTAATAGTGCGTTCTTAAATACTCTCCTGGTTAAAAGCTAGTGTCTTGGTAATGAGTAACCTATCAACCTGAGAACATTATTAGGCTCAGATGAAGTAATGACTAACATGACAGAGAATACATCTTACCCTATGTCGGAATGAATTCACTTCAGTAGGTATTTCCTTTTTATGTTGTTGGGGATTCACAAGTATTGGCTGTCGAGATGAGAGCTTTCACCCAAAACAGGAAAACGCCCTGTCTACATGTTCTGCAGGAAAAGGAGGAGGAGGAGGAGGTGGAGGCAAAAAGGATGTTACTGACAGATCAATGCCATAGTCCATTTTACTGTGAGGTTCTTCTAAAACACCGTGAGTCATTTACCTGAACAAGTCAGTCAGGCAACCTAAAAAGCAGAATGTGCTTTGCCTTAGGCAAGTAGCTTGTTCTTAATCTCCCTTTTTTTTTCCTGGTTGCTATGGGGAAAATAGACAATTATCTCTAATGCAGAGCCAAAAAAGAAAGGCCAAAAAAAAAAGTATAAAACCCTGCAGTCTATAGCTATTTGTCACACTGAGGGAACTGCCTCTTACAGCTGCTGCTGTTCACAAGGTGGCTCTGAAAGTTTAGCGATCTTAAGAGAAAATGGTGCCTAGAAAACCTCTCATAGCTTTATTTCTTTTTGGTCTTTTTTTTCCCCTTTGCCCCTCCCCCTCCATTTGACTTTTCCAACTTTATAGAGTGTTTGTGCAGACTAATTTGTATTTATCAGGGAAATGGTTTTGGGGGGGTGTTAATTGTAAAGTGGGCACTTCAGTATATATTGGAGTTGAAGAACATAATTCTATATGCCAGAATCAGAAAGTGAAGCTGAAGAGGAGATGTTCACCCTTATATTATCTCCTTTCCCTCACCCTCCTTTCCTTCCCTTGTCTTGCCTTCCCAGATGTATTAGCTTTTGCAGTCACCACAGGGCTTTTTTTCTTTCAGATTTATGATAAATCCTCAACAAATAGGCTTCAGTGACACATGTGTGTGCATTATATAATCCTACATTTTCAAGGATGGTAAGAGTCGTCAGTAGCTTTCTCCCACTCACAGTACCAAATTTAGAATGTGACTATTACATAGAGAAAGACACTTAATTCACAGCCATTCCCACCTCTGCAGATTTGATACTATTACACCCTTTTGACTGTCTACATCGTTTCTGTTTCTTTTTTTCAGAGACTGAATTGTCAGGCGGCAGGGTTACGCGGACATTGTCCCTCTTCTGCCAGCTAATTTGAGATTTTCAAAGAAAACGTTAATGGCTGAAATACATGCTTTTAATAAAAGCTCTGGGAAAGGTGGGTGACAATATGTTGTTGAGACTTCTGGATGATGTGAACTTGTACCCAACAGGAAATTTAGGTAGTAGAAGAGCTAATTAAATAGCACTGTAAATGAAACATACTGCAATGCACAGAAGAAAGAATAACCTACACTTTCCATAGAAACTCAGATTTTATAAGACTTCAGAAAACGTAGGTTACTATAATACTAAAAGGCACGTTAACCACATGGCAGAATATAAGTGAAAACCCACTTTAAAGAAATGACAGAGCATTCTGCAGTTTATCTCAGGCACTTGTCTGTTGCTTTTGTGGTGTCCCATATGAGGATATCCTGTAAACTTTCTTAATTAGAATTCATATGCCATTGAGATACACTGTGAGACATTTAGTTTTAGAGGTTCATAGTTCTTCTTTTTCCAAATTAAAAGGGCCTGTCAAAGAATTAATGGGTTTTACAGCAAAATATAAATTTTGGTGAAATTTTCTGGCACTCTAACAATCCCCTATAATCAAAAAGATCCTGATCTTAGTTCCAACAGTGTCTCCCTTATTTTATATTTTCCAGGGGTGGGGAGATGGAAGAACAATTTTTTATTTGTTATGATTTTGTCTTCAGCAAAATTTGAAAAATATTTTAAGAAATTGAAACACCTACAATTTCATTTAAAAAAAACTTACAACATGCATATTTTCATTTAACTCTAGCACTTTTTTTCAGGGCTGTACATTCAAAATGACTAATAAGGAAGCATCCAGAAACAAAACAACAAGCATCCTTGAAATCCCAAATATTAAAAAGGAACTAGCTAGCAAAAGATAAAAACATTTAAATCAGATTAAATACATAACAAATATTTTGGAAGTGCACCAAAGTCACCATGTTCAAAGTATTTTTAGACCTAGAGTCCCTGGGAGTTAATAAAAAGGCATATATAATTTTTATTTAAATCTCTTTTCATTTAAGTAAAAGACTCCTAAGATTAGCTGCTCCAGCAAAAAAATATCCAAATTAGCAGAAGTTATAGCAATGTTATCTTTATTTATACATTTCTTAATGCAAGTTATTTGAACCTCTAATTTCAGCAGTTAGAGCCCAGTTTTGAGACCTGTATTACCAGCTGAATGAAGACAGTAGCAATAGCAACCAGCTTTAAGTTTTGTAGATTAATAGGAACACTCCAGAAAAATCTCTCATCCTTATATTCAGAACCTATGACCAAGAACCCTGACTGCTTGGAGCTGCCCTACTCCAGGTGTTTCCTCCTACTAAAAATCACAGTAGACTGGGAAATAGAAAATGACAGAACCTTTATGGGAATTATTTAAAACTTTAAGAGTATTTGAAATTAATGCAACATTTCTGAATATGTTACTTCATGCTTACTGGCCCAGATTGTCTCTGACTAAATATGTAAGCATGGATTAGTTCCCTATCTGTCCCAATACAGATAGGACATGGTCTGTCACACCCAGCTAAAAAGGAGTTTAAGCATCAGGGTCTCAGAGGATGGTTCACAAACCTAATCTGATCATTTGTGACCTTTTTAAGCACTCTGTCATGCAATGTTTTCAACAATTAAGACTATGGTTATTTAAGCAATTAGTATTGATCATAAATTGCTCTACAGGTGTTAAGAAAGGTTTTGTTTTGGATCTGGTCTTTAATTACCTGCCTGCTATACCTAGACAGACATACCCAGTTCAATCTTTTCTGCACTGGCTACAATAGTGTCTGATATGACTGAAAACCACAGCAGTGAGGAAGAAGCGGAAACACCAGTTTTGGAGAACCATAAGGTAAGTACTCTGCTCTGTTGCATTATATTCTCTGAAAACTGTGAAATTAGCATTTGCTCCTATGGGTTGTGGCTGACATTCACCACTTAGACCACAGTAAAACTTTAGTTGGAGTCCAGCTCTCTTCGTACCGGAAAAGGAAATTTTGACACTAGCAAACACTGAGACAAATATATTGGGCCAAAATCAATTATGCATGTAACTCAGATATATGTCCATAGAGATAGTATTTGAGCAGTCACAACAAATATACGTTCTTTACTGAATAAATACAAGTGGAGTTTCTATCTTTTTAATCAACCTACTTCACACATTATTATTCAGCTTTACGGGCTTCAGCCAATTAAGTTACCTATTTTTTTCTGAAACATTTTCTCATGCACATTCATAACTCATATACCATACTTTATACTTAGAAAGGAGTGGGAGGCATTCATGGTTTCTTTGCTTTGGTTTTTGCACAGTTTATGACGCACAGGGAATTGGAAGGCTGGTTAATCTTTAAATCAACTACTAAAAAAGAATATTATTAAGATATTTTTAAGTGTTAACTGATTTACCCTTTAATAGCTACCAGGTTCTCTCTCTCTTGCTTTCTTATTTTTTTCTGAGTCCATCCTGTGGGGATTTTTTCTTTCAGTATGATATTAATTGCTTCTGGAAAATGGTGAAACATATATTTTATAACTTCCACAGTAAGGATGGAAAATGCTTACAAACTTTGAGGACCACAGCTGCAATTTGCAAGTCAGTGGACAAAATGACTTTGTATGAAGTTATTTCTCTAATACCATTAAATGAACTTCTGTAGCAGTTTGTTCAAATTATTTTATTTATGGTGGTGGAGCACATCAAATTTTTTCTCTGTTTGGAAATACAGATTATAACACACAAGAAGTATTTTTCCTGTTTTGTTAAAAATTTCTTTCCCTGCCTCACCAGATAATATGCACTCCTCTTTGCCTTTGGTAATGTAACAGGCAATTAACTTTGACCCCATGCTGCATATAGAAATGAAGATAATTTATATAATTCAAACAGTGTGGAAGCCACATGCGTGTTTGCAGACAGAACTGCCTCAGTAGTGATATCTCCTGGTGCTGTGGCTAGTAATTAGCATGATTCACAGTTTTGTTTGCTTTGTGCTATAAAGTTTAGAAGTACTGCAATTTTAGTACAAAAGGTTTTGCTGTTGGGGTAATTTTTTAACTTTGTGTGGTAAATAACACTGCCATTTTCATGTTCCTTTGTATGTATTGTGTCCTAGTAGTAATTTTGTTTGTTTAATCATAAGAAACCTAAGTTCCAGTCAAGTTTCAGTATACCATAACTGAATTATCCTAATACCTTTTGGAAGGCTGAGTCTGTATTCAGTAAGGCAGGAAGATATGGAAGATGTGTGTTAAAAAGATGAACACTGATAAAGGGGAAGAAGAATAATGAGAAAGTTACAGCAATTGGTCTTAAGGTATGTGGGGTTATGACTGCAAATAATGAAATTGCACGCAAAAAAAAAAAAAGAAAACAAGTTGTCTTTGTGCCTTTTCCACTTCCTGAGTTTCAAGGAGTATTTGGGAATAACAGTCATGTCCTTACTCCTGCAGGCAAGGATCTTTTTGCAAGGAAGTATATCTAGGATGTGCGGAAATGGTACCTAGACAAACTCCAAAGGAGTTTTTTTCTGCCGTTGCTCCAAGTCTTTGCCACATAAAGCTTCTACAGCTCAGGGAAAACATCTGGTGAAAAACATTTGCATTTCTAGCCCCTCCCCATAACCACGGCAGCCTATTGGAGCACCGTGGAAAAGAAAAAAAGTACAAGGTGCTTCAGGATTTTTATTTTCTGTAGAGAGTTTGAAATACATTGAAAAGAGTCTTAATGTGTTTCACTTCATGTTTTTTCCTCTCTTTTTGAGTGACAAGAAATCTAAGCGATTTATCAGAGTGTCAGGAAGATGAGCTCAGTCCTGCTTTTTGCCAGGGAAGGAAAGAATTTAGGACTTTGCCAAAAGCTCCTTGCCGCCAGCATGAGTTTTTCCACAGAGTACACAGGGCTTTGAGTCAAGGAACAGCTCTCCCTTAGCTGGAACTCCAGAAATGAAAGACAATGAAAAGACAAAAGAAAACAATAGAAGGATTACTAAAAATCCCTCAGTTTAATTTATTACTGTATGAATATTTACACTTTCTATTAAAATTTTTCATCTTACCTACATTTGAGGGCTTTTGAGAATGAAATTGCCTTGGACTGCTGCAAGATAATCTACTAAATAAGCATAACACAGAGAGGTTTCTATACTCTACTTACCTACCACTCAGGTAAGCAGCATCCAAGACAGTCCCAGCGCTAACATTAATCTAATCACAGATCACATCTGTGCATACAGGTGAAGGAATAAACTGAAACGGATTCACAGCCTGTGCGGGGACATTGCTAGCTATGAGAGACATCCATCCAGTCCTCTTTTTATTTTTGGATGCAAATTTTGTCTAGAGTAGGCAAAGGATTAATTTCTCACACATACTACTCAATTATTTATACTCAAAGACTGCAGATATCCTTGTCACTGTGGGTTGTTTACTGGTGTTTCTGTGTTATCAAAAATTCAGTGATGATAAATACTTTACTAACAAAAATCAAAACTTTAAAACCCGGTTATAATAGGTGAAGGAGATATGGAGACAAACAAAACAACAGGTTTAGATTAATTTAGTACCTGTTTCTTGTAAAAGTGAAACGTACACTCCTAAGATTTAAATTTGTTTTTCAGGGAAGATTGTCTTAATCTAAAATGTCAACATTTTATTAACACTGTTATTATTTTGAGATCTGAGTGAAACACAGGAGCTGTTGAAGTAAAAAACAATGTCCACATTGGCATGGCGACAGGCTGTTGAAAGAAACCCATGGTTAATTATAACATATTTCAGCAATATTTACCAGACATACTACTTCTTTCTTATGTGTGATTTAATGCCAGAACTTGTTAATGTTTGTATCACAGCTAACAGACTAATAAAAAACATTAACTCTTTTACAAAAAGAAAAGAGGTTGAGGCCTTTTGCTTTTGATACTGCTGATGGTAGTGTTTAAAATAGTTCTCTTTCTGTGTATAAACCCAAATTAAATTACTGCTCTTTTTGTTTCAAATAACACAAAATTGGATAGTTTATCCTGAAAGAAGAATGTTGGTTAAAAGCAATGGTAAAAAAAATAATCTAACATTAGGGAAACAGTAATATAAACCTGTTGCTGCCTTTCTGTCTTGATGATAGGAGATATTTTTTTGGTGAATGACAGTCTTTTTCTCAGTCAGGGTATCCTGAAATAACTTTAGCATATGTCTATCATTAGAAATAGTAAAAGAAGTGGCAGTTATCTTTATGTGGGAACTATAAAACTATTTTTGGATAATACTGTCATGCATAAAATTGTTTTAAAAAGAATATATTTTAATATTAAATAAAACTTTCTTACTTATAATATAAAAAATAATTTATTCTAATCATTGACAGTGATTAGTAATACCACCCCATACTTGATTCTTTCTGTAGTTTTGAAACCAGCTCTGATTTAAAATTTTGCACTCAATTATATCAATAAAAATATTTCTTAAGAGGATTAAAACATTGCTCACTGGCAAATCTTAAAAGTTAATGGCCTGTTAGGAGTCATTATCAAATGAACATTAAGGTTTAGGTTTAGACTTCAGAAAATATTTTTAGGTTTTAGATCTTCAGAAAAAAAAAACAAAAACAAAGCTACCAACTTAGACAAAGGAAGGATAAGCATAGAGGAAGAAACAGTACAGGTAAACTTACAGACTGTGACGCATTTTAGAAGACTGTATATAGTTTGTGGGACTACTTAAAAAATTGCATTAATAAACCCCCAATGAAATGGTTGAATAAAATATTTAATATTTCCAATATCTAATATTGTTATTAATTAAAGATTAACAAGAAACTTAAAAATCACTCTGCATAGTTTAACAAGAAACTTCTATAAGGACTTCTTACAGCATGGAGGTAGCTTCATGTGGAGTAAACGTATTGTACTACAGTGCAATATACAAAGACTGAAAGTGTTGATGGAATGTTAGAGCCTGAGATATACCCAATAGTATAGCTGATGATCAGAAATTGCCACTAGTATTAAAATTTTTGTAGGTTCCAGAAACACAGGAAAAACATGAGCATGAGGACCCCAAATTGTATGTAATAGTCCCAGAGAAAGGATATGATTGAATACTGATATATGACAAATGGTATTTTTGCTTCAGCAAACAAGAAATTATTTATTTAAAATTAAAATTTATTTAAATATATGTAATATATATGTGTACAAACTGTATAACACCTCCAAAAGAAAAACACTAGGTGACAGTCTTCTAGTTAAGGCAAAACCTCTATCACAAATTGAAAATCATGTTTCAGCTCTTTGTTGATGAACAACATATTGTTCTATGACACCCCTAACAAACAGGTTATGGGCTATGCTAATGTAATTGTCTCCCTTACTCTTCTGGTGTTTTTGGAGTGAGGATCTGAAACTGTTATTTCTTGTTTCTCTATAGATTTCCATGTTCACCTTACTGCTCTGAACCGAGATGAAAAATTATTTGCTTCCTGACGTAAGTTGTTGTTACTCGCTTTCACATGTTTTCCTTCTTGTCTTCTCCATGTATTCCTGTGCTTTTCTTCCTCACCCCTTGGCTTTTCCAAGAATTTCCTGTAGATAAAGGTTTCACCATGACTAAAATACTTCTGTGAAATTTTGAGTAAGAGATAAGAAACCCACTTGCCAATAAATGTTTTCTAATGTGCTGGTTTCTGACAAATAGACTCTCAGCAGTAGGCTCTAAGGTAGATGTGTAATGATACACAGTTTCAAATGCTTTGTAGTAAACTAAAGAGTAAATGCAAATGATAAAAAGTCTGTGTTTGTCTGGATGCCTGCATGCAATTTTTTCCTAAAATAGATAGATAGATAGACAGGCAGACAGACAGACAGATAGATAGATGTGATGCTTTTTGTCCAGGGCACTTAGTTACATTTCATTGCTGTGCGTCAATGGTGCTAAACAGACTGACTTTGCCTGCGTGCATGCAAGCATTTTCCTTCTCCTCCAGAATTTCATCATGAAACTCATATTAAAATGGACACAACAGATACAAGTCAAAACCATAGAACTGTTAAATGAATTGACTGAGAAATTATAATTCACTTATCAGATCTCTTGAGATTTGTTTCCACCCTGGATTAATCTTTCAGGAAGGATAATTCAAGACAATGCAAACTATACAATCAAAAATATTCTTCTGCAGTATAAGTCAAAAGTTGCTTGCTTACTAAATGTCTGTAACACAAGAATATTGAAGAATATTATCAGAAAACATGGTCAGGATCTACGAAAAATAAAATAGTAACACAAGAAATATAAATACCTTCTAAGTAAATTATAATGTTTAATGAACTTTGGATTCTTAGTTTCATTATGGTTTTCAAGGTGAGAGCTTGAGATTTAATTTGTTTTGGTTTTTTTTTAATTTTTATTTTATTTTACTATTAGTAACTACGTTGACTTCAAGAGTTAGCCGGAAGATTTTGGGAGCTGGAGGCTTAGAAACACAAACAGGCATTACATAGCTCACGTTACTTCCCTACTGCAGCACTACTGCCATGACTAGTGTCACTTGCATAAGATCCCAAACCGCTCATCATTGCGTAGTAAGTCACAGAAATCTTACTTAGATCTACTTCATGGATGGAGGTTCTGGAGATGAAATGTGGTTGACTTTTCAATCCCTACTGAAAAAAAAAAAAAAACAAAACACCACCATCAACTCAAAGTAAACCCTTCAATTTCTAGGATGTCTTTTTTTAGCCTTAATATTCCCTTTACTGTAGGTAGAACTGTGTTGTTAAAAAATTGCCTAAGCACCAGGATTATATGTAACTGTCTTCCACCTTTCAAACAAATCTGGTAGTACGAATGTTTAGCTTATCACTGGGGAAAGGCAAAGATTCAGTAGTGCCTTGCACAATAGATGAAATTATAGTCTTGACTTCGAAGCATCTTGGATATCAATTACTGAGGCTTGGGCAATACTCAGAAATAAGCTTATTATACTTTTTCACTGAGAATCAGATCTTGGATGGTATAATTCCTGCAGGTGTCTACATAAAGCAACTTCACTTTGATTATAGGACTATACAGAGATTTCAAACAGTGAACATTGAACAAATGTATGAATTTTTAACTGAACAGCAGTTTTAGCTTCTCTCTACTGTTTACTGATCTAAGCTTTCTCAGGCTTTTAATCCTCAAAGAGCTAAGAAGTTCAATCAAGCCTAAATTACAGGTCTTGGCAAAAAGGCCACATTCACTCCACTCCAGAAAACAAGTCCTCATTTCCAGCAGTGACATAAGACAAGAAAAACAAAATAAAATTTAAAAAAAAAAAAAATTCAATCTCTTTTCCGAGAAAATATAGAGAAGGAGGAAACTGTGAGGGTATAAAAAAAAAAAATTATTCATCACACACCGTTCCTCATTTGTCACCCATGGAAAGATGAGGTCTCAGATGGATTCGAGGTGCGGGATTCAATATAAAGTGTAGTTTAGACACAACTGCCTAAGACAGTAATGCTGTCTTAGATGCATTAGAGCATCCTGCCTGGCTTCCAGCTGCCTCTCCAGAAGGGTGAGGGTCCCTTGGAAGTCTTCTGTGAAATCTCCAAGATGCTGGGGGTGTTTCAGGTAACCCTGAGTATATCAAACAGTACTGGATACTTATTAACCCAACTGAACTGAGCTCTAATGTCGTTTTGAGTGTCGCAGAATGTCCAGACTGGACTCCCAATACAGCTTCCAGAAGTCTTCAGGTCTCACTGACTCCCATGTCACAGCATTGAACCCAACTGAGTTGTTTTCAGTTTCTCTTGGCTAATTTCATGCAACTGTATTCCACCTAAGACACCACGGATGAGGGAGCTGTGTTTTACACTGACTATAGTAAAAGTCTGATGTCTAGTCACTTTAAGACAAAGAAATTTAAATGTCTTGAAACAGAACTGAACCCCTCCATAAAAACCTCCAGGTTTCAAAATGAAGCAATATTATAGGCCAATAAAAGTTGACATTGCTAAAGCTGATCTAATAGCCCCTAAAAGAGCTATCCAAACTGGTAAACCACTTTACCTGGTGAATACCTGTAATGGGCCTGGCTAGGAGGGAGTTAAAAAGCCCATATGGTGCTGTGTTTTTGATGTGTGACTAAAACAGTGTTGATAACACACCAGCATTTTAGCTATTGCTGAGCAGTCCTTACAGAGTGTCAAGGTTTTATCTTTTTCCCCACTTTGCCCCTGTAGTGAGTAGGCTGGGGGGGGTGCACAAGAACTTGGGAGGGGTCCCAAGCAGGACAGCAGACCTGAGCTGACCAGAGAGATATTCCACGCCATATAACATCATGTTAAGCAATAAAAAGCAAGGGAACGAGTTTTTGGGGGAAGGTAGCCATTCCCGGGAGACTGGCTTGACATCAACCCACTTGTGGAAGGTGGTATATGATTGCAGTTTCATCACTTGGTTTTTTTTTTTCTTTCTTATTCTATTCTATTCTATTCTATTCTATTCTATTCTATGCCATACCATGCCATACCATGCCATTCTATTCCATTCTGTTCCATTCCGTTCCATTCCATTCCATTCCATTCCATTCCATTCCATTCCATTCTGTTCTAAGCATCTTTTAGGCTAGGGCTAGGGCTCCTCAGATAGTGCAAGCAGTTTATGATTAGGCAACTGAATCAAACCCCCAGGGGAAGAATCAGCTATGATTAGACAGTTGTGTGTGTAGGTGTCCATATGCATGCTAGTAGTAGACATTTATCTCACATTATTGTCAATGGGCATCTAAGGAGGGCTACAATGGTCTGATCCAGTGTCATTTCAGACGTGGCATCTAGCTTCCAGGTCTTGCTCCAGTATCATACAGGAAACCAATAAACCCGATGCCATGTCTGGTAGCCCCGTGCAGATGCCTTGAACACCCTATGGTGTCTCACATGAAATTAGGTACCTATATTTGGATAACTCAATATGATCTTTGTCAATAGAGTCAATAGAACCTAGAGAGAAATTTATCTCACTCTAAACCAGTCATTTTGTTCAGGAATCAGTTGTTTAAACTGTTTTTTGTGCAATTTCAGGACATTCAGGACATGTGTATGGGGCTGTAGATATGACATATGATTTACAGGAAATCCATGTCATTCTACAACAGCCCAGGGGAAAATACTTCACTAATAAAATGAACCAGCTAGTGCACCAGATGCTTTTGTTTAGGTTACTGACTCCTGGATGAGCTCCAATATATATGATGTATATGTAGACATGTATGCATAGAAATCTAAATACAGGCATCTTAGTCACTGAATCTCATCCCTGCTGCTCTTTTCCATCACATTAACCTCTCAGCAATAGCATATCAGAGCATAAAGGTTGTTGTGGAGAGGCTAATCCGACTACCACACAATGCTGCAGGCTACATGCTCACTAATACAGACCTTGATCACATTGATAAGTTCCTCCCTGTAATGGCTTCCCACCAAATTTTAAAACAAATTTTAACCTTCTGTTTCTGTGGTGCTCTAGTATTGGAATTATAACATTGATAGAAGATTCCATGAGTTCTACCCTTGCAGAGCAGCCTCCTAAACTGCTCACAGTTTGTTCCTCAGTACATAATAAGTGGAGAGACTGAGAAAATTCATCCCTCTTTTGATTTGCATAGAGTAACATCAAGCAGAGATTTAGATCAGTGTCATATTTTAACTCATCTGTGGATGTAATGTATTTTGCAGTCTAGAGACAAGTCCAACAAATCTTTCAGTGGGAGTTCTGAGGACAGATAATTAAACTGAAACAAAACCAAAACCAAAACATTTTTAAGACACAGATGGGAAGCATTATGAGATATAATCCAAATAACAGGAGACTGGACTTACTGACCATGACAGCTCTTTCCATTCTAGACTTCCTAATACTACTTGCTGTTCTTAAATACAGAATACCTGTATATATTTTCTTTCAGGATGTTTTCTGCTATTGTGTTTAAAAACAAGACCTATGTTTCCTCCCACAATCTTCTTTTTAACTTAAAATTCTCTACAATTCCACACCATAAGGAGCCTTGTAAAAATGAACACAGATTCGTCAGAACTGCAGGCAGCCTTTTGTTTGCTTGTTTGTTTTTATAACTGTGTAGATATTGTAATATGTGGCTGTGCAGATTATTACTCTCAGAATGAAAGCATCAGTTATTTCTAAATACTTGTTCACACAGTTGGGTATAGCAAGAGGAAATACAGCAGTACCAATAGTGATTAAAAAAAAAAAAGAACATAGAAAGTTTGGTTGTTCTACTGAAAGAGAAATATAAATATTTTTCACAATAACACAGCTTCTGGGCTTGTTAAAGCTGAATTGTAGTGCCCCAGATGGAAAAGAGTGCCTAAAATCATAGGAAAATTCAGCTGGAAGGGATTCTGCAGGTCATGTCAAAGCAAGGTTAACTTCAAAAGTATGTCAGTTTGCCATGGGGCTCATCTAGTTGAGTTTTGGAAGCATCCAGGGGTGGATATTCCAAAGCTTTCCCGAGCAACCTTCTCCAGGGCTTCACCACTCTCATGGTGAAGAGCTGCTTCCTCATGCCCTAATGCAATTTCCCTCGCTGCAAGTTGTCACCCTTTGTTGCAAGTTGTGACAAGCGCCCCATGTCCTTTCACCCTGCACCTCTTGGAGAGTCTGGCTCTATCTTCTGTATAATCACCCTTCATGTAGTGGAAAATGGTAGAGAGAGATTTGTTTGGTGCCAGAGGCACCAGTAGGTGCTGGTCTATGACTAACTCAATAAGAAAAGCACTTGATGGTCTGTGAAGCATCATTTAAACAGCTGTTTATTAGAGCTAACACTATAAAAAAAGACAGAATAGCATAGATAATCTGACATTCCTTTAGATACTGCAAACCCTGAGTTCATCTAATTTTATAACTGCTCCATGTGACAACCCATTCATGTGTTTAAATATGTATGTGCATATATATATGGTTTGGGTCTTCCAGAACAGTTGTGCATGAAAAAACAGAATTATTAGATTTGAGGGTTTCATAATTCTTTTGTCCATTCTGAGGGGTTTGGGCTTGTTCTTTCACTTCACTGAGTCAGTATTTTTTACAAACAAGAAATCTGTGCTGGGATTCTTTTTTTTTATTATTATTATTTTTTCTTCAGGTAGAAAAACTATAGTCTGAAGGGAATAAATATAAACTGACACTTTTTATACATATAACATTATTATGAGACCAAATCAAGTGGTTTTGTCATTAAAGCATATGCCCTACTAAGAAAGAATTATGAACTATTGCAGGGTTTTCCTGATTTGTCATTTTACCTGCCTAATATATACTGGTTTTATCTTTAAAGTACAAAATGTTAAAAAATAGTATTAAAACATTGCTAATAAAGACTGTTACATATCCTGTACAGCAATGTTAACTTGAAAATAAGATAAATTTATTATGAAACATTAAATGGATCCATAGCATTTATTACAACAATGTCCTAGGTGTTCATCAGCTGCAAAATAAATTGAAATATTTACATAAGGGTAAGTGAAGAAAAGAACCGGGTTATGTAAGAAAAATAAAAAAATAAATTTGTGAGCAACAACTCAGTAAAGTGCTTAACAAATTATACTTGACTTATTTAGGGTGTATTTAGGACTGGATTTGCCACTGTGTTACTCCAGGGCTACAGGGGCATTCCATCCAACTTGTTTTCTTTAGTTATCTAAGGTTGAAATAAACTCAGATTTTAGCTCAATCAATGAAATTCCTATGTTTCTGCTATGTTTAGGAAATCAAAACCACAGCAGCTCCACTGATAAGAATGCAACATTTTCTAAATGAGGGAAAATGAAAACACACTCAAAATCATATAAAGACATAAGCGTAAGCTATTGTTCTGAGAAATGTAAGAATTATTTATTGAAGTGCTTAATATAGTTGAAAAAATAGACATTCTCTGGTCATACAAACCTTTCCTCCAACTTCTAATGAAATTCACAATGATCTTAGATAATCTTCTCCAGAGCTTAGTTGTTCTTTTCTTTTGAAAGCATTTACAGAATCACAGAATCACAGACTGGTCAGGGTTGGAAGGGACCTCTGGAGATCATCTAGTCCAACCCCCCCGCCAGAGCAGGGTCACCTACAGCAGTTGCACAGGACGGCGTCCAGGCGGGTTTTGAATGTCTCCAGAGTGGGAGACTCCACCACCTCTCTGAGCAGCCTGTTCCAGTGCTCTGCCACCCTCAAAGTAAAGAAGTTCCTCCTCATGTTAAGATGGAACTTCCTATGTTCAAGTTTGTGCCCATTACCTCTTGTCCTGTCACCAGGCACCACTGAGAAAAGACTGTTCCCATCCCCCTGGCACCCTCCCTTTAAGTATTTGTAAGCGTTAATAAGATCCCCCCTCAATCTTCTTTTCTCCAATTTCCTAATGCTTAACTTGAATCTTTCTTTCTGCAATTGAAGACTATTCTTTTTTTTTTATCCAATCTGTATACAGAGAAAAGCTATTTCCAACAGCTTTTAAAATATTTTTACATTATTACATGCTGACTCAACATCCTTCCCTTAAAGGATTCTCCTTCCTTCAGTCTTTTTTTCACAGATTATATTTCAAGAACCTGATTATCGGCATCGCTCACTTCTGGACTCTGATTGTGATGCACCTTCTTGCAGCTCATGCTTGAGAACAGCATTGCAGTTGACTCAAGCTCTGACTGATGCTGAATGGAACTGAAAGATTATGTCACATGTTTTAACATGTTGAGTCTCCAACTACATACCACAATATGTGATACGGCGACACTGTTAAACCAAGTTCTCTTTTTACAGACCTCTTGCAACAACTGTTTTCCCCCTAGTTAGGTCATTCCCAACTAAATGAACTTTGGTCTCTAGTGTTCTTTGATTTCCTCCTCACTTTACCTGCAAGTTTATCGAACATAGTCTGTATTCTGTCATCCAGATAATGAAAATAAAGAACTGAACTTAAGCTTCCAGAACTTTCCTTGTGAAATCCCAGATGTTGAGAGACTCTCAAAAGCCTTACTGAAGTCAAGGTGGAATTTCACTTGTTTGACAATACTTGATATTTCACATCCAGGTAAGCTGTTATTCATTTCCTTGTTGCTTTCCAGGTGCTAATAAATAGTTTGACTAAGGATGATTTCCAGGAAGCGAGGCTAAGCTGAATGATTCCTCCATTCTCCCCTTTGCTTGTGGTTCTGTGATTGTCCTATGTCCTAATTGAGTGTCTATTATTTTGTAGGTACTATTTGAGCTAACCACTTGTTCATACCTAATTTTATAGAAAGATGAGGGGAGAGGAAAGAAGGGGTGGGGAGGAAGGAAGGGAAGGGAAGAGAAGAGAAGGCAAGGCAAGGCAAGGGTGGAAGAAGAGGGGAGGGTCTTTAAACAACTTAATATCTCTTCTCTATTACTCCTCATGATCTCATGCTGTATCTTGGCCATTCTTATTTGTTCTATATTACCAATCCCTTAAGTCTGAAAGAAGCTTCTGTAGCTCTGTGTATATACACACATACATATGAACATGAAAAAATATGTACTTGTATGCAAGTACATATGTATGTACACATCTATATATACACATAAATATTGAAAACCACACACTCATAAACACTTTGTAAAGTAAACTGGGTATACTTAATAGTATAATAATAAACATGGGAGTGATCAGATGCTGTGGTAACAAAAGGTAGTCTAAAAATTTGTGCTAGTTAGCAAAACGGATTTACCAAATCATGTCAATACCAAAAGGCATATAAACTTCATCATCCAGGTAACAAACTTTTCTATTCGCAATTGCCTTTAATTAAATTTATATTAATAATCAAATGTGCAATAACAAATGTACCAACTTCACAGTCATGTATCATATGAAGATCTCTGTTTAAAAAAACAAACTTCAAAGAATTCTTTGGAAAGCTAATCCATTTTGTGTTTTCATTGATCTTTTTTTTTCCTTTTTGCCATTCAATATTAATGTACAAAGTTCAAAATAAAATTGTCTATTGTCCACAGGAGACTTGTGGCCCTTTGGGATTTAAGTTGCTGGATAATCCATAAATGTGATAACCTTCTGACTCTACCCCAAAATCGTGTCGCTACAATCTTTTTCATGAAAAGTAGATATAGTATAACTCAAATTAGGACTGAAAGCCTTCTCTTACCTTGCTTTTCAGTAGTTTGTTGCAAGATTGGCTCTTTTACAGCCAATAACTGAGCAGCTCCACTGTTCAGTTTTCACAGATACATTATGATTTAGATTATCTGTCGTTCACATTTCCACATCAATGTCCAAGTAAAGCTAATATTAAGAAGATAGATAACCAGTGTAGAAAAGGAGACAGATTATGGGGCAAATTTTCAGTTGGCATAAAGGGTGCTACTCTACAGAGGTCAATGAAAATAACTCAGCAAAGGTAGCTGAAAACCATGACACAATTAATCTTGCAAAAATAAATGACTAGATACTTTTTATACTGCACTATATATGGCCCAGTTGAGCAGATGATTTGTTAAAATAAATGAAATCTTTTATTAAGGTGGACCTATTTAAGTTTTTAAGATTAAATTTCTCTGTAAATATTTGATATATGGCAGTGAAAAAAAAAAAGAAAGCAGGTTGCAAAGATATGAAGAACAAGAGCAAGTAAAGGTAAAAAGTTGGGCAAGGAATGTAAAATACAGAGAATGGGATTGTAAGGTACTGAGTCAGGGTAGGGCACGTAGACTACTGTCATTAACAGGTTGTAGTACTATAGCCTAATGAATAAAAATAATACTGATTTTGAAACTCGACCCAAGAAGTTGGCTGAATACAGGAGAAACTGGATGGAGAACCTGCCTGCTTCGTCTCTTAATGCCTTTGATTTAATTTCTTTTCCTAATATAAACCATTGTACTCCCTAGAGATGTAAAGTTATTAAACACACATATCTATGAAGTGCCAAATTGGTGAGTATTATGCATTGTTTTACCATCTAATTTTCTGACCCTTTTACTCATTTTGTATATCATCAGGAATCTGGCCACCAGAGAGCAAAAGATGAGTTTGCAGCCAGGAGGCCTATGAGATTCATCTCGGCTTTGCATTTCCTTACCTTCCTATCAATTCGCTTTAGAGGAAAATATTTTTCAAGGGTTGTTAAAGATTACAGAGAGGAACCTAATGGGATTTTCAAAGTGCCTAGACACCTAAATCCAATTAACCTTTATCTCAAGTGCCTTTAGGCCTTTCTGAAAATTCTAACCTAAGAAAATACTCAAACTGGAAGCATTACAGCAACACATGCAAACTTTGACAGAGAAAAATAAAAGTAAAGTTGAAATCTTTTTATTATCATGCAAAAATATAATAGGCTTAAGGTTAATATTTTTGCTTTTGATTTTTGTGTAGAAAAATATGTCAGTTTTGCATCTACTGCTATCCCTGCCTTTCATCTTTCTTCTTCTATGCTGCAGTTATTATCGATCAGCCAGATTCTTTGCCAATGTTGCAATACTAACATAATGTTTACATATTGATTATATGAACTTAAACCTCTCTGTGTCTTCTGATACGGACTTGCTATTGCTGTGAATCATAAAGCAGCCACCAATGATTTCAGTTTGTAACATAAAGTTGCTGCAAATCCTTTATAAACAGGATTCTCACTGATATGACTCCTGCTTGAGTTTGAAAAAAATGCAGGAGACAAAAATCAGACTTGGCTTGTACTCATTAACCTCTTCACCAGGCAAAATAATCCCAGCTGTCTCTCAGCCTTTCCTCATAGGAGAAATGGTCCATTCCCTTAATCACCACCATGGGTCTTCACTGGACTCTCTCCTGTACATCCATGTCTCTCTTGTACTGGGGAACCCAGAATTGGACACTCCAGGTGAGGCCCCATCAGTGCTGAAAAGAGGGACAGGATCACCTCCCTTGACCTGTTGGCAACTTCATTCACTCAGTGACAATTTTCACAAAATGAAAGGCAAGAAGGAATTGTGTATTTTAATAAGAGGAACATGAGTTTATCAGTCACTGGAGGAGGGTTTTCCTCATGTTTACTTTACCAAGTGATACACTTTTGTACTGAACTGCTTAGGGTGACCATATTGTTTCTTTGTACCAGTTATATGTATGCAGTTCTGTGACAAGTAGAGAAATGGCATTTCCTTCATTTTTAGAAAACTCCCATTTTTCACATGGTCCAGTCCAAGTTAAGATCTATGAGCCAGTAATTATATATATTACTAGAGTAAGACAAGCCTTTGATTCAACTTTTGGAAATGGATCTTTAGTAGAAAGCAAAGTCCAAATATCATCAGTTTGTCTGCTAAGATTTTTGAAGAGTTATGAAGATGAAGATCTAGAAGGTCTTTTTTGGAGTGACAGTTCAGGTCTGTCAGAAGTTGTTTATTTTAAGAGGAAGATCTAGAATGTAACATTTGTTTTTCTGTCGGTTTCCTTATAGCGGTTTTTGCTAGAGCAATTTAGTACAGAAATTTTTGCTGTTACATGTTTTGATGTTATGCATTTTTATTTGATTTGCTTCTTAAAATCATATGTGGGGTCAGTTCAGACCACACCATACAAAAGAACCATTCCATGTCCTGCCCATAAGCAATGAAGAACTAAAATAAAATACTGAGGGTGGAGATGTAGCTAAATCAGTGATGAATCAAAATAAAACTCTGGACATTATTAAAAGGACCGTGAACTAGTCTACCAAGTTTTCCCTATATGAAGTTAGAGTAGCTCTAATGCTCTCTGATAGTTTCAAATTAATCACAAGTGGACACAGAAATCTGGTATGAGCTGCACTTATGTACGTATGAGCGTCTGCCTACGTACACATTTGTATGCATATGTACACTTCTTTTTTCATTTTTTTGCCTAAAACAGTCATGGATAGTGACGTTAAAATGAATCTGTACGAATGAATCCTTTTTACCAAAAGATTCAGATTTCCAAAGCATTTATGCAAATATAATAGCATTGTATTCATACTTTTTTATCATTATGTGAGTCTTTACTATCTGCACATCAGCAGCAATTTTTATATTACCTTCCATGTCACTGATGACGATATTGGATAGAATCAAGACTAAAACAGTCCTCTTGAAAATCTCCTTTTTGAGACCGATGTGACTGTGTCATTCACAGATATACTGGAGATCAAATAATCTATTCTTAAATATAGCAAATAGCGCCAATTCTGTATTATAATGCCATGTTTTACTAAGTTCGTGTTTTTCAAATGTCTGACTATTTTCATTTTCTTTTTCAAACAAACTAATAATTGCCAACCACGTAGTCAGATTTATTTGTCAAGGTTTGTTTTCCATAAAATCTCTTCCATCCTTTAGTTATATATTAATTTCCTGTTCTATCTAGGACTGATACTACACTGCAAGTCTTTGTGTAATCCAAGTGTGTTGTCATCACTTGCTGAATATTGACATCAGTACAGTACAGTGTCAATCTCTTCATATCTCTGGTGTTGAAAATTGACATCAACAGAAAAGAAATCATCCCAGTCAACTCTTTTACTACCAAAAATGTTTATCTTTTCTTGCTTACAAATCGCCTCCTACATACTTATGTGGCATTCCTGTGGTGGCTTCCACATGGTTCTGTTTCTGAAAAGTAATGAAGAATATGAATGAGATGCCTCTGCCTGTAATATTTCTATTGTCCCAAGCTGATGAAGAGATGATAACATCAGCTTCCAAATGCTAAAATCACATTGTACATTCAAAATCAGTCATATGATGTATCTGTGCAATACTATTCTATTGCGATCTGTAAAACACGTATGAAAATTACTAATTTGGTAGTGTTCTGAACTCATAGTACTTCAGACAGCTTATACAGAAGAGAAGACTTTTGCAGGAGCTTACGATATTCACAGAAATTCATTTTGTACAGTAAGAAATTTCCAACAGGATTGTTGGTATTATGAAGTATTCAACATAATAGATATTTTACAGTGCAGGCAAATTTAACCTTTACAAGGAGGTGACTTTTTTGACCTCTTTCTTCATACCCTCTCAGCTAATGAAGAAAAGTTCTGCTATGTCTGGTAACCTTATGAATAAGTTTAGAGGCTGGAGATCCATGCCCTTTTATTCAATTCGGTCTTATCTCAGAAACAAAGATGCAATGGGTAACACCTGGAATTTTTGTCCTTTTGTGCTGTCATAATACAGCTTCTTAATCTTTCAGCATCTTCATTCTTCTGACTGAAGAATGATCTAGTCGCACATGAGAAAAGATTATTATCTACCCAAGTATTAATATACCACCATTTAAAACAAATGTAACTACTAAGTAAAAACCTAAAGCTAATAGAGAATATATACAGGTGGCTTTATATAATGTGTAAACCCATCTCATATTTTTCAGGTATTGCTACAGGAAATATTATGTCTCTCTAATAGCAGTAAAAATGCAGAGGAAAGATTAATATTTTGTCAGTTACAAGTAACTTTTTCACTTATGGAAAAACAATCTGGTATTCTTCAAAGTGTGGGGTTTTTTTTGTCTGTGTCTTTCAATATCATTAGATAAGGATTTGAGTATCAAGATTTCTCTTATTCATGGTCTTTATTTGAATGTCTGCTATAATAAGAGATACTTTAGCATGAGATAATGCTTTGTATGTTCATAGAATTATTTATGGATAGATTTTAAATGCTTCTTATTAATTTTTGTCCATTGCTGACTGATTTTATGACATTTTTTTTCCAGTGTAGGCCATGAAGTTATTTAACACAATAAAGAATATAGTCTTTGAGCCACTGGACATGAAGAGCAAGGAAGAGTATATAAATTAACACTTCATAACATAATTCAATTTAGATAGATATTACAAAAATGGTTATATTCTAAAGACCCCTTCAAAGTAATTGGGGCTTGTTACCTCATTGATAAACAAGGTTCTTCATGGTGAAGATTCTGAGGGCTTCATATTAAATCGTCTCTTTGTGAAGGTCATGTTAATTGCTGGAGCAATTTTGGTGATGTCAGCAGTGCCTGCAATCAGGTGCAGCTGATAGTGTCTCAGGACAAATCACGTCCTGATCACCACAATACAGACAGGGGACAGTGGCACTAGGATAATGATCCTGAGTTTTGTGTAGCTTTGGTCTTTTTTGGTCTGTTTCATCCTGTCAGTTGATTTTTGTCTCCTTGCAATTCATGCAACATCACTGGACGCCCTGCCTGTGGCTTTGCCTGGCCATTAGTGACAAAAGAGCAGAGGAGCATCTTCATTTCAAGTTTCCTGTGATTTCCCTTCTCTGATGGGAAGATGAAGGGTGAAGCATAAAGACATCCAGGTTCTCTTCACATC
Source organism: Anarhynchus alexandrinus (assembly GCA_008711295.1). Classification (NCBI taxonomy): domain Eukaryota; kingdom Metazoa; phylum Chordata; class Aves; order Charadriiformes; family Charadriidae; genus Anarhynchus; species Anarhynchus alexandrinus. The sequence goes on from VUYV01000024.1 coordinate 7,226,051, forward strand.
GCCACTGAATATTATAGTCAAATAGGGCTTCTCATAGAGGAATGTTTATGGGATCATGCAATCACCAACTACGTTGTTCTGGTCTCATGTTAGCAGTCATTTCAGGGGCCGATGTTCAGTTAACAAAAACTGAGTCAAATACAGGTTGTACCAGACAAATCATGTCTCGCAAATAGTAATTTCTGTTGTCATGCAAAGGACAGTGTGAAAGCAACTGGGCATACAGATACTTCTTTCAATATTAGTTTGAAATAAATAGCCCTCTAACTATAACGCTTTTTCAAACGTAAGGATGATATATTTAGTGGTTTTTTTCCGATTAATACATTTGAAATTGGGTCTGGGTAAATACAGAACATTTTACTGTGGAGAAATGAAATCCAGTATCAGTTATATTGTCATCCTCAGAAATGCCACTAATCAGGGCAACATAAGTAATGTTCTCATATTGAGAACAATGAAGCTTTCGATAGTGATGAGAAACATAAGCCAGTACAAACCTGAGAAATTTGGATCTGAAATGTTCAGAAAGGGTCCTAAATATACATCAACTTACCTGACAGAGCAATCAGCAATTCCAAACTGAAGGAAAAACGTGTAGTGACGAAAGAGATCCAAGCTGATGGGAAGAAATAAATGTTTTGGACAGAAGTCATCTAGTGTAATGTTGGCCAAATTTACACAGAGGATTTAGCTGCAAAAAGATTTAGACCTCCTACCTCAGGGAGCAGAGAAGAGGGGCACTGATAGGTAGGAAAAGAGTCCCAGGAGGAAGTCATATATATATATATATATGTAGGTATAGGTGCATATGCCAAGATATAATTGCACAGATAAATAACTGAATTAATGTGTCAACTAGCTGAAGTACCAATTGAATTTGACCTGCTGGAAGAGAAGAATGAAGCTAAATCTAGATATCTCCTTGATAGAAATGAGCAGAGCCTTGACATTTTGCAGACGTATGGCATTGCGTGTGGCTGTATCAGGTAGTATTGATGGTCTCATTTCACACAAGAAGGTGTGAAACTCATTTCAAGAGTAGGTCTCATTTCACACCTCTCTTGTTCCTTTGAAGTTTGACCTGGGTAGACTATTGCAAATGAGTATTTGCTGAATAAGTATTGAAACAAGAAGCCTGTTGAAAAATAAATGGATTCAAATATTATTTTTGTATTATATAATGAAGTCTAATAGGTCTGGTCATGGTCTTCACTGCAAATTACTCTTCAGTCTCTGTCAATCAGACAATACAACTGAAAAAAGTGGCCCCTGCTAGCTGAAGTAAAGCTCTTAAACACCAAGTGGTGCTCTAGGCACCACTGGCTTTTAAATTTAAGTTGCAGGGTATATGGCTGATGACAGCTGACACTAGATTTACTTTGGCTTCAGAGCAGATGCTCTTCATTTATGCAGACAGATGTGAAATTAGAAGCAGGCTTTCAGGAGATGTTTTTTCATTAAATTACTTCCTTGTTGCTAAAAACCTGCAAAGTTGCCTATCACACATGGGAAAGAAAAATCATGTGAAGATAAAGTCTGTTAGGGAAAAGCTCTTTGAAAAGCAAAGTCATCAAAACATATATATGTATTTATATGTATTGAAAAAATATCTATACATAATCTTTCAATATTCTTCTGGAGAAAATGCCTTTATCTTTACAGTCAATGATGGGGTCAAAGTAAAGTAGCCTTGAAATCTTCAGCCAATGCTGCAATCACTAAACTTTGTTTGAACTAAGCTTCTTATCTCTATTTCAGCTACAAACAGACAATAAGAGTGAAAGACATGGCTAAAAAATACAAATTGTTTGCTGTGAAATTGGAAATCTAGGCAGATTCAAGAATCCTTATTTAAATTTTTTTTCACATCTACTGCCTTTTCAGAGCTACAAAATAATGAGAAAGACTAAAAAAATCAGTTCAGCCGTAGACTGCTCATAGAAGTGTGACAGAGTAGACAGATGTGTACCTGTTAAATACCTATTATGTGACTGGTAGCTACCTATGGCATAAAAGTGGCATTCCTGCTGCTAGCTTGATTTCCTTGTCACACCATGACCCTTCACACATTAAAGCTTTATATCTTCCTAAAAATAACTGTAAAGTGCTTAAATGATACAAGTACATAGTCGTTAGTGGCACACTTTTTCTCTTTGGTGCCATGAAAATATCACACATGTCCCAGATGTTATAACTGGTCCTTTCTCTTCCTCATTTCACGTACTGTAACTCACATAAGACAGACACCACTGGCATTACATTTTTATTACTTTCTCCCTCAATTTACTGATGATGATGTGGCTCTATTTATTTTGGGGATGTTGTATCCTGTCACTCCCAAGCACAGCAGGCCTATGTTTTCCAGAAGCAGTAATGCTTCTGCAGCAAATTTTTAAGAAAAAATTTACTTTTTCCCTGAACTTTGATTCCTGCCTTTGTGATTTTCTCCTTTCTATTTTTCTGTTCTTGTCTTTCAACCTACTTGGCCACATGTTGCCTTTTTCTCAGCCCAAACTTATCCAAGGCCCCCCAGTTTGGATCCTACTGAAGCTCTGTGTCTGTTTGCCTCTGTGCCTTTTTCCTTGATGTACCCTACTCTCACCACTTCAGGGAAGCACGCTGTCATTGAGAAAAATGCAGGAACTCCTGTCTCCCTGCATCTCACCCTGCAGCTCGTAACACCGCCCCACTTGTCTCTCCTGTACTACCACGTGGACATGTTGTTTTTCACCTTGGTACTCCTTGTCTCTAACCAGCTTCCTCTCTCCTGTATGTCAATGTGCACGCTAACAACTACTTTCTCTCCTACTACAACAACTGTCTTCCATCCGGCTTCCTGGCTTATGACAGGCCATCTCAAATATTTTATGCTTACCCTTGGGACTTACGTTGAGGTTGCCCCTGCCTACATCTCTACTTTCATTCTCTATGCACATGCTCTGCACTCTGATTGCTATCATCTCAGTGTCACTTCCATCATTTTCTGTTTATTTCTACCACAGATGTCTCACACACTTGATGACCTCCTTAAATGAGTCCTTTAATCCAGCCTGCACAGTCTCTCCATGGGTGCTCACCAGGTTACCTCCTGTCTAACTGCGTTTCTCCTGGTCCTTTAGTCTCACAGCCCATTTGACTCTGCTTTCTTGTTTCTTTGATATTATCTAACAATACTGAAAAGTAAACCCCTCTTGGTGGGATTCTTCTTTATGGAGAACATACCAGTCATGTGCACGCTATTATGTACAAACAACAATAAATACAAGTGAGTCTAGTGTTTCTGTACAATGAGAGACAATGAAAATGCTACAGTTCCTTGTATGTGTATGGGATTTGAGAGATGATGGGTCTGTTTCTTCATTAAGATAGCTTGAAAGATTTTTAATATTCTCCAAAACACATTGTGAATTTCCCAGGATTTTAAGGGGATCTAAGTGTTTATTTTCATTTTTCTTAGCTAAGCTATCATCTTTACAGTCAATATTGAAAATGCTAGCAAATGAGATTTGGTTTTCACCTATACAGAATGTCCATGAGTGTCAGGGGACACTTGTAGAGGAAGACTGTGCATGCACCAAAGGAAGGGTGACAATGTGCATGAAGAGATTTCTGGTAAAGTCTGAATCTACTCGTGTGACACTGTAATACATTTTCCTAGACCAATGAAATGGGATGGGAATTTATTATGAGGATTACATAAACTTGCAGGATTCCTTTGTTTCTGGTATAAATGGGGTGGGTGTTTGCTAGAGAAAAAATAATACATGACAACATCAATGAGCTTGGGAAATCAGCTTAGCAGGGTTGAAATATTCATCATGCAAGTGCACTATAAGGTTATTAATTATATTTTTACTAGCTCCAATGTTTAATAAACTAAGAATATCTTTATCAAAATCAAATTCAATTCAGGTATTTCAATCTACAAAAATAACAAGGTAAAATAAGATTTTATCAAGCATTCATACGGGTAATCAATGTCACTTTTCTTCTATTAATCTGCTGATATCCTCTGCTAATCTATATACTGGAAGTGAATGTTGAAATAGTTATATTTCATTTTTTATAACTAAACAATATACCTAAATTTGGAAGAGAAAATTTACAGTATATTAGCAAAGCATATGGATCTAAAGACAGCAAATGGATTAGATAATTGAAGAGAAATCCATATTTACATGGCAAATTCTTTCTAAAGTAATACATTATCTTCAACATGAACTGCATTAAGAATCAGGAAAAGTAAAGTTTTTAGTTAATGACTGCGATGTGAAGTAAATACTCAATTTAAGTTTTTCCTTCAAGCTCATAAATGTTAGTTCATTTAATTATGTCTGTATTATGAAATTACTGGAATTTCTTCATCTAAACTGACAAATTGTTAAATGATGCCTGGTACAATCTGGCCTAGAACAGGTAGCAGTCTCGTGGGCTTTCCCTGAGAACGATACAGGAGTTGACAGAGGCTGAGCAATGATGTAGGGACATCAGAAGTGATCTGCTGGCTCAGGATGATCCATGGAACCCAATATTCTTTCAAGAAAAGTCAAAATCAGATGGAACAAGTAGGCAAACCTGGACACTGTCTTTAAACAATTTATTTCATAATTTCTCTAGCATCCACAATCGTTACTTTAGGAGTATTGGAAGGTATCTGTTTAGAGACCTGTTAGTCATGAAATTTCTGATCCCTTTTTGAATCCACAGATACTATCTGCCTTGACAGCCTCCTGTGGCAATGAATTCCAGTTCAATGCCCTTAGTTACATTATTTAAGGATTGTGAACAAGTCATACATTCATACTCACTGCCTCATGATTTTTAAAATCTCAGTTGCACACCCCCAGATGTCTCCTTTCCAAACAGAAGAAACACAGTTTTCTGGTCTCTCCTCCTAAGACAATAGCTCCATTCCCTCTACTATTTTAGTTGCTCTTTATTATTCCTTTTCTAACTCTATTATGTCCTTGTTGATCCTTACAAATCAACACCTGGGACTTGATCACCCTAATCTGGAGGGTAAGATGATTTAACAGACTATTTCCTTCAGGAATGGTCCTGAGCACGAAGAATGAATCCCAAATATCTTATGCGGAAAAAAAGAAAACAAATATTATAACATCTGCGCAAATGGGCCGGGACACAACCACAGCACACAGCGACAGATCTCACAGTCTTACTGGAACTGAGACTGAAGGGCACACCGCAGAAAGCACCGGGCTCATAACCTTAACCTGATCATCAGGTCTCAGAATACACAGTTTGAAAGATACCACTTTGTTCTGCCATAAGCACAAAATATTTTCAAAAGCTCAGAGCACCAGTTCTGAGTGGACAGAGCGGCAAACTGAACATCCCACCAAGACAAGTGGGATGTTCTCAAGTGAGGGATTAGTATTTGGGCCACCATGAGAAAATCATTCCCCTGGAGACAACAGATTGAGTGATTTTCACAATCTCACGTATTAATGGGTAAGTAAGGTGGGAAACTGATCCTAGCAATGGTGCTCCTGTGTGCATTTTTCCTGAAAACAATTCCCTTTTTGGCTGGATTCCACTCAGCAGGCACGCACAGAGAATTTCCAGGGAGATCTTTCCACATATATAGCTAGAATTGCCTTCTGTTCTTTTGAATATATAGAGATTTTTTTTCCAAACAGATGATATTTCTTACTGTGGATTAATAAACAGTGTGTGATTTACCACTGGAGACGCCTACAGAAGACATGTAATTGAATTCCATTTCTTTTTCTCACCAGTGCTGGAACAAGACATGCTGTCTTTTGAGTTGCATGAGATTTCACTTTTCAGCACTCTACAGGGATGTAATATACCTTGAGAGAATCATTTGTTTTTAAAACATTAAGTGCTATTAACAGTAACCTCATGTCCTGGTTTGAGATAGAACAGAACCAATTTTCTTTTCAGTAAGTTTACTTTTCAGTTAAGTCTCTTCTAACTAACGGCACTCTCTGAAATTAGCAGCATATTTTTCAGACAGTGTCTGCCTCTGGCAGTGATAAGGTCTGATGTTTATAGTGCCGGACATGCTGGAACTTCAGTATGAACTGCAGTCAAAAGCAGCCAAACGGTATGCTACAACTGACATTGCTAATATGTTTTTCTCTATTCCTTCAGCAGCAGAGTGCAGTTCCAGTACACCTGGAATCCACTGTCCCAGGGGTGGAAAGACAGCCCTACTGTTTGCCATGGACCGATCCAGCCTGCACGGGAGCTCTGGAACACCTACAGTACATTGACAACATCATTGTACGGGGTAACAAAGAAGAAGAGGTTTTTAAGAAAAGTAAGAAAATAATCAAAAGTCTTTTGAAAGCCAGTTTTGCTATCAAAACATGGCATTGAGTGGGTACATCACATCCCCTATCATGCACCAGCTGATGGGACAACTGAATGATACAATGTACTGTTAAAAACTACGCTGAAAGCAACATGTGGTGGAACTTGTAAAAACTGGGACAAACATTTAGCACAAGCTACCTGGTAAGTTAGGACCAGGGGATCCATCAATTGAGCTAGTCCTGCTCAATCAGATCTTTTACATATTGTAAGAAGGGGATAAAGTCCCTGTGGTGCATGAAAGGAATATGTTGGGGAAAACTGTTTTTTTTCTACTTCGGGCAAAGGCAAACCCATTCATGGGATTTTTTTTGCTCAAGGACCTGGAGGTATTTGGTGGGTGACACTGAAGAATAGAGAAGTCCAATATGTACCTCAAGCAAATTTAACCCTGGGTGAGAATACTCGATTTTGAGCTAAATGATAATTGCTACATAATACTAACAGTGTTCAATAAGTGTTTTTGAGGATAACATAGTGGTGATGAAACCAGCGCTAGCTTTATCAAGTGACATCCAGTAACTTTTCTGAGGTAGACATGCCACCTGTGAGCACTAACCATGACGAATTTCATACCATCTATTTCGCCCTTAGAGACTGATAGAACAGATGGAAACCTGCAATCATGAACTAAATGAACTTAACAAACACTTTTGTGTAGAAAAGATAAATCATAACCTACACTACTATGTGTATATATTTGAAAACAACAAGCAGTAGTGATCTAAGCATGATGTAAATGATATGGAATAAGGGGTGGAATGTCCTGGTTTGAAGTAAAGCAGAACCAATTTTCTTTTCAGTAATTTTACTTTTCTGTTAAGTCTCTTCTAACTAACTAACTATCTCTCTGAAATTAATGGCATATTTTTCAGACTGTGTCTCTTTCCAGAGTTATAAGGTCTACCAAGGAATGGTATGCAGAGAGGCTCCTGCTTATACTTATTGCTATAACACCCAAGGCCAACCAACTTTGTTACTTGCTCCATTGGAGGGTCAGAAGCGAAAAAGCATAGAGGGGTCCCACCTGCAGGGAGGAGCGGACAGGACAGGTGACCCAAAACTGACCAACAGGGTATTCCGTACCATCTGCCTCATGCTCAGTACAAAAGGTGAGGGATCAAAGGGTCAGCCCTCTTTCCTCAATGGCCGTCGTCCGAGGAGGACTCTGTCTGTTCATCTGCCTTTGATCCTGATCCATGCGTTCTTGAATCCAGATCCAGAATCCAGTTCCCATCTGTCACTGAGTCCAGTCTGGGACTTTCCCAGTGCCTGCTGGTGGTGTGATCATCATCCTGGATGCTCAATACAGTTTTGTATGTATTGTACATATTTAATTATTTTCTTAATAATATTATTATATTTTCTTTTTATTATTAATATTTCATTAAAGTAGTTTTCGTTTTCAACCCATAAGTCTCTCTCCCGTATTCTCTCTCTCTTCTCCTCTGAGAAGGGAGAGAGGTTAAAAGAAAGATCTGTCGTTTGTTTAGTGCCCAGCCCAGCCTGAACCACAACACCTAATATTTATGTTGCCATTTAAATATAGGCCTCTGCATATAGTTGGAAAAAGTATCAACAATGACATAACTTTGAGAAATTTTCTAATACATTAATTGTTTTAACACTATCCTGCATTAAATTTCTTCCAGAAAATTGCATGTCTCCTGAGATATGATCTAACTAATTTTAAGAAAAACTTTGTTGCAAAATGTATGATATTCACTCACTATTACCTGAATTACCATACCTGTTACTGCCTTCTCTCTCTAGATTTTCCTTTTGCTGTAATCACACATTCTTTCTCTTCCCAGTTTGTTTTCAACACAAGACTTGGAATGGTACAATTCACGTGTGTAGCAAAGAAGGGATTTTTGAGGGCAATGAGATGTGATTAAAATGCTTCACTGGAGCTTTGGAGGGTAGGCAACTGAATCCAGGTTAGAACAGCTTTTATTATTATGCTAAGAAATTCCCAGTTTCTGAATGGCATAAAGAGCAGGTCATTTGCTAATTTGATTTAAAGTTACATTTTTCTGCCTTTTTTTTTTCATGTTGTTTTTCTTTTCTCTTTTTTCCTCGCACTGGGCACTCTAAACTTGAGTCTTAGATGTTACCTAAGGAATTACCTAAAGAAACCAGAACACTTAGAGAGTAAAGGGGTCTACTATCAGTAAAAGCCTTAGATCATCTTTCTATGAATTTGTTTTTAATTTTATTTCTCTTTTCTTTTGAGCCTTATGTTCTGACTTGTTTGAGTGGCCTCCATATGGCAAAGTCAATGAGGATCCTTTGTGCTCATCTCTACTAAGTGTTCCTCTTCCGTGTAGCTTTGGCCTTTGCACTTGACCTCATCATTCCAAGAGTTGAACCACTCAATGTAGGAGAGAGTGTATATTAGCCATTTAACATGTTTTACTACAAGTACCTTTTTACATTTGATGAAATTGAAAAATAATTTCATTTAATAACATTGTAGTGTTCCAACAATAATTACAATAATTCCAGTTCATAATGTAAAGCAATTTCATTGTGGAGATTCTTGGACATTTGCAAGAACGTGGCTATACAAACTCTGAATGCTGGGAAGGTACTACACTGCCAGCACTGCCAGGGCATCCAGCACTTCATAATAGTCACATTTAATTGCAATACTTCCTTACATGTCTTGGTAATTGAGGTTTTAACAGACAAATGCACTGATTACCAGCTCTCAGGACAGTATTGACTGCAGTGAAAAAATGCCTAATTTCTCTCCCATTGAATTAAATAACAGAAATTTCAGTGGGCATTGGACAGGCCTTGGTGACAATGTTTCTTTACCAAAATTGCTAAGCTATAAAGGCTGTAAAGAGTTTGATCACAGCACCTGATATAGATTAAGAGGAGAAAGAAACACATCCTGTAAGTAGGCTACAAATTCATTAGTAGTTTAATCAAAATTAAACAAAATAGCTATTATTTCAGTTAGAACAGTCAGAGCACAAATTGTCTAATCACTAGAAAAAAATTCTTATTAATAATGCAGTTAAGTTTTTAAGATTTATTTCTGTGGGTTTTTGATAACTGTTGTGATAACCCTTCGTACCCTCAAGTCAGTGGTGTTCATCTTCTTCAAGGAGAACTGAGCACACGGGAGTTTGCAATGAAGTCATCATCTGCCTATCATCATTTTTCACCAGGAGGAGTGTGATCTTGATATTGGGGGACCCAGAGTCTTCCTAAGGTTATTTTTCTGTGTTCTTACATGGTCTTTCAGTTGCTGTTTGCTTCTTACTGGCCCATAATTCAGTTACATAGTACTTACTGAGTTTTGGTAGTTATAGCACATAAAGTTAAACCATGCCACTGCAGCCTCAGCATTAAGCCATAGCAAAATAAAACACTAAGAAACAAAATTATAGAAAATACCCTCCTGAACCCTCCTTGTCCCTTAGAGTTATGGGGTTTACTGCTAAAAAAAAACAGTTAACCACTCCAGAAAATTTCAGGGAAGTCCTGAGACCTGAATGTTAAGTTATTACAAAGCCAGTGACCTGCTTCTTGCAACAGCAAAACTATATTTACTAGTTGACACTCTGTTACTTCATAAAAGACCCACTAAAAGCTCGCAATGATCACAATGACTTTTTGATTAAATTCATTTCTTCACATGCAGTTCGTCCTCAGCTAACTGCATTTTCAAAAGTATTACTTCAGTATGATAGTAATAATGTTGTGCAATTAATGGTATAGCAATCTAGGTCAGATATGTTCCTTACAAGGAATTTTAGACAATAAGGTTTTCAAAGCAGTGACCATTCATTGCAGGGGTGTGCGGTATGTGTTTCTTGCAATTATAACCAACAACATGCTTTTATTTTCAAGTAAATTCAGTGATAAATTATAATAATGTTATAATCAAATTGATGCATGTGTTCTTCAGCAAATATTTAGAAATTATAGCTAATCTTAGACTCTGAAGAGAAAATTCCGAAACTATTTAAGAAATGTTTTATGATCAGATTCCAGGTTTTTTGAAGGAATGCCACGTATAAAATGTAATGCTGAGTATATTACAAAATGATGGTTTGCTTGAAATAGGAATGCATTTTAAAACCAAATATCAAAGTCTATTTAACTTCTGTCCACTGTTTAATAAACTCTTTTTGCAAAGTTTTTTTTTTCCAGATTATAAATACTCTTCCTTTAGCAAATCTATAATCTGTGTGTGCAAGTTTATATATCTATGTCCATATATATATATCAGTATTTATACATTGCTCATATTTTTCTCTTCAGAAATACTTTTACTGTGACCAACTTAAGCTTATTGTGTATGGTGTTTGGTAACAGCTATTCTCATTTGGATAGTCATTCTGTTGTAAGTATCACACTGAAAAAGAGAACATTAACAGAATGTGTTGTAAATGAATGCATTACACTTTTAAAATTATAATTGCATGGGTTTGAAACAGACTTCAGAGAACCATATTTTCACGTTACACAGTATAGCAATTAAGGGAAACCTATTAAAGAGGGACAAAGATTTTGTGTTTTCCTGTATGTATAACAAAAGACCGAGATATTATTTTTATAAATTTGTTTTATCTGCTTCCATGCTTAGGCCACAAGCCGGGTCCAGAGCTGCAGTTCACTGGCTCGGGATGCAGCTGAAGCAAGGATAATGGCTCTGCAGCGTGTGTCACGATGTACCACTCTTCCTCCAGCTCTCTGCCCTAAGATTCTCGTGCCACTGCAGTAGGATTCAGCAGTTCTGGGAAGGCACTTGGTTGATGCCAGAGTTTGGAAAAGCTTTGCAAGAGATGGTGCTGGAGACAGCTGGAGCTCTTGAAGTTTCAAGGTCCCCAGACATTGAAGGCTTTGTAGTAATCACAGTGAATTTTTGCGCCTACATAGCACTTTAGAAACATTAATTTTTAATTGTCAGAAACTTTCTCTGAGTGTTACCCTCACAGGACAGGCAGGCAGAATAAAACACAGAAACAAAGCCAATACTTCTGTGGCTGCCTGTGCCCGTCTACACTTGTGAATAATGATCTGCTGCTCAGCGCCGCTCGGCTTGTGCAGCCCTCCCAGTCTCTGAGGTTTGATACCGACGTCAGGTGTTCGGGTTTCCCACTGCGACCTGTCAGTCCTGACAAATGAAACCTGTGTCAGGACTGGGATCATTTTCTTGTTCTTGGTTCTTTGCTCAGTCTGCTGGAACTGCTGCCTCCTAAGCTGTGAAACTTCATCTTCCTGTGCCTGGAGAAGCCCAGGTGCAAGGCAAAAAGTCTGAGCCCACTACAGGTGCGTGGCGGCTGCACACCACGCCGGGACACCTCTCAAGCCAAGGGGTAGCATGGCCTTCTGCAGCTGCCATCTCCATGGTGGCTTTCTAAAAGTATCAAAGGCATCATGGGGAAGGTTTTTCCCTTGGCTTAAAAGTTCATGATTATGAATAAACTCTAGCCTGAAGGCTTTGATTTTATTTTTTTTTAACACACTGGCTGAAATAGCAAATTCGGTATGCATTGACTTATATTTTTTAAGAATTATTCCTGCAAGAAAATTATTAGTTAGACCACATTTGTTTCATATTTCTGTTTTCTTAAGGATTCATTGAACTGCAGAAATCAGAAGTTTTATATTTAAAAGCTCGTATTAAAATAGTAAGTTCAACATGTCTAAAATCTAGATTTTAAAGCGGGCAGAGCAGATCGCAAGCAAAATTCAGAAGGCCTGGGCAAAGGACATTACAGGCATAGAATATACCAAAGAAGAACCACTTGTAAATTAACCTTATTTTCAGGTAAACTGATACAAAACTGAAGATTATATTAGTACTCCTGAGACTACTGGTAGTGTTGTCTAAGAAACTAACTCATACCAACACTGAGAGACTGAAATTATCTTGTTCAGGCTTACTGTATTTATGAAAATAATATTCTAACTCTAATTCTTTATGTTTATTGATCACACAAAATCTAAATGTCATAGTATACCTCAGAGCCAGAGTTACATGCACTTGCCCTGAGACAATCACCACTTCCAACAGAGTTTTTTCACTGTTGTGTTCACCCTCAAACATGATCTAATGAACTGCATACATTATTTCCTTACATATGACTTTACAAACTGTGATTATCAAGGTATTTTTATATGAATTGTATGTTTACATAAACATACAAAACCATACCATACATAAACAAACAAAAAAGTGTGTTTACCAAAAGCTGAGCCTTGTCAGGAAGAACCATCTAGCTCAGGAGGAGTCAATGATTTCCTTAAACTTAAATATTGGGACCTATGTTAGGACTTTCTATTTATTGTCTAGACAGAAACATTCTCACTTCTCAGGTTGGGGAGGAGAAGTCAATAATCCTGTAGGCACGATGTTACAAACGGGCATCCTGATTAAGTGACAAACCACTAGGGAGTCGTGGAGCAGCAAGGACAAATGTCTGAGCATGAATGTAACCTGCGAAAAGAGAATGGGTGTATAGCAACAAATGCATCCCGCAATCCAGATCTCCCTCAAAAAAAGCAATATCCAACCTGTGGAGGGAAATGGGGTTGTTTAACCTGGAGAAGAGGAGGCTGAGGGGAGATCTTGTCACTCTCTACAACTACCTGAAAGGAGGTTGTAGAGAGGTAGGGGCTGACCTCTTCTCCCTGGTGACAAGTGATAGGATGAGAGGAAACGGGTTCAAGTTATGTCAGACGAGGTTTAGATTGGATATTAGGAAAAAATTTTTCACTGAAAGGGTTATTAAACATTGGAATAGGCTGCCCAGGGAGGTGGTGGATTCGCCATCCCTGGAGGTGTTTAAAAAAAGGGTAGATGTGGTACTTGGGGACGTGGTTTAGAAGTGGTTTTGTCAGGGTAGGTTAATGGTTGGACTTGATGATCTTAAAGGTCCCTTCCAACCTCAGCAATTCTATGATTCTATGATTCTATAAATGGATTTCTGGCAGTAAATCGTATCAGCATGGTTACTGTTTGTTAGGTAGAAGTGAAACAGACAGACAACCTAAAGTGTACTTGATGCTTTTAGATATATATAGATGCCTCTAAACACTGCAGTGTTTTATCTTGCTTAATCCTTGGATTTCTAAAGATTAATTATCTACTTCTATTTTAATGTTTGTCTGATGCAGAGGTGATTTTAAAGGCCCAGAAAACCACGTGTAGGGTTGGAGTGATTCATGAACCACTTTCACACTGCTAAAGGTTCCACAAAAATATATACAAGGTACCAAATGACAGTTTTAATATTCTTCAGTTAATGTGCTTTTTATGGCCTGGCAACATTGCTATCAGTATGGCAGAAAAGTTTCTTCCAGTGGAAATCCTATCCAAAATATACCAGCTATGGAACAAGACTGGAAAAGGGCCTAAATTTCAAGGGTCAGTGCTGGTCAGCTATTATGGTTGTCACTTGTGTGAAATTGTGGTAGGATCTGAGTTCTAACTAAAATTAATGGTGAAGTGGGTTTCTCTCACCAGGTTTCATCTTCGTCCACTGAAGCTAACAGAAGTATGATCAAATCAGTGGAACATCAGTCTGATAAAGCACTGACAAAATGACACAGTTCAATAAAATATTGAAACATTTGCTTACCATTAACCCTTGACAGATTTTTTCCATTGAATTACAAAACTCTCTGACATTAGCAGGCTTCTGAACTGATGTAAAAATATCTAATGGACTTAAGGTTCATCTAATCCTGACTCATCTTCATGGCTGGGGTACCTACTTTCTTAATGGCATTGTCCCTTCAATTGTTTTTCTAGCACTAATTCCAAGGGGGAAAAAAGTAATTTTTGTTTTAATCCATGGCATTAAGAAATGTAAAAAATAGCTATTATTTATAAAACCATATATTGTTATGGCTGGAGAATTTTTAAGGGATTTTACACTGCCTGTAGTAAAGAATTTAATGGTGGATCAGTTAGTGTCGTTTTAACTAAATGCTTCAGTAGATCAAGTTGTTTAGTTACTAAAGGTATTTGTTAGTGAAGGTTCCTGATGACTTCACTATTTATAAAAAGCAAAACTGGGTTTTTTTTGGTAATTAGCATTTCTAGTATACCTTGAACTGTACTTTTTTTCAGACACAAGGAAAGTCCTCACATGGAAAAGCTTCACATCTGTTCATTTGTCCTTTCTAAATGCTGAGCACTATGTGCAAGGTGTTCAACATGAAGTTGTTAAAAAAATTTCTGACAAATTAAGTATGTTGAAAAATGATGGTTCATTGAGCTGAACATGCTTAAATTGAAGCACCTTCAGTTCTGGGAACTCTTACCAAAATAACAACAGTTTTTGAGGAAAAGCTTTGACAGATTCCCGGGAAGCCTGGCTGGGATGAAATGAGTGGGAAGCTGCAGGTCCCAGGACTGCTTGTTGGTGGATTTTTCCTAGCAAGGATGAGGGATTCTTCTGCACTTAGCAGCTTAGTGAAAAGACACGATTGTTTCATTCCCAGTAATTCCATTTTTCAAAATGCTGCCAGCGACAAATCTGACAAGATCATCAATTAAATGAAGCAATTGACTAGGGTTCCAGTTTAGAAATGTTAGAAAAATGTGGCTTCAGTTTAACCACCCCTTAGCATTCAGACTTGTGAAGTCTAAATTCTTCAGTGCTGATCTGAACCCCCATTAGCCTCTGAACCGATAGTCTTTCTTGTCTTTCTGTGCATGGGTTTTCCTTTTATTTCCCTTTATAAATATTTTTAACGTACTGACCAAAGTGGAAGCCTAGCTCACTGGTCAAATATAATCCCTAATTTCTCCATAGTAATTACAGGGAAAATACATCTGTTCTAGTTGTCATGTTTTATAAATACCGTATCTGTGATTCAGCTAATTATGGGTGAAATCCTTCAGTAACATTCAGGCAGGAGCTGCAAATGGAACTCAGCTTCACGATTCTAACAGGGGCGACCAGGATTTCACTAGAGGAAGAATCACTCCATGATCCTCTAGAGAAATGCATCAACTTGTCTTCTCAAAATCAGACCACCTCTTGGGATAAGGACTCAAGTCAGAGGGATCTGGGAAACACCACAGAAGATAGTTAGCTTACATGACAAAGGTGGTCAGAATGGGTTGTGTTGTCCAAAACAATTTACTGCATTTGTACTAATAAAAGCATGTCAAGCTTCTTCCACTCTTTGCTGGTTTTTGTAAGTCTTTCTGAGTCCTACAGATTTTATTTTTTTTTCTTCTTCTCAATACCTCTTGTTAACACTTGATTTCCTTATTCTCTCATTTGGGGAATTTCTAAACTCAAAATACCATCTATGCCTAAAATGGGTCCATTAAACAGTTCTTGGCCTGGGACATATGTGACTTTGTGGTGGGTTAGCCTTGGCTGGCAGTGAGATCCCGACCTAGCTGCTCTCTCACTCCCCTCCTCAGCAGGACAAGGGGAGAAATTAAGATCAAAAAGCCTGTGTGTCGAGATATAGACAGGGAGATTGCTTACTACTTACCATCATGGGCAAAACAAACTCAATGTGGGGAAGATTAATTTAATTTATTGCCAATTTAAAAAAATAGAGTAAGATGATGAGAAACAAAGACAAAACTAAAAAAACCTTCCCACAACCCCTCCTTTCTTCTCTGGCTCAACTTCATTCCCAACTCTTCTACCTAGTTCCCTCCCCAAGTAGCACAGAAGGGATGTGGATGGGGGATTGGAGTCAGTCCGTAACACTTTGTCTCTGCCTCTCCTTCCTACTCATGCCATTCCCCTGCTCCAGCGTGGGGTCCTTCCCATAGGACACAGTCCTTCATGAACTGCCCCAGCATGGGTTCTTCCCACAAGGCTGCAGTTCTTCAAGAACTGCTCCAGCATGGGTCCTTTCCATGGGTACAGTCCTTCAGGAACAGACTGCTCTAATCTGGGTTCCTCAGAGGCTGCAGCTCTTGCCAGATGCCTGCTCTGTAGTGGGTTCTCTACAGGCTGCAGCTTCCTTCAGGGCACATCTACTTGCTCCTGTGTGGGGTCCTCCATGGGGTGCAGGAGGACAACCAGTATCACTATGGTCTTCTCCACGAGTAGCAGGGGAATCTCTGCTCCAGCGCCTAGAGCACCTCCTCCCACTCCTTCTTCACTGACCTCGCTGTATGCCGAGTTGTTTCCCTCATTTTTTCTCACAGCTGCTGTGCAGTGTTTTTTGCCATTTCTTAAAAAATGCTTTCACAGAGGGGCCACCAACTTGGCTGATGGGCTCAGCTTTGGTCAGCAATGGGTCCATTTTAGAGCTGGTTGGAAGTGGCTGTGTCTGTCATGGGGCAGCCCCTGGTCTCTTCACACAGAAGTCATCTCTGCAGCCCCCCCACTGACAACACCTTGTCACATAAACCCTATGCAGACATATATTAAAATAGCAGGATATGGGTGCATACAGTTGATTCCACCCATACCAGGATGTTTAAGCTACATAAAATTTTTAAACAAGACCTTATGAATTCATTTAACATCCCTGCCCATTCCTGTTTCATTCTTATATCATTTGACATATTTTTATCTATTGGCGGTTTCTAGTGCACCAGCTGTTGGAAGGTGGTTGTGGAAGTTGCTGCTTTCATCTGTGAAGGCTCACATAAAAATAATATTAGTTATAAATACAGAACAGAACATACCCCCAAAAATAATGGCTATTTATGACTAGGTGTAAGCAATTTTTTACATTAGATTACTGAGTGTAAATAGCCATTGTTCTCTTAAGCTAAGTTTACATGTAGAAGATCATCCAACATTATTGACAAATTTCTGCTGCCACACATCATTTATAAAACAAATGGAATAAAGATAGTACTCTGTCTGTTCTCTTAGAAATTGTACTGTCCTCTTGTTTCCTGCAGGATGAATTATCTCCTGATCTAATGCCTTCTATGAAATCAGAAGTATGCTCACGTGATAACATGCTTTTAGTTCATCGCTGCCAAGAGGCTTTTCTGATCTCCATAAGTATTCATGCACAGTAGTTGATTGAAAAAGGTTTGGATTTATGTTGTAGAGAAATGCATGTGGATCTCCAGGATAGCTTTCTGGAGCTGTCTTCAAATGGCAAAAATATCTTGTGTCTGTATAAAAAGCTCTCCATCCAATGTAGTGAACACAAATGTGGAAACATTGATAGCTGCTGGTGTGTATATTTTGTTAAGAATACAGGGTAATCAATTTTCAGCAGGTGAATAGAGCAGAGGACTAAAACTTTGCTGTCCGTAGAAAAGTCTGCCACCCAGAGCACCTCCACTGGGTTAAAGAAGATTTAAAAATGAGACAATATTTGATACTAAGTCTTTAAAACAGGCTAAAGCAAAAGTGTTCAGTTTTGAAGGGATGGCTTTTATGAAAAGTCCTGAGCCTCAAGCTATGTTCACTATAAAATTGAAGGAAGGTTGAGCTGAAGTGACTAGAACACCAAACACTGAAGAGACCATTATATCCAGGAGGGTCAAAGCCTTTTTTCTTAACTTTGGTTTCAAATTGCTACAGAACTACCTATGGGTTTATCTTTTTGCACTGTGACTCATTACACTGAGGTAAACAGTAGTGCTTAAATCATATTAAATAAAACACTTGCATAAATCTTTGTAGAACTAGAGACAACATCTATAAGTATTTTATAGTAGTTTATAACAGAATTATTTTGATGTAGTATGCTCAAGTGTAATAAGTGAAATATTCAGCAAAAGAGCAGTCGTTTATGTAGCATATAAGTTAGAGAGATATAAAATTCAGTAGGATAAAGATTAAGGTAAACTCAACAGTAAGAAGTGTTATCATGTGAGTTAAGTGCATGAAGACTTTTTTATTTTAGCAGAGATACCACTAAGCAGGGAATGGGATGGCCATTTCGATGAGGACAAAGTCCTGGAATGAGAACTGAGATAACATTAGCATTAACAGATAGGCATGATCCAAAAAGGCTAAGAAGAGTCAGAGGCAGGGGGTGGGACAAAAATTAACCTTATCACCAACAGGTAGAAAGAGTCATCCTCTGTGACAAAAGAACAGAAGATATTATCTTTTGGATCAGGATTCCTGATTCTGGTTGGTCACGGGTTGGTAAAAAAACACTGCGAAACCCACACTCAATTTGTTTGTGGAGGATGACTGAAACAGAAAGAGAGAGATGGGCACCTCCAGAGGTGAATTCAGAGCAGTGAAAGGAGGCTGCTGCTTCAAATTACTCTCCAGAGTACCTGCTCTTCTATTGACTCAAGAAGCCATCTAAAAGATAAGCCTTGTTAAGCTTAAGTTAGCTTTTGTGATTATGACCTTTTTGATGAAATTCTGGACTATTTCCAACAAGCTTTATCAAGAGCCTAGATGGTCTTTTAAACAATTGCATCTAAGCTATGAATTATGTTTACCTGTAAGAGGAAAATAGCCTTCCGCCTGCTTCCAAGGGGTTTTAGTCAATTTGCTTCCAAATGAAAAAATGTACCTAAGAGCAAAGCTGTTGGGAAGGGTTTTAAATATCTGTTGCTCAGTTCTTGGCTGTCTTGAAGGGCAATGTTGATAAAGTCTCCTTTTTTTCATCAAATGAAATGAATGATACCTACTTTGATATACACTGATGAGCAATGATACATCATATCTCATGACAATTACAACAATGTGAGGAAAGACTGTACAGTACTGTTCCTAATTGTGTTCTAACTTTATCATAAAGCTGCATGTCCATTCCTCTGCTTTTTGGACAGCAACTGAATAGTTTAGGATGCTAAAAGACAGGTGTCCTAGTTGAAAAAAAAAAATTGTCTAGGCTTTATCTAGAGTATATTGATTGTTGTCGACCCCAATTCATCAGCTATATTCTCCTGAGATTAGCGGTGCATTTAGAAGAAGCTAAGGTGAATTTTTTTTAATATTCCACTGCCCAGTCATGAAAAATGTTTGGGTTTTGTCATGTATCTGTTGCTAAAGGGAGAGAAATACTGAATGCATTGAATGAGAAAAACTTAATTATCTGACTCCTTTAATGACCAGATTCTCCATTTAGTCCAAACTCTAGTTGCTGCAGACTAGCTTCCAGAGGGAAGCCTTCACTTTCCTAATAAATTATACAATGGAGAATCTGAGGATTAAATGATAAAAGCACAGGATTAACTTTGTAATCAAAACTAAGGCAGAGGATCCACTATTATAACTGTCTTTGATTCCCTCCTATATTTCTGAAAGGCTTAATGCACTTTGCAAGATTCCTTCAGTTCTGCATCTCCCATGTAATTTTAAATGTTTTTTAAATCTTTACTCAATTGAAATGAGACTAAAACACAAAGTAAATGAGCAAATGAGCAGATACACATACATAGCTAGCATATGACATACATAGCTAGCAAATTAGGGAAGGCCAGCATCACAGCAAATACTCCTTCAATGCAAAGGTACCATAGCCTACAAAACCATCTTCCTCTTCTGAAGGAAATAAAACCAAAGCTCACGGGTCTCTTAAGCCTGGAACAGTCACCACTTTTTGTCACTCTTGTGAAATGCTGCCAAAAATTGCTGCCTGTTGGACAGCCTCAACAGATGTGAAAGATATGGAAGTGTAAAGACAGTCTTCTCAAGAGCTGCTACTGAAGGACTTGGAGGTGCTAGTAAGCTTCTCCCACCAAAGAAAAGCCTTGGAGGCAGCTTAATAATGGGCAGCTGAAGGGGAGGAGATTTTTTGGAGCCTAAGCATCTTAAATTGATCAAGTTTTCTATTATAACTATTAAAGGTGTATTAGACTTTTGAAAGGCATAGAGATTTTGCTAGTTAATAGAAGACTATAGTGTCTGTTGTCTAGTACAAATACAGTAACAAACTTTATGATCTGTCAAGCCTTTAAGATTAACTAAAAAGTTGTTGTCTTGAAAATTTAGCAGCCATCAAGATATATTGGGGTAGAGCCATTGGACTCTGCATGTCTGGCATCCACCTCAAAAGATAAGGAAAGATTGGGTGATGTCATATAAGTGCAGTCATGTTGAATCAGTCACCTATGGTACGTTGCATTACTTGTGGAGTTTTATACCAAAAATAGTTATCTAACGAATGCATGGGAGACAAAAGGTGTATCAAAGGTTGGTATTTTATAATTGTTCCCCCACTGAGACATTGTGATGCCTGCCACTTACATCTCTGGCAAGCTGAGTTTTTGAGTGAAATTGCATGTGTATTTTGTTACTATTACTGACTTTGATTTTCATCTTGTTTAGTTTTTGGCTGTGAAAATCTACAGCTCAACAAGAAGCCTTTTATGTTTGAAGTGATAAATATAACAAATGAATTTGAAATTGAATTCACTTCACCTTTACCTCAGCGGTCTTATGAAAATGGTAAAGGTTATTTTAAGGTAGATCATCAGATCTAAATTTGGATTTAAAATAGAAATGGAGAAAAGTATAGAGGAATAATTCTGTAATAGAAGGATTTGGAACAGAGTGAGCAAAACTGTTCTGGTTTTCAGCTGAACTTCTAGGTTTTGTAACTGTTTATAATTTTTCCTTTTTATTCATTTATGCATTTATTTTATTTATTTTTCTGGCATCTTGCTCAAGCATCTATTTCCATAGAAAATAACTTTTGCTTGTTAATATGCTGCAACCTAAATGATGGAGGCAATATATATTGTCTGATCGGTCAGCTCTACATTGTGTACGTACATGTATGTGTGTGTGCACATATGTGTTTGTATGCTTACTCGCACATTATTTGAGTTTGTATGCATACAAACTAATAAATATATTGTGCAAATATTTCTAGCACAAATGCAGCCCCTGGCCCAAGTGTTTTCTTTATTATCATAATGATTTTATTGATTTTTAAGTACATATAGAAAAGTAATAGTAACAGGAAATATATATGTATCAAAACACTATATAACATGGCAATTAATGAGAATCAGTGTCTTAGGAACATTTCACATGTTTGGAAACCTGTGCTTTCCTTATCTCTTTTATTCAACAGAAAAATGTATCACTTAAAGTACAACTGCATAGCTTATTTTCTTTTTTATAAAGATTTTATATACAGACACCATTACTGCAACTTTGAAATAATGGAAAAGTTTACAAGATATTTTATCAATTAAGTTCAATAACTACTTTTTTTTCCTACAATCTTGAGTAATAATGAAAGTGTGTAAACATCACTAACTTTTTAGCTTCATATATTATAGATATCAAAACCAGTTAAAAATGGCTTAGGATATTCTAGAGCAATAAAAATCTGAATTGCTAGCTTGGTGATATGCAGTTACGTGAATTACAGTATGAGAACAAATCCAAATTTTTCCAAAACTAAATCCTTACAAAGAACATGTTATTTAAAGAACAACCACCTCACCATGAAAAAGGCAATAGAAGAAGCCATTTTTGCCAAGAAGTCAAATTTTTTATATCTTTTCCTGTTTGGAGGCAGAGAGAAAATGGGGTTTATTCATAGGGCAAAGTGGTGTTAAATATTTAGTCATATCACCAAAATTTAGTCAATTTTCATTTTGCGCTGATGGCGAAGTTCTGAACTGTATTTATCAGGTGAAATGATTGGTGATTTTTTTGACAAAATTGTTTTCTCTGTGAGTAGTACAATATAAGTAGTTTATGAGAAAGTTGCTGTTGTATTGATTGGTTCTTATGAAATCGTTATTATGCCTTATATTGTACTGTTTGAGTTTTCAAGCCTTTGAACTTAATTCTTGCTTTTGTACTTATTCATGCCAGTAAGGCTCAATTACTTGAAGGAATACTGAAAGCAAACATGAAACAGAAATGTTACAGTTCTATTGAAATTTATTTTTTAATTCAAATGGATAGTCAAGGGAATTTAAGAAGATGAGGTTTGTCTGTTCTAGCCCCCTTTACATTTCTGAGCAGTGTCAAAGGGGTTTAGATCAAGTTAGACTCCAGCTCTGAATTTTTTTAAGCTCACAGACGTCAAGCTACACAATTATGAACACTTCCCTTTACATATAAATGACTGCTTCTGAGTACATGACTTTCATAATCTTAAAGGCAAAACTTCACAAATGCTGGACTGTATAATCACCCAACTTTTACTTTTATAAAAGAGAGAATATTCTCTCACTATTTTTCAAGGATTTTTTCATGACATTGCATAGTCCTAGAGTGCAACTCAATCACATTCTGTCTAAAGAGTAAAACAAATTTCTTTCTGTTTTCTGTCTGGTCTTTTTTGCTTGCTACCAAGCTTATTGAACCTTTCTTTGAGGTGCTGATGTAAACCCCCAAAAGCCAATGGGAAAAGTCCAACTAATATAAATTGTCTCTGGATTATGCTCTTTTCAGAATTTTAATTACAGTTCCACTTCAATTCTGCCCAAACCAATGGTTATGCCTGATTGAATAAAGACTGGAAACCTCAAATTTGAAAGGTTTGAAATTTAATTTGAAACAAACACTTTTTTTTTTTCTCCCCCAGAGATTACAGTTATTCAATATCTCTGGGAATCCTACACTGCAGATGGAGCTAGCTTTTTTGTCCCCTCCCTGCTAAGCATGCCTAAAATTTATAATATTTATTACTGAATAGCTACAGGAGTATTTACCATCTCATCGCAGGATTGAATTCACCGCAGCTTTCTTGCTTTTTACACCTGTAGCAAATCAGCAGAAACTTCCAGAATTTTTCTCCAGATACACTTATCAGAGACCTGGCTTAAAGTGTCAAAAGCGCAGAAACCCGAAAATATTAAATAAATAAATAAGCGAGTTTTTTTTTGTTGTGGGTTTGTTTGTTTTTTTAAATGGAACACCATTTTCATCTTAAAATGAAGTTCCATTCCTTCAGTCCAACTAAACTCTACCTAAGTCCACAAAACAGGCATCACATGCACCTGAGTGCTATGGCTCATTTTGATCATCTCTCAGAGCACAGTTTGTAAAATAGCCTCTAAGACATTAGAAAGCTGAAATCAAGTCCTACTTCTGCTTGACAGAATTTCCACTAAAGCTGCTTCTTAGGAGTCTGCCAGAACTATGCCACTAATATAAATCAATTCCTGATTTGCTGTGGAGAACCAGTCCCATTTTACATCATTAAATATTTAAATTCTTAAATAATGAAAGAAAAGAAGAGAGCTTGATTCTTAGCTGAGTGGTTGTGACACATCCTTAGCAGAAGAAACTGTTGGATTTGTCATTATTCCAATAAATTCTTAAGATAAATGGAAAAATATGGAGTGACGTATTTACTGATGCAGTCCAAGGCTACATATCTGAAGCGGCAGCCAATATAAGGTGCGTGTGATGTAGAAATATATGAAGATCAAGTTTACCCTATTTTGTTTTGTTTTGATTTCTGTAAGTTTGGTCAACAGTTTAAGTCAGCAGATTCTTGTGGGTCCCAATCGTAGGCTTTCTTCATGTGTTGCGTAAATCATTACTTCTGTGAATCAACACCTCAGATGACCACATGCTAGGATGTGATACCGGGCATTTCTAAGGTCACATATCTTGGCATGAAAGTTCACTTTTTGTCCACTGTCAGGTATGTTTTACTATTGCATATTGAAAAGCTAACTCTTGTCTTATACACTCACATAAATAGTTAAAACACCTTGTTGTTGTTCTGCCAGTAAGAGGCAACATTAGGGATGCACATCAGGCAAAATATTATCTCCTCTCATTATCAGCTGTTATGTCTACATTATTGCCTCCTGTGCAACAATCACATAATGCATGGTTGTTGTTCCCTTACATCATATAATATGTATTAAATACCAAACAATTCTGAATAAAGCCACAGCTGTTTCATAAAAAATCCAATGGAATGAATGGAAGTGCAGCTAGTATGATGTCAACCACATTGTTCCAATTAAACATGCTAAAAGAAGAATTAATTATATTTGATGCAGAATTTTCTATCAAAATTATTTGTAGCCCTAAGCACTTACACAATTTTCTTTGACAAATACTTTTTTTTTTCAGTAATTTATTAATCTTGAAACAATAAATCTGTCTTCGTCTTGAATTAGGATATTTCAGTCTTGAAACACAAATTATCTCACTCTTCACAACTGTGTTAGGCTGCCTTTCCCAGCAGTTAACTGCTGAGGAATCTTGGGGTCCCTGGAAGATTACATTTTTCATCAGGTGCTACATGATGGAAGTCATTATCACTAAAGCAGAAGATATCATATAATCTTGTCAGAGGCAAAAGGGGTAATGTGTCCTGACCTGTAATGTTAAAAACAATTTGCTGATTCCACAGACTAAAATGAACTCTTCTGGATAAAGTCAACAAAGTGAAATGAAATAAAATTAAAAGTTTTAATTTTATGTGTGTCCAGTCAGTGTCATATAACTAAAAATCACCTTAGCATTATCAAAGATAATGCTGATAACTGAGCTGAACATTCACCCTATGAAAAATACCCTATTATGGCATGAAGATTAATGTTAAAATGCTGACTTTCTTTTGTATAGCAGAATTTGCAGATATTGATCTGTTCTAATTTTAACACTGTTTTCATCAACAGAAATATTGTGAAAAGATACACAAGCACGATATCAGCTGAACTGGACTGACATTCAGTATTGGCATTCAGTATAGTCTAGAAGTGGGAGAGCAAGGTATTTAACTTTCTGAGGGTTTTATATAGCATGATACATAAGGATGCATAAGTCCCTTCATAATAATGTATCAGACTGAAGACTTTTTGGAGTGGATTAAGTAACAGTTTCAAATCTTGCTGCTCTGTGTCTGCCATGTCTATGAACTTTGGTTGTTGTATAGATAGCTGGGTGCTTCAGACGTAGTGAAAAATATGCTTAACAAATATATAACTAACTCACAACCTGCCTGTACGTAGTTCAGTATGACCACAGTCATCAATCATTGTGCTTGAGGAATGCTTCTTATGAGAGAAGATGGTCTTGTGTTCCATACCAAAGCCTTCTTGAAAGACCTCGGGAATGCATCTTATTCTTTTCTGGTTCACAGTGCTTAAATATGTAGAGATAATAGTACCATTTTCCTTCAGTTTTGTCTCTTGAGATTTTAAACTCTGACAGTAAGAAAATAAGAATAGATAAGTTGGGAACATGAAGTCAATTTTTACTTTATAGATGTCCCTGTAGGACACTTGCACATGATAGAATCTCTTGAAAAGATGTTTACATTAAGCATTATTTTTATTGAGGAAAAGAAGTGATCAGAGAATGAATAATGAAGAGTTAGTTGCTTAACTTTAAGTGGTTATGATTTTCTGCTGGAAGACGTATACATTCTAAATAAGAAAAAGGTATTACATCTCTAATGTATTTTAAAATAGTAATTTTTGAAGAGCTAAAAACTTTTATGAATGAATCAGAAGGGAGCAAAACTAAATAATAAAAATAGCGAATACCTGTGAGGCATACTTAAAAGATAAGTGCAACAAAATCCTTAATGCTGGCTGAAATCCAGGATGAGGCCCACACTCTGCCCAGAGTTCTGAGAATCTGCACACTCTCTTGTGCTCATGTGGGCAAGTCACAACAGGGCATGTTATGAGTATAAATCCCCTCATCTCTCTGATGGTCTTTTTTGGTAACTGTGTGCAAGAGAAACTAACCCAACAATTTATTAAAAAGCTCATGATAAGAAGTCATTTGGGCTCTAATCTGCCTGTGTTTCTGACTCAAAATATTTAGGGACTTGAAGGACCTGGTTCCCAAAATCTGCATCCTTTTCAAAAGCTGTACTTCTCTCAGGTACACAGAGCATGTCTAACAGTTGTGGACCAAAAAAAAGAGTTTAAAGAACAAAGAGCACTGAAACACTATTTTGTTCATCTGTTCATCGCAGCACAGTTTTCGTCAGTGATGCTACATATATGCATTTTAACTCACACACAGACAAAAAAAAATTCTACAGAATTCTTACCAGTTACAAGATTGTTCTTTCTTTTTGTTCAGTTTCAAATTTAGAAAAGCTCAAGCAATGGGAGTACGCAGCTCCAAGAAAGTGCAACACCAAAAGACTATTTCATTAAATTTACAAGCCACAGTACAGCTTAAGAGTTTGCTTAATGGATACTGACTTGGGAATCACAAATAGTCTCAGTTAGTATTCAGTTACAATGACAGCATGCAGAAGTCCCCTACTTACAAAGCACCCTAATTCATGACAGCTTATTATTTTCCTGTCTATAAATACACTGAATTTCCTATTTATGCAATATGACCGTTAGTTTCCTGAATACTCACTGTATGTGAACGAGCCATACTGCTCTTTTTTAACTGTCTTGAGTACATGTAATTGGTGCGGCCCCTGTGAACCTGCTTGGTTCTTTGAGAAAATTAGATGGCTTGTGAGGACAAGATAGGTCAGTGTCACTGACAATATCAACATGACACAGCCGGACTCAGAGCTGGAATATCACCGTAGCCAAGGTAAGTGATTAGGAGAGACCAAAGACATGAAAATAGCAGAAATTCTGAATTAAACAGAAGCAGACAGGCAAATTCTTTTGGCAGAGGAAGTTTTTCATGCAGTTGGGGGTAACTTGACTTTGCAGGCACCTCTGTTTAAAGAGAAAATTGCTTTTGCTATTTTGTGTCCTAAAGTAAATTGCTTACCAAGTTGCCTTGGGCAAACTTCCTCTCCATTTGAATCATTGGGTGTATATCGGATATGTTTATGGAGCACAAATATAGGGACTTGGTTGATGCCAGGAAAGAAAACTGGAGCTGGATTGAGTTCTTGAATTACCATTAGAATCTGATTAATGCACATCAGAGTGCAACCTGATCTATGCAGTTTGTAACTGCAACATTAATAATTTCAGTAAATGCACTCTCTGATGCAGTTGGTTTGTGTAATTTGTATAACTCTGGGCTAAGAGGAGGTTGATTGTTCCTATTTGTATCCCGTGACTTGAGTGTAGAAGCAACTAAAGATCTTACATCAGCATTCAGACTGAATTCTTCTCCCTTCCCCATCAACCTCTACTTATACACATACACATTGCCCATATAATGCTTTGAAATACCCATTTAGTGTCTATGACAGTCTAGAATCAAAAGTTAGGATTAATGACAAGTCCTACTGTATAGGAACAAATTCTTTAGGAAAAAGGGGAGATTGGGGGATTTTGGTGCTCTCCCCATCATTGGGATTGGCCAATAGAAGAACATGTTTTAATGTTATATGAGACGTTTTGTGACTGTGCAGCTCACCCATTTAGTCCTGATTGTATCCTTTTCTTTCTTATTACACAAACTGTGCAGGTAAATACACCCCCCTGAAATTCATTTTTCCTTGTTGTAAGGTAGCTGTATAAATAAAGCCTGATTACTCCCACACTACTTCCCCTGCAAATCTTTAACCTTTAATGGACACCTTTCTGTTATTGGTCATGTCCGTTGAAAAATAAGAGTGGAAAAGATAGGGTCAATTGCTCCTTATGTACTCCAGGGCTTAACTGCTTGTGAAGTTTCCAGGAAGAATCTGATTGCAGATTCTTTCAAACTGTGATGAACCTGGGCATTGCTATCAGGACTTTTTGCTTGCAAAAACTCTGTTCAGTAATTAATCGAAATGACAAATCAAAAACTATATTGCTAAGAGATTCTTTCCAACTTTCATCTCTTCTCCTTCTCCAACAAATACATTTTCTTAATAATTTTATAACTTTTTAAAACTTCAAGTGTTGGCTACCGTTTAGAGGAATTAAAGGATGATATGGATTTAGCGCCTGAATTTCAGTCTTCTGTTTTTACTTTTGCATTATGCTTTCAGCAACCATGTTTTCTGAACTGGTTTTCATATATACAAGTCTATGTCTGTTCATATTCCCAAGAAAGTAATGGCCATGACTCCTCAGCTGTTTCACTGAAGAAAAATTCATCAGATTTCAAAGATCTGCATGGAAACAGCATGGTAGGGTGCTTTACCTCTCTTAGTGGCACTGGTCTTCGGCTGAGCAGCGTGTGCTTAACACTTCTCACAACTGGGTGCTCAGGGAAAAACTCCTTTGGGAAACATAAAGGGCCAGAGATGTACAGCACTGTGAAAGAAGATAAATATGCTGCTTTAGACAGCAGAAAGCCTAGCTGATTTGAACTCAGACTCCCTCTTGCTCCAGTTCCCATTGAACCATAAACGCCTGCCCAGAGCAGAGAAATAAGGGAATATGAGGCGGCTGCATTTCAAAGTCATTCTACCTTTAGAAAGAAAGAATAGCCACTGATTCAGACACTGATTATATGTGGCAGTTTTGTACTTAAAAAAAAAAAAGAAAAGAAAATCTCTACAGATTAGATATAGCTACATGTATTTTTCATTTCCAATAGCCAGGAAACTAGGTTGTCCCAGATCATCTCTCTTCCACTTTCTTCTATCTGTACCCAGAGCCTGGAAAAAGCAAACAAACAAATAGTCATGGGAATGTCAGTCTTGTCATAATTAATGAAATATCACTTTAAATGTCAGCTAGCCAAACGTATCATGAACATTTCTAATCTATCTAAATACTGCCTCATAAACTGTAGCCCTAGGTATGATATTGCCTTGCATTTAGGACAGCTAATATGCCACTGTCTATTGCAGCAGGCTCGTCAGCAGAAGAGAGGCATTCTGAAGTCTGTTTTATTCTAGTGTGTGCTAGAATTAACCCTAAAGGCAAGTGTCCATTTCAAGGATTTATTTTCAAAAAGCTAATAGTTTTGTAAACTTCTCTTTCTGACTTAAAACACTGCACACATTGGTTATAGTCACTTGTTCTCTGCGCTGTTTCATTGGCTGAATAACAGCTTTTCACCTACAAATAACAGATGTATTGGAAATAAAATGGTGTCATCAAGCTGTAAATACTTCTTTGCGTTGGTAGCTAGAAAAGTTTTAAGTCCAGTCCTCCCAACACTATCCACACACTTATCTTCAGTTGTATGTGCAGTTCAATTGAATCTTCTACTTTCTGCATCACTCAGTGTGCAACTGGAACTTCTCAGGCAGGATGTAATATTTTTTCCAGGTGATTTCTCGCCTGAAGAAAACAAGGGGTTGTAAGAAGTAGCCATATTCCTGGTCTGTCTACTGTCTATGTCAGTTTTCCAAGTTGTCTCATGGCAAATAGAAGGCAGAGAAGTAAACCAGTATAGGACATGAATTTGGCCAGGAAATTAGATTTTGCTTTCTTTTCATTCCTGCACTAACTTTGCTAAATTGTGTCCCATGTTGTAAATACCAACAGGGATCAGCAGGTAAACCAGAGCTCTAAGTTAATTTTCAAGTCTAGTAATTGTACATATGTTGTATTTTATATTTTAAAAAGGCTAAATTGTGTTTCCATTGAATTATGAAGTGAACATTATTTGGTTTGGTGCCATACCCATGAAAAGCCTTCATTTGTCCTGTTCCTGAATGTCTTTTTAAAGAGGATGAAAATTGGTAGGGCATCAGCTAGTCCTCTGCACCTACTAACTAATTAAATCCTGCTTGGAGTAGAATAATTATTCAGTGATGACCTTCTGTTTCTATAACAGTCTACACAATAAAGCTTTTATAAAACTATGGATTGGAGATTTCAATATCATATTATTCAAATAAGGTCTGATTGAAATAGGGGGAATTTTTCCTCTGACTGAGTCAGGCTAGGTTAATGGCACAAGGCAAGCCACTGCAGTAGACATAAGCATAAAATTTTTAGGAGACTTTGTGATTTTTTTCTTGAGGGAATTTCCCTTTTAGAAAAAAAGAGCAAACATAGGAATGTTTTATGTTAAAAATAATGTTTAGTTTCCTTTAGCTGTTCCTCCTTGAACAGAAAGTATTCCACTATATTAAAAATTGCTGGTATTCTTCTTTTGTTACACTATACTCAAAGAATCTGTATTTAAAACATCTAAGAAACTAAACTTCATAAGTTAAGGTAATTTAAAAAAGGAAGGCTATTAATGGGAAGAGCAATCACCTGTTGTATTACTTATCTTCAAAGGAAACAAAGCATTCAACATCCTTATATCCCTTAGGCAAGAAATGTAATAATGTCAGAAGTTACGTAAAGACTGTCAAACAATACAAATTTTAGAAAATTGAAATCATATACAGAATAGGTCAAATTCATCACAGATGGAACTCTGGTGACTTGAATGGGCTTGCAGCATCTATTACAATTGTGTGCTATACAATAATTCAGACGGAATTGTTTGCGCATCAATTGTTTCTAAGAGCATCTGTACTTGAAACTTCAAGAATGCTGAGGATTACAATTCCATTATTCCCAGCTCCATTGCTTTCTGTTATATTTGATGAGAAAGTAACTTGAGTTACATTTCAGTGCTGTTATGCATTAATTTCATCGTTAAAGCGTATCTCCACCAGAGACACCAACATAACCTACGATGAGAGAGTCCAGCTGCATTTTCTTAAAACACAGAAGTATTTTTTATAGTGGTTAGTGAAGAGCCAAGCTGAAATATATACATTAAATCACTGAAAGAGGTATGTGATTTTTTTTTTCCCAAGGGAAGGATCAGTGTTCCTATTTACTGTAAGTTGGAACTAGACTTTAGCCTAAAGTCCAGATACCTAAAGCTATTTAGGTTTAATTGTTCTTATGGGAGTTAGGATCTTAGACAGCTTTAAAAATTTTCACATAAGAATGAAGGAAACGGTACGAAGCTGAGAGATTTCAGTTCCCTTTGAAGTCAGCAGAAATCAAGCAGTCCTTAGACAACAGTCTGTACTTTGAACTGTAAGACAGCACCTTTATTTTTAAAGTTGCCTACTTTAAATAAACTGAATAATAGGAATTATTGCAAAAAAAACCCCAATATTATCAATTTAGGCATGAGTCTATGCAAAGGGTTCTTTAATTTTCATCATGCCAGAATAGGGAAACACAATGCATTTAGAGCAAGATATTTTATATCTCTCTAGCTACTGTTTCCCACATCATCCTCACTTTCAAAAGGTCTCATTTGCTTTTTTCTGACAGGGGGAAACTAAGTGAAGCCATAAATTAAGAGAATTTCTACAAAGGTACTGCTGTCCCACTGCTAAATGTTTCAGTAGCAATCATTTTGGCACTCTTGTTACCAAATGAAATCTTCTGACTTAAATTTGGTGGTCAGGTTCCTAAGAATAACACGGAAAAAGTAATCAAAAACCTCTATATCAAAGAAAAACATTCACAGAATCTAACAGACTGAAAAATTATGTACCTAAACTAGTCAATAGAAAATGCTGAGGAGATGCATCTATTCTAGACAAGAACACAGTTCAGCTATGTAATTTTTTTCCTTATTTTTGGAGACTTACGGCAGGCCAGTGTGTTCTTTTGCAAAGCTAATGATTCACAATATAAACAGATTAGAGTGGGTGTATCGTTAGGATGCCCACCAGGCTGAGGAAAAAGCGAGCATCATTACAGGCTGTTGGCTGGAGTGTTCATTTGGGAAACCTGATATCCTGTCTCAGCATGCTTATTATATATATCTGCATTTTCCAGACCTCTATCATTTCTCTGTTCCAAACAGATTATTTTTTTTTCCCATCTTACCCAGCCCTGTTGTAGTCTTCAGTCTGGAAAGCTAGAAATAACATGTTCTCTTCCCACCCAAAACATTTCCTGCTAGCTGAAATTGGTATTTCTGGCTTAAAGAATGGATGTCCCCTCCTGCTACTTAGGGCCCAAACCACCAAAGGTATTGTAGGCAACTGAAAGCTTAATTTTTAAAGTTTCTGGGGCTTCAGACTTAATAATGCATGAATGTCAAGGCTTGGGTAGCTGTGTTTTTGTTCAGTACCAGAAAAATAAGCGCTCACACCTATAATATAAATACACTCAAGTGGAGCTTGGATTGTTTGGGTATGGGCAGTTTAAGAACAGGGAGTTTCAAGAATCTCAGTGATGCCTAGATCATGGTTTAGCAATCTGAGCTGAAACATAGGCATTTAAATTACTTTGTAAATTTGGCCCAGAATCATGAAGTCTAAAGTTAACAGGAGACTGAACTCAGGAGCTCAGTGATCTCGGTATCAGAGCCCTCAGTTTAGCGAAAACTAGTCACTATTTTTGGGGATAACACCAGCCACATATATCAGTTCCCTACTAGTAGTAGCTAAATCAGTTGAGCAATCTATATCTGTATCTTACTTACTCCCCCTCCATATATCCTTCCTTTGAGTTTATTGTAAGATTGCCAGTTAACCTAACAACTAAGCCATTTTATAAAATGACAAAGAGTTTCAGCATCTTCTGGCCAGAAATACTGAACAGACTCCCATACAAACAGTGCAGAAACCTTAGCTGGCACTTCAGATCGAAACGTTGACAGACAGTATGTGCAGAATGTGTCACATAGAACCTTTACATGATTTAACTGATTCATGTGTTGACTTAAGCAGGACTACTGCTTCATTCTGAAAACATTAGGTTTGAAAATTAGGAGGCTGTATCTGTTATCATCAGATCACTCTTGGGTATAGAAATGAAAATGATTCTAAGCAACTCAGTAGATGCCCCAGCACTGCAAGGAGCTCTGATATTCAGAACTGAATGTGCAGGCAAAGAAAGAACAAGGAAAACATGATTAATTTTACTAAAATAATTAACAGCAATAAATGTGAATACATATTTAAAAATCATTGGCCTGTTTAATGATCTTTAAAATGATTTAGAAACAGTCTTAGGGGGAAATATAAATGTGGGCTATATACTATCAGTATATTGCAAATAATGTTAATAAATTCTGCTGTTGAAAATTTTTTTGAGTGAAGGTGGGACGAATACTACAATGTTACCTCCTCTGTCTCATCTCATGAAACCAGCTATAATTAATTTCCTCATTGAACCTTAATTACCACAATTAAGGGGTACAGGAATATTTTGTACCTCAAGATATTTCTGGCCCACTCTTTTGTGATTTCATTACCAATAAAAATTCCTTGGGTCTACACTATTAATACATGCAAGACAGCTGAATTGGATTGAACTTCCAGTTAGAGACAGACATTAAAAGTCCTGTCTATATTTTTTGAAGACATTACAACAGAATATAAACATTACATTACTTCTTCCCACCACCCCAGTCAGTCAAACATAGCATTTAGTAACAAAATCAAAGGGTGACTCTTCAGCCTAAAATTTCAATGTACTTTTATAAAGTAGTAGTTCAGGTTTATAATCCAAGAGTGACAATACACCAAAACAGAATAAGATCATATTTAATCCCCTTTAAGGTGCTTCTACAAAGGATTTGTTGAACAGGATCACACATTTGCAGTCCAGCAAGATGTCATTTTGTCTTTCACTCAGGACTGAAGGGGTCATGCCCGGGATACAGCATCATTAGCACACTTTTCTGTCTTTCAAGGCCATTAACTTTCTGGTTAAAGTTAAGATTTTGCTATGGATATTTAACCACTGGCTGGATTCAAGAAAAGGAAGACTTATGCATGTTGCCTCTACATTGCTAAAATCATAACTACTCACAAGCAAGATGATATGGAAAATGAAGCCAATGATCCTGTACTCTATTCCTATGTTTGCCAGAACACCAACACTTATCCTCGACTCTCAAGTTTATTGGAATCAACACCCCCATTTCCAAGCTTAGTCTTCAGTCAACCTTTCTGCTAATGTTACTTATTCCCAATTGCTCATACTTTTTCTTGTTTCAACTCAATTTACTGAGTTTAGAAACTATATACTTGGAATATATAATTATACGTGCATAAACTGTGAAGTCCTGGAGGGTAGGGAGCGCTCTACTCCTTTTTGCTAGGAAATGTGAGGAAAAATGGCCATGGACCGTTTTTGTTTGTCAGGTATATTCAGAGGTCTAAGCAGGCCCAGAAAGAGAAAGGGTGTTTGGTCCCACCTGTTGTCCAACAGAACGTAGCAGAAACACAGCGAGAGCTGGTGTATTAATTTTCTACAAGGACATTTCTGAAGTTACTGGAACACGAGAGCAGTGTGTGCAGAAGAGAACCAAAAGAGCAAGGGAGAAGAACTTCCATGTGATGGAGGGGACACTTTTCTCTAGGCTGCCCTGCTATCAGGAGGGCTTTGTCATAGGAGGTGACAAAAAGCAGCTCTTACATATCAATCAATATAGGCTTTTGGTGAAGATGCAGAGAATACATG
This sequence comes from Anarhynchus alexandrinus, assembly GCA_008711295.1. Taxonomy (NCBI): domain Eukaryota; kingdom Metazoa; phylum Chordata; class Aves; order Charadriiformes; family Charadriidae; genus Anarhynchus; species Anarhynchus alexandrinus. Next base: position 7,260,510 of record VUYV01000024.1, read on the forward strand.
CAGAGCCAAGGGACTGAGTACTTCCTTGCTTAAATGTCTTTTTGGGATTCTGAGATTGTCCTGTTCACAAGCCCTGAACTGTGAGTGGAGTTTATTGGATTGTTAAGGGAAAAGATATGGATAATGAATATTTCACATCAGAACCTGAGAATTTTTGTAATGAAATATTATTACCAGAAATAAGTTAATGTAAATTATTTTTCATTCATGCATTAGATATGTTGCTCCTTTGTTTTCCCATCTCAGTGCTGTTATTTTTCACTTTACCTTATTATTATTCCTTATGCTAATCTCTGTATGGGTTTATGAGTAGTGAATTGCTACTCTTTAATACACCCAGGGAAGGTATTTTGGATGAAGGCTGGAACTAGTGATAATTTACTAGGTGGTTATGACTGCATAAGGATCTGTGTCTTTAACCTAACTTTTGAATAGATGTCTACATAGAGAAATCATATAATGATCAGCACTAGCTAATAAAGGAAGGAACCCTCTACTGCCCTTCCAACACCATCTTTTCCCATTTGCTCTCATTGCTTGCTGCATTCTATCTTAGGTACTGCAAGATAATCATGTTAATCATCTCCTTCATATTTAAACTTTCAGAATACGTGCCATCTTCAAAATAATAACAACAAACACTTTCTAAAAGGTCATCAGCTGAAAAGCTTGTGACACACAGGCAGAAAATAGAAATATGCTGCAGTGTAATCTCAGCCAGCACATTCAATCCTTTCTCCTGCACAATACTATTTTTCTCTTGCAGTCTCCTCTCCCGTAATTCACAGGTAAGATAGAGCCCTTTCTCTAGACTGAACCTTTAGCTTCACTAAGTGTGGTGAGTGGGAGCAGAAAGGAAATTAATCTGAACAAACGTATACATTTGTAACAGACCTTTGCATCTAATCTAATTATCTGCATCCCTCTTATAGTAAACAGAAAGGAACAGATGTTTCCAGGGGCAGTTCCACTTACCCCAATACAAAAGTCTAACACACATCAAATTAATCATCATTAGTGGGTTTCTATCGCTCCACTGCTTGTGATGGGACTCAACAGGACTCACTATAGATGTTTATATAGTAGATGTTGGAGACTGGGTAAGTGAATCCCNTGCTCATAAATGATGCAAAGTGGCCCGGTGAGCACTTCCGCCAGCTCCTTCAGTACCCTTTCTCTAGACTGAACCTTTAGCTTCACTAAGTGTGGTGAGTGGGAGCAGAAAGGAAATTAATCTGAACAAACGTATACATTTGTAACAGACCTTTGCATCTAATCTAATTATCTGCATCCCTCTTATAGTAAACAGAAAGGAACAGATGTTTCCAGGGGCAGTTCCACTTACCCCAATACAAAAGTCTAACACACATCAAATTAATCATCATTAGTGGGTTTCTATCGCTCCACTGCTTGTGATGGGACTCAACAGGACTCACTATAGATGTTTATATAGTAGATGTTGGAGACTGGGTAAGTGAATCCCTTTCTGAATATTTATAATTGCTTCTGTTGAAGTCAATGGTAAAACATGCACTGATGTCAGAAAAGAAGGTAATTTTGATGAGGGTTTTTGAATACTCTGTTGCTCTTAGTTAGTTCACTGATAAAATGGCAATTGATTACAATCAGTTGAGGAAGCATCTCTGTCCTGACAGACTTCCTCCCTTTTTTCAGCTGCTCATGCAATGGGCAGTCTGTTCTGCAAGTCTTTACAAGCTTGGGTGTCAGATTAACTCCCTGAAAAAGTTTTCCTCTGTACTGAGCAGCCACTCTTTACATGGAGGTCATGTGAAGCTGCTTTCAGACAAGGTGAATTAGATTGTATGAAGGATCTTAATGGCATCTGCTGAATGCTGCTATTTGATGTTGCCTAGTATGGAAAATACCCATGCATGGCTGAATTTATTATTTTGTTCCAAGTTTTAATTTCCCTGAGACAAGAGCTTTCTCATTCCAAATATTAACAGTGACAGAACTAAGATGAGACAAGCAAAAGTTATTACTAATGAAGGATGAATGATATAATCACATTTTTTCAATAAAAAGAGAGCACTTGCTGTGATGTAGACGTTATAAGTAGATACACATTCCTAATTGTGTTAGTTTGTATTAATCATTTCTTATATCACCAGAAATATCTCATCTTTCAGAACATCTAAAAAGAAACTGGGAAGGTAGATGCATCCTTAAAACTCCTTGGCTATATGAATTGATTGGCCTTCTGTATATTTAGGTAACAGGCAAATGTGCTGCCAGTTGCATTCCAGTGTAATAAAGCAGCCAATTTGTAGAGTTCTATACATGCATCTATTACTCAAAATACTGTGTTTCATCTTAATTATTGAGTAAATCAAGACATCTAAGACCAAAGTTTAAACCAGTATACTATTCCATATTATCTTTATGACTATAAATTGTTCCAACGTATCAGTCAGACTTCCAGCAGTGTATGCAAGAGGATAATATTTAGTCTTCCCAAGATACAAACTGCCAAAAAACTTTTGGTTTTGTAACACAATTTATTACTGTGGTAATCCACCAGAATAATTCTGCAAAATCTATCACTACAGTGGTACTCCTTACTTTAAAAGAGAAAACAAAGGATAAACAACTTCCACACACACCCCAATGTGTTTCAATTTACATATGAAAGAACCAGATATGTCCACTCTGGGAAGTAATTCAGTGAACTAAGAGTGTACCAGTAAATTGAAGTCTTTATAGCTCAGGCCGTATGCAATCCATGGGGTTTATTTTGGTCTAGAGATAATGTCATCTCGTGGAAGGGAACTCCATACCACACATGTGGGTTGAGACTCGTGTGCAGCAGATGGTGTGTGAACCAAACCAACAAACAGGGAACGGAGGCTTCTGTGCCTCCTTCTTCAAAAAACAGACTAATGCTCAGAACCAAAAGGCTCGAGTAAATGCGGAGTGTTGTGGACCTGTTTCTTTTATGAAAGAACACTCCTTATGCCAGGGAATAGTATTACTTTTGCAATAAGCAATGCTACTTTACTACATTCAGAGAAAAATATTTACTTGTGCTCATATTTCAATAATTGTGTTAAAGGAATATTACAGTTGCAAAGTAAAAAGGAAAAGTGAAAAGGAAAAGTGGGTTTTGCTATTTTGAGCATTCCCATTTTAATAATGCTTTTTTTTTTTTCTAGTTTCAGTGCTACTAAATGGGCTAAGGCCATTCCTTAGTGGTCCTATAAAGCATTGACAGATAACTTTAATATAATATTATCTGTTGCTTTCACAGGAAATACATTCAAAGACATGAAAACAGAGACAATTTGAATAATGTTGGAAAGAGAGAAAACAGATTTTGTTTCCAGATTCAGTGACAGGCAGACAGTCATCCGATAGACATCTCCATTTGAGTTAGTCATCTAGGTTCCTTTAGAGCAAGCATAGGAAAATAAGCTTTTTTTTTTATGGTGAAATTCCTTTTGTTATAATCTAGATGTCAAAAAAACCCACCCCAAAATAAAAAAGATGACTCACACCAGCAGTCCTGCAAGTTCTTCTCAGATCACTACTTCAGTTGTAGATGTCTGCAAGACAGACACCTAACATTCATGGGTTTTGTGCTCCATGCCTTTGTCAGTCTGCATATAAAGTTGATACAATATACATTTTTAAAATTAAAGAGGTTCTTTTACTCAAACATCTTTATTCTGTCAGCATTTTCTGGCATAGTGTTTTCTGCATCATCTGTATGTAAATCAGTACTGGAAGGCAGAACTGAACATTTAACAGTGCTGACATATTTAGCTATTAAAAATTAATCTCTCTGATGTTAAAGGGGGGGGAGGAGAAGTGAGTTTCTTGATTAAGGTCTTCTGGCCAGCTCAGAAATTTCAATTATTTTTTAAATATTCTTTCTCCTCCTCTCCCAGAAGTGGAGGAACGTGAATACAAAATCACAGTAAAAAAATTTCTACTTAGAGTTATTTGTACATTAAGAAAAATAAAAGCTGACACTTTAATCCCAAAGATAAGGATAATCATATTCATAAACCATTTTTTACACTGCTCAAACAAATTTGTTCATTTACTTCCTTAGTTTTCCTCCTGGTAGTACTCTGCTTCAGCCCTTAGCACAACTAAAATTTGTGGGGAAAGCCATTCATTACTTATTAGTCTTCACTTCAGAAATGGAGGCAGCTTTGAAGCTTGCTATAATATAAATATATATTATAAATTATATATTATAAATAATTTAAAGAAACAAAAAAGTACTGATGAATGTTCAGACAAAAAAGGAGAGGAGGTCTAAGTAAACATTTGCAGCCAGAATTTCTTGAGTAACCTGAAAGGAAGCTGGACCCTGACCCTGACCTGCTAGATGCCTCTTCATATATTCAAGAAGGGGATTCCTGATCTGAGAGCTCATTACTTATATGAAGACAAAACCAAAAAAAGGGAAATTATAATAAGCATCAGATATAAATGAATTCTTAATTGTTTCTAAGGCAGAAGTACAACAGAGGAGACATTGATACTTAAGTCCACTAATACATTAGTACCAGGCTGCACAGCCCAAAGTGATCATCCACCCAGCACAAACTCAGCCCTCACGATGTCCTCTTCTATGTCCATCACAGCCCAGCCTCAGCCAAAGCTCCATATCCCCTCCAAGCAGCCAAGAGGAGGCAACAGAGCCTGGACTATTAGCTGACCCCTATATTCAACACTAGAGAACAAGCACTAGCGTGCAATCATCTATCTTACTACATTGTTAGACACGCCTGACTTGGTTTTACATGGCAGCAAACAGTTCCCTAGTGCCGTTTAGGAGTTAGACCCAGGAGACTTCCAGACAGGTAGTTTGGAAATGGTCATTTCATCTTGGAAGCTAAAAGCAGATGCAGACCATTCGGTCCCAGGCTTAAGTCCAGAGGACAGACCTTGGTACATCTCCTGTCACAGGTGCAGCCAATAAATCCAAGCCCTGAGAATCCAATCAGGTACATGCTTATGTGAGGGAAAAATCCACAGGGTGTTCTTTTTAATATCTTCAGCATTTAAAGTAGTCAATGTAGGATTAGTGGAGCAGAGAGTAAAGGTGCTTTCTAAGCAGAAAAAGGGACAAACAAAAGGATTCCCATTCACATATTTTTTTGAAGTATTTTTTTTTTTTTTGAATTAATTACTTCAGGGGCCATTTCTTCTACTTGTAGGAAAACAACCCACTGTAGCACAGACTTGACTTTTTTTGTTTTCTTTATTTCTGTGGATACATAATGATGCTACAAGGATACTTTGCTTAACTCTGAGATCCAAAGAACATGACCTGTGTTTAGCTTCCTTGCCTTCTTCTGAGTAGTTCTGCCTCAGGGTATAATCCAAAGAGCACTTTGTGTGCAATCAGTCTTAATGGACTTCTGACTATATCTACGGAGTCTATGCTCTTGAACTCCAGAAAGTGTCCTAAATGTTTTCCATCCACAAAAATAGTCTCTAGTTTACTTAGACCTCAGATTAATGCTTGAACTCTGGCCCTCTGAGAATATTTGGTCAGCATATAACTCTGCATGGATGTTAAAATTACCTACAGTTTTGGACCTGAGCAAGAATATTTTCAGGTTATGTTGCACTCACATGAGTCATTTTATATACAGTGTGTTAAAATGCTTGCAAATAACAATCTACTGTGTATCTTTCACCTTTTCTGCCCTTTCGAACTTCTTAGCTCCCCTGGTGCTAAGTGCTTGCAAATAATTTTAGTCCTTCTTCTCATACCCAAAGCCTGGAGCTCTGCAGGCAAAGAGAGAAAGCGCTAACAAATAACAGTGTCACCAGAGGAACTCACATGTTTCCTGGGTAAAATGTAAGTCACTAAATGACTTACTTCCAAACACATATTTCTGACCCTGAAGAACTCATTCTGGCTTTGAGAAAGTGCTGTGGAGATGACCTTTTGCCCCCTGAAATAATCCTCCCACCTGTGCAGACACACACACAATCACTTAATCATTTCAGATCTCCAGTTCAGTGCCCTTAGTGATCACTGTTGTGTTTGTACGTGTGTGTGGATAATTTCAAGGCAACTCCAGACATGCCAGTCTCAGGTATATTCAGACCCATCAAAGCATGGCAGGCATGATCTCAGTAGGCAATACTTTAGCAGTTTGTCTGTCCTCCCCTTGAATTGGTGAGCTGCCCTGGCTTGTGACTGAACATTGCTTGTTAGCTGCTACCCCTCTTCCCCTCAGGCCCTCACCGGAGACTCCATGGTCCCTGGGTGGAGCAGACAAATAGGACAGGGGGTGTGTGGCAGAAGAGCATTTGATGGGAAATCACGAAAAGCCACAAGCTCTGTACCTCTGGGCTCCACGCTTGAGCTAGAAAGTCTGGTACGAACAGGGCTACAGGGGAGGACCATCCTCAGGCCAACCTTGACAGTGGGCAAGCACAGCAATGGAGACAGGTCGGTGAGTGACACATTTACTGTCATGGGAAAGATCTGGGTGACATCATGCTGTACAGGTTCCTGACTGCTGCTGTGAAGGACAGGGCATAGACCTTGCCACAGGTTGCTGGCACCCTTACCTGACCCAGGGCACAGGAACCAGTGCTGGTTCACCAGTGCTAGGAAGAGCCATGTGCCTTCCCTCGGCCACTGTGCAGGCTTCTCTGCTCACTCAGACCTTACATTTAATTTATCAACCGTACAAAATGATCACCACCAACAAAGATCTGAAATCAAAAGTGTTTTGTCCTCGGTAAGTCAGGCTCTCTTTGCTGTGAGTTTAACATGTCAAATATTTAATTTTAATTTTAATGAAGTTGCTTTGTTTGATAAAGGTCAGTGCTGTCAATACAGAAAAATGCTGAAGTTCAAAGTAGCTTGTTTGCTCAAAAGATTGAACTTTTGAATTGATGATATATATTAATAGCACTTAGTGTTCACAGTAAATAAACACTAAGATGAAATTCACTAATGTCCCATATTTATTAGGGTTCTGAAACAAATCATGGAGGCTTTCAGAAAAAAATATCTGTGATGGTGAGTGGGTTGGGAGTATGCATTTCCAATGGTTTATTTAATCATAAATATTACAACTTAAGGTTCTGTATTATTCTAAATTGCTAGGAGCTAGGAATTCATTTTGTAATTTATATATTTGTGACTTTCTGAGTAAGAGTTTTTATAAAGTAGTTGCTATGGAAGATTATACCTAAAAGTAATAAAGCAACTTTTCCTGGCTTAGGTTTTATAGAAATAGAGGCAGCAGACACCTCATCCTTATCCTGTGATTTCCGGATCCTTTGTCTACATGATTAGATGGCTGGATGGAACTCTGTCTTCATCTCACAGAATTTCTGCTTTCACTGTCTTAACAAGGATGTTCCTCATTAAAGATGGGACTCTTAAAAATCTCTGTGTACCCACATCCGTGCTAGTACAGTTCTCATCTGAATGAATTGAGCCCTTTTGAGCTCTCTCTACTTTGACAGTTTTTTTTTATTTTTGGGTTGGTTTTTTTGTGAGCCTTTTAGAAGTACAAACTTCAAGAATGGGTACAGTGATCCAGTATGAGGATAGATCACCTCTTACACCATTTGTTGCAAGACTTACTGGCAAATGTCCATAAAAATCTGTTGTTTGTGATCCTCAGCCCATTCTATTTTCATTATCGTTTTTTTCATGATTTATGCTTGTGTGGAGAAAAAAACAAACAAACAAAAAACCATGAGGTGATGTCTGGTGTTCAATGCCAGAGAAAAAGTCTGATAATGTACCAGGAAAGCAAAGTTATTTTTCTAGTTTACAGCCTAAATATGTATTTTTTTTTGGCATGGGACATACAGGAATTCCTTCTAGAACTCTATGTGATAAGTAGCAGCCATGAGCAATATTTTTTACCCCCCGAGACTTACAGGTAGGAGATGAGACATAATTCCCTTAACTGTAACATGCCTCATTATAATGCTACTCCAGGCTATACTGTAATCTTTTAAGAAAAAAAAGGAGGAAATGCTGAGTCAAGTTCTTTTTTCCTATGATAAGTAGCTCTTCTACACTTCCACAACCAAGAACAGATGACAAATTTGTCTGTGTGAACAAGAAAAAAAAAAGTAAATAAAACTTATCTAGTGCTTTTATTGCAAATCTCCTTTGATGTTACCTGCACAGTGCTGCACCATCGATCCTGTTTAAAGTTGCGTCAAAGAATTTCATCTCTGCACTGAGGACGTTTGCTGAGTTTCTTTTTACATGGCACTTCAGTTACCACTTTAATAAAATAGACAAGTGAAAGAATCTCGGAACATTGGATTTGCCATTCTGGATCAGTGCACTCACATATCAAACCCAGCATCCCAACCTACAGGATATGTAATGAAAATACTGAAGTTACCCTGTAGAAGTTACCATTTTACATGTTCTACAGAGTGAAAAACAGTGCCTAGTATACTAGAAATCTTACTGCAATTTGTTCTTTTGAAAGTGACTTTTAGAGACAATTAGAAGTGTGTGCTTTGAGCCTCAAACAATGTAAAAAAATAACGATTAACAGAAATTTGTACCTTAACGATTTTTATAGCTTCACAGATAATAAAGACAGTAAGGGCAGTTATGAGCTATCTGGACTGATTTCTTCCGTAAAGCATGTTTTAGTTAATTTCTTGGATTATTTGCCATTCTAAGTACAACATATCCTTCAGAAAATTTTACAAACAGGTTAAAAATTGTCACTGAAGGTGATCCTGCTAAAACTCATGCTAATTATCCTAACTGCTATGAAAAGCTATTCTTATTCTTCCTTGTTGCTCATCTTATTCTGTCTAATTTCTTTTTCCAGTGATTTGCTCTCATAACTTTCCTTCTTCCATTTTTTATCAACATGTATCGTCTATATAACTCTGATAAATTTAATGAACATAGCTTCTAGAATACTTCACCACAGACCCTGGTTTTCTATATTTTCAGCAGGTACATAGCTCTTTACCAAAATCTTTCCAGGTAGTCAAAAGATTTCTGCGTTCATGAATCCCCCAAAAAGATGCAATGTTCCAGAATCAACATTCATATTATTTTTTTTCAGTTTTTTTTTAATTAGTTGTGCTCATAATTGTTTTCATGTTTGTGAAACTGCTGCTCTTATATCACAATGAAATACATGCACATCATATGTTGCTATATGTCTAGCTATACAGCTAGATAAGGGGGTGTGTGCACATATGTGCACATGTGTTTGTGAGTACATACCCTACATTACTCTATTGGGTTATAACAAGGCATAGAGAATTTTAGTTAAATTAGGTTTTACTTCTATAATCAAGACAATCTTCAATGCAGACCTCTCAGTCAGGAGGTCAGCATGAAGTTCTCTGTGATAATTCCGAGTTTTTTCACACTTAGTCATTATATATAGATACTTAATGATATTGTCATTACATTCTTTAATATTTGAAAATTTCAAGTAACAAATTTTCTAACAGCATGATCTAAAACAGCCTCACAATTAACTTTGTGGTGGGAAGAAGAAGCAGCAAGATCAACTTGGCAGCTCTAGAAAAGTAAAGATCTCTGTGGAAAGGTTTCTGTAGGATAATCATCCAGATAAAAAAAAAAAAACAACAAACCAAACCAAACCAAAACAACCAAAACCAAAACCAAAACAACCCTCCATGGATTCAAATCCTCAATATCTGTAAAACTGTTAACACGTGTATTTTTTGCCATTTAATCAGTGACTTCAACAGTAGCATCGCCATTATTCTCCCTGATGTCTCAGCCTTCAGACACAAGGGAACGATAAAGCTGTCCTCATAGGGCTGATAACAATTTTCCTGGCCAGAAAGCTTCATATCACTTACTTTTGTCTTTTTACATTGAGTTTGGCAGCAGGGGAAATTTATGGCAACCTCTGGCTGCTTTAATTCATTTTCAGTGTCAACACTCAAAGTTAAAAATCTTATGATTTCAACATCCAGTCTAGGGAACTACTTAGCCACTGATTACCCTCAGTGTTATACCTATAGAAAATTTTCCACTCATGTGAGAAGATGTAATTTCACTAGGGCTATGTTTTTCCACAGCCCTGCGAAATCTGGACTGTGAGGACTGACAAAATATAATTGCATGGGAGAGAAAGACCCCCCAACTTCTAATCAACAATATTTCCTCTGTCTTTCATTCAAAATGTCTCTATTTCTTTACCTTTTTTATACTGAAGAAAGGCACAGCAAGAAATCCTCAGGAATGCATATAAGCCATTATTATACACTGCAATTCTACTTGTTCATATAGCATGTTAATGTTTAATGGAGCATTTTTATTTTTTTTTTCGTAAATATTCTGATGTCACTAGCTGTTTCCTTTGTAATTTAGGGAGCCTTAGCAGTAATAAAGATAGTCATTCCCTATTAATATCCTCCGGTTTACCTTAATACTCACTGTTATTCTCAAATAAAAAAATAACTACAGAAACTAAATTCTTAAGATCATTTTTACTCCAAGTCATTTCCATGTAGGTCAGGTACTAAAAGACCATTTCTAGGAATAGAGTGTTTATGAGTTAGGGTAAGACACACGATCTGGTGTTGTCATTATGTTGTCTATAAGTAAGCATAATATTTGTACCATTCCATAAAACTGTAAATATACCAGTATAATGTACAAGGGTTTTTTTTGTAACTAATTTAAACACATATCATGGCATTGAATTTAATAATCTCTGTTCCACACACAACTTAATAGTATTTAATCAATAATTTAGTGGAGGTTTTTTGATCTCTGCTCCCAATATACATGTAAGCCACTTTGACAAAATAGGTTATTTGCTATTGACAGCTGTCTGTTCAAGCTTAAAATTAAAATAATATAGGTATTATTTTCACTGTTTTCATTTGGAGCTTTGTGTGTCATAAGATGCTTCACTGAATCCTTTATAGATGGAACAGATAAGTCCTTTTTTTTGCTGTTTTCAGTAAATCTCCCAGAATTAATGTATTTGAACATAGCTAAAGGAAAAAAAGAAAGGCTAATTTCCAATCTTATTACGAATCTGCAGGTCTTTTGAAATGTTGAAATAAATGGAATTCTTAGAGAATATGGCAGGTGCGTGGTTTTATGTTTTATGTTGCTTTATGAAGTAAATTCATTCAAAGATCACTAAATATAAAAAGAATAAGAAAATGTATTGGCTTGTTCTTCTATTTTTCTAAATCATACTTCAGAAGAAAATCTTAAAGCTGCATATCCAGTTTTACTACAGAAAGTAGGAGAAGTAACAACTTCGTAGATAAAGCAAATTTCGGCTATGACTATCTTCTTATATTGAAGACATAATTTAGCATAATTTTATTTGTTATAATATGTATAATTAATTGACTTCTGTCAAGAGTTTTTGATTAAAAAGCAATATTTATGGATCCCTCAAATTTTCAAGCTGTTTATTGTAGAACAATAAGGGAGAAATTTGGTGCTTGATTACCACAGGACAAAATGTTATAACCAAATATTTATTAGTACAGTTGACTCTGCAAGACTTCAGTATCTTCATCAAGCATTGCTCAACTTTTTTAGTCTGTCCAGGCTGTGAATGCCCACCGAGCTGGCACAGCTGTTTAATTTAGCTAAATGAGCATGTGTCAGGTAATTTCCTCTGAGGGAGGTAAGACTTTGATGGTAAGCTCAAAATAATGAAACTCAGCATCCTCACGGGTGTTATTATCTTTATATTTCCTTTCCTAAAGCTGAGGTGATCCAACCTTTTTTCCTTGCAAGAGTTTCGAACTAAATAATACCTACAGGCAGAACACGCGGTATCTTGAGTTACTGCGCATCTAGAGTTTCTGCCGTAGTGTCACGACTGAAAGGTGGGTGCGCAAGGTGAGCATTCATCACCTCCCCTTTGAGTCCAAAGATGGAACACTAGAAAAAAGATGGACGAAGTAATTATTTCCTTTTTTTTTCTTTTTAAGTTCAGACGTAAAGAACATTGTGGCTGTGCAACAGGAACAAACGAGTTTCAAGCTTTAACACTTCTTATTGCTAAAATCACGTAAGCATGCTAGTACTGCAGAACCTCTGACCTCTCACTCCTACTGCTAATTCCTTTGGTTTGTCAGGGAAATGGTGACTAATGGATTTAGGGACAACAGCCTTTTTTTTTTTTTTAATTTACTCTTCTGGAAGCAGACAGTTTCATATTGTTTTGTGACCTATCTATACAGTTATGTAGCATGCCTAGTATGCTGGAATACCTTACTCAGCTGGTTAGGCATCACATCTAATCTGTTTCAGCATTAACAGATGCATAGCGGTAACCGAATACGTAGTTTTCAGAGCCTAATCTGGCAAGTGTCTTTAAATGTTTTGTGTTAACTTCATAAACATCATCGTAATGATGAGAGTCATCTCATGTAACATTTAGTTATTGATTGCATCTCAATCAGTAGTCTAGTTGTCTTCTGTTGTCAGCAGGAAGATGTCATTTCCAGAGGCTTACATCTCATTCTCTGCATGTTATGAATGTCAGCATTGCTTCCAGCAGCTGTCTCCACTGTTATTAAAGGACCCTTTCCTGCATCTATTTCTATTATACAAATAACAGAACCCCTAGTTAATTCTGTATTTCAAGAGCTTGTTTACTTCCTGCTTTAATGGAAACTGTAACATAGGTAAAGCTATCCAGTGTGTTTTCTCCTGTTAGATTCTACAAATTCTCCTGCAATGCACAGAGCAAAAAAGTCATCAGCCCTTTCCTTTTTGTTGCCAGTGATCCAAGATGCCCAATTTATCCATTCTTTATTTACGTTTTTATTCAAGTTTGGACTGTACAAGTTGATCTAGAAAAGCAACAATTTTAACTGGTTCATTGCAGGTCCTTCCAACAGTACTATGTCCCGCGTATCAGATTTCTTCACTGCTTTTGTCTCAGAGTCTTCCTCTCCAAGCCTCTTCTGATTGTTACACCTAACCAGATCCATCTTATCTCACATATTTATAAGGACTTTCCCAACTTGTTTCTGCCTTTCACGTCTCTTTCCTTCGAGATTAAACCGAAGGTCATTCAGTTTCAGGCCCATTAGATCCTGGTCTTTTCCTCAGGTTTCCACAGAGGAAGATCCCCACAGGGCTTGCTTTCCCACCAACTCTTTTTCACTGGGAAGAAAAAAAGCTAATCCAGACCTATTTGCCTTGAGTCAAACCTGTGACAAATTCTCTGACCTGGAACAGTCTTCCACTGGAGAAGACTTAATTTCCAGATATCTTAAAAGGAAGATCATTTGGTAGAAATGCTATCCTTTTGTTGTTTGTGGCAATTTTGATATTACCTAAGAAGAAGAAGAGCTACTGTTGTCTTTCGGTGAAAATGAGGTACATTTGTTTCAGCAAAACCTGCAGAAGAAAAAATCATAAAGAGAAAGCATTGACTTAATTGACTTGTAATATTTAGAACTGCAGTAAGTCAAGTAACTTGGGTTTGTAGGTAAGGTTTGACGTGAAACTATTGATCTGAAAATGTTGAATGATCCCCTATTTCCAGTCATTCTTTTCTTATTATTACATTATTTTTTCCATCCCTCTGTTCATATTCCTGATCTTCCTCTTCTTTGATTTTTCTGCTTTTACTGTACTACCACTTCAGCATTATCTGGTTGCTAAGCTGCCAAATTGTACAGTAGGTTATTGGTTACATCCTGTAGTCTGAGTTGGACAAGAGGTTGCCAACAGAAAAATGCAAGAGCAAGTTTCTAAATTTGTGTTAATGAGCACAGAGACACAGCCTGCAATGATGCTGTGCTCTGTGTCCGTGCATGAGAATCTGTGAATCCACAAATGATATTTTTTTCAACATATCATTTACTCTGTTTTATAACAACAAGTGGAGATATTAAATGAAATCAAATCTAACATAACACTTCCCACACACCAAATACTACCTCTTTGTCTGGCACAGAGTAGATTTTTTAATATTCCTTCATTAATCAATATGGCAACAGTGTTCCTATCGTTCTTAATGAATGAATTGTTAAATTTTGTGAGCTATAGCATCAAATGTTGTATGAAAATCTTCACAGATACTACAAGTGCTATATTCTCCACATCTACCATATTTTTGTTATATATACATAGACTCATACCCAAATTTTTCTTTTTAGTAACTGATGGCAATCTGGGTTATTTCACTTGCTGTAATGAACTTTTTATTATAGTCAATGTCCAAATATTATGGTTAGGTGCAAGACTTATGAAATTAATGTGCTGAGTTTTCATTAGACTGTTTACAATTTTTTTTTTCAGGTGTACCTTGTAAGTATGCAGTCAATCATAGAGTGACTTTTTATTTTCACAAAAATTGCTAGTGAAATACCAGACAACAGAGACATAAAAAATAATCTTCCTGTGTTCTGTAGCCAATCCAAAACTGTAGAAATGTGGAAAGCAGACAGACAGAGAAATAAAAGGGTAGAGATGAATGAGATACCACATTGCAACTTTAAAATGTCCCTTGTGCCATACAATTTTGATTTCATATTTCAGTCTTATGGATGCCTATTTTGCAATAGTATAACTCCAATGATGTGCTCATTCAAATTAGTGTAAATAGCATTGAATGCATATTTCTTCTCAAAATTATGTTCTTGTATTACCCTATGGTTTTGTTTAGTACTTTTTTATTATCAGTCTTTTATGTTAGGTTAAATATGCCTGTTGATTCTTTTTTTTTTTATATATCTGAGTTTTATCACATCACAATGTATCTATGTTCTTTATAGCTTTTCATGGGTAGTAAACACCTGTGTGGCAAGATATGTTCTTTAACAGATGCCTTAAGAACCACCTGAATGCTATCTTTGGAGCCTATGCTTTTGCTATACATAGGCCATAAAAAAAATCCATAAATAAGGAAAAAAAAATGTATAGCAAAATATCAGTTGAGGTACTGGAAATTATTTCTAATAAAAGAATCGCACAGAATGAATTAAAAATTAAAATAAATTTTATCCTAGTACCACTGCAAAGATGGCTATTTATCTGAAGGTGGTCCATAATAAATGATAACATCAATGTTTTCAAACATAGTTTCTCATTCCATATCACAAGCAAGTTTATGCTTTCTGTACCATGAGTCTTTTCTATGGATTATAGAGTTAAAAGCAAAAGCACTAAGCAGGAGGAAATGGCTGGTGTACATATTTTTAATGCCTATTTTCATAGAAACAACTTAGAAACTAAAGAGAAGGAAAAAAAAAAGCCAAGATACGGAAACACGTGACTGCCTGTAAGCCCATACCAATAGTTTAAAACACCTCTTTGTATCACAAAATCTAGTTTAACGTTCTGTTTTGTGTGGAAATATCTTAGATTCTGTTGGATGGATATGAACATCTTCTCAAAAGAAAAAAAAAACAACAAAAACCAAAATTACACACACACCTCCCCCTCTCCCCATTTCTTTCAGCCAAAGAACTTTAGGCTGGTTTGCTGGCTCTTTTGCCCCAAATTGAATGGTGACAACAGGGGAAACAGTACGAGGAAAACAAAAGGAATTATTCAAGCTTTCAAGGAAGATCTATCGCAAATAGTAATATCTTTTTTGAACAAATTAAATAGATAAAAAATGGTCTCCAGCATTGTGCCTTAATTCTTAGATACATAAGCAGATATGGCGCCTTATTTTTAAAATGTGAAAAAAATGGTCTGACAAATTCCAGCAGATATAGGGGGTTCAAGCACTTGCCCCTACTTTACCATATTTCAAAGCCAGAGAGCTTTTTCAGCTGTTGTTAGTCATTCATGTCAACCTGATGACCACAGGTCACTACGTGACATTGCTTTGTCTTTGTGGATTCAAGTGACAGCAGGAATACAAACTGAATCTCAGAGAGTGTGTCCCAGAAACCCTTTTTTTAAAAAGAAGGTTAAACAGATTTCATATTTTGAGTGTACACTTCTGTTGATATTTCAAATATACCTGACCCAAAGTCTTTCACATAGTGACACGTTGTAAGAATTTTTTAAAATTTACATAACAGGATTAGGATTTGAAGTAAAAGTTGTTTTCATCCAGCTAAATCTCAGAATCAGTTATCAGCTTTGTACTTGAATGTACTTAAGTCACAGCAAGAGATTGTTTGCTGGCATATATTGTAAAGTAATGATTTTTCTTGTTATACCTTTTATTCTTGAGGTAATAAAGCACTTAACGAAGATATTTGATTTACTGATAGGTAAGCTAGTCCATTATACAGTTGATTTTAATGAAAAATACATTCCTTTCTGATTGACAGTGTTCTCAGAGAGAAGGCCCTGTTTCAAACTGTTGATTTGATCAATGTTAATTACCCAGTTGTGTGGCCTGTCTCTCTTCAATGACTACAGAGGGGGACCACCTAATGATGTTCCTCTAACTGAGGTGTCTCAGATAGGTGGCTTAATTAGAGGAGTAAATCCATGTGAAAATGTTCTCCACAGCATCTGTGAAGATGATTAATGCTTGTTTTGAGTAGCACTTCCAGGTTGACACAAAGGTTTGATCTTCATTTTGTTAAATGAAAACACCATAGGATTACTATATTGCAAGCCTTACTAGTGAGGAGCACAAAGATGTTAAGAAACATAAATTAGAGGTTAATGCACAGAAGCGGAGTCAATGGAATTCAAGTAAAGTATCCAAAGTTGCAGTCCTACAGCTTTCATCCAGCTGACATTATCTCTGGAGACTCCTATAAGCTCCAAGTGCCCCCACTTTTTCAAAATAAATGGACATGCTACCATTTTGCTCCCAGACATGCACAGAAACACATGAGGCTTGTCATGGTTAAGCAATGCAGTTCTTATCTTCGCCTATCTCATTTAAGGACTTCAACACAGTAGATGAACAAAGGTCTGCTACAAAACTAAGCTCACAAGGCAACAGCAATCATTACATGATTCCTTTTACAATTAAGTACTGTAAAAAACCTGAAGTGGTGGATTGTCCCAGCTGTAAACTACATACTCTCTAAACAAAGCAGATGGAACATAGAAGAAGCAAGTAAACTGAAGTTTTCATGCAGTAAATATGTGAATTAAATGCTTTTATCACACTATTCACTGCAAAATAGCGGAAAGAGGCAGGATCACGTCCAGTCAGATTATAAAATGTGTTTGTTTGGGGTTTTTTTCTTTCTGAATAAAAAGCTAACAAGCAAAAAAAACCCTTCTGTTTTACTTGTCTCTTCTTTGTATTGTGTCTAATGCAATATTCATTATGGAAAATGCACTCTTGGGAAGAGTTTTGTTATGTTTATTTTAACATTTGGGTGATACAGCTTGCATATTGCAATACTCCCTTTGGGAATTCTCATGTGGTTTTACAGAAAGCTACTAGCACATCCTGTGTCTATTTTAATAACACATGACAAAAAGAAGAGACGAAGAATACACAGCCACTCCTTTAATTTTTATAGATCTAGACAAAGATTATACTAAGCTGGCTGGTGTGAATCCCATTTCCTGATCATTTTACAGCTTTACAACAAGATGGCCATCAGAACTTTTGAAGCAATGGCTATCCATCTCCTGTTGTGCTGGACTTTAAAAACAGTACATGGAGATTCACTACTAGACAATGAGTTGCAGTCAGGTTATAAAAGAACTAGGTGAGATTTTGTGGGTAAAAGATAGAAGGTGTAAGTATTGGCTGAGGTTTATCACGTAAAATCATAGAACGGTTTGGCTTGGAAGGGACCTTAAAGATCATTTAGTCCAACCCCCCTGCCATGGACAGGAACATCTTTCACTAGACCACGTTGCTCAAAGACCCATCCAACCTGACCTTGAACACTTCCAGGGATGGGGCATCCACAACTCCTCTGGGCAACATGTACCACCCCAACTGTCTCAGCCAGTCTACGCACGAGAGGTGTTACAGCCCTTTGATCATTTTCATAGCTCTCTTCTGGATGCACTGTAACAGGTCCATGTCTTTCTTGTACTGAGGACACCAGAGTGAGTAGCGGAGTAGAATCACCTCCCTTGACTTCCTGGCCATGCTTCTTGTATGCAGCCCAGGTGATACGATTGTCTTTCTGGGCTGCAAGTGCACATTGCTGAGTCATATCCAATTTTTCACCCACTGGTATCCCCAAGTCCTTCTGTGCAAGGCTGCTCTCAATCCATTCATCACCCAGTGATGAGTTACTAGGATGGGGATATTGTGGATAAGGTCTGGTCCAAAATCCATCAGAATAAACACAAACCTTCTTTATTTATTGAAAATTATCTTTGGAATAGACCCCATCTCTGGACTGTCTACACCTCAATCTTTTGACTGGTAAATTCACTGTCATAATAAGGGTTTAATAATTTTTATATCAATGCTGTTTAGAGGTGATCAAATCAAACCTGTATACAGAAACTTCCTATAAAGTCTCTACAGCTGAAAATCATAGTAAAAAACTTGAAATCTGAATTAAAATAAAGGATTATTTTGGTCTGATATCTTGATTAAAAATAGCTAGTAAACAAAACATTTTGATTCAACAAATTAACATAAAACTACAACACATCCCAATTCAGAGAACCTAAAGAATAATCAAAGGCTACAGGAACATCTGAAATTAAAAAGGAGTTGGAGGGTTGTTTTTCTCTTTCCTCCACATGCTCTCAATGAGCATGGATGTCAATTACAAAGGTAACGCTGTGATGTTTAAGGTTGAAAGAGTTTTTCTAATACATACTGCTCAAAGCATTATTCTCTAGAAAACAAATTCCTATGTACCCACTGTGTATAACTCAATCAAGCACTTCCTGACAAGGTGCAAAGAGACAGTGTTTTGATGTTTCCTCCCCTGAAATATATTTTTAAAAGATTTTTTCTCTATTTCTTGTCTCTGGCTTTCTTAGGTTTGATGCTTTATCCTTTGCAAAATGTTCCTGCCTTTCTGATTTCTTTTAAATTCCACAGTTATTCCACAGATTCGAGATATTTTCTTTTAATCCTTCTTTTATTGTCAATCACAGCATGTGGCTTTGATGTGGAAAATACTCATAAGTCACTTGAAACATGGTCCAATTAGTATCTTCACTAACCATGTTTTTGTTTATATATGGGCCATTTTTGGTTCTGTTAGATACGTTCAGCCTTCCTTTCAAAATTCTTACCTTTCCTAAAAATGTTACAAATTCCTCTTAACGATGTCGGGTTTTTTCATTGCTGTGAAGTCTTTGTGACTGAAATGCAATTTGTGAAACACGTTTGTCTGACAAAATAACAGCAGACATCTGAAAGTATCAAGGGATATATAATAGGATACATGGAACTTTCAACTTTACGACACTGCTTCAATCACCCTAGGTCAGCACTGAACAATTTTAGCCATTTTTTCATGTCCCAAATTGATGGTCTCAGTTCATCTCTTAGACCACATGTGAGACAGCATTGTAGTACACTTAGCAGTAGGTTCAGTTGAAAAGATTTTTTTCACCAATGATAGAAATAAGAACATATTTTTCACCAGTATTGTACAAAGCCACAATGGCTTCACTTATAGACTGCCATGTCTGGGTTCGGACTTTGCACCTTAATACAAGTATCTACTTCTTCTGTAAAAGTTTGGTGTGGTAAAAAGCTCTCTTGCAACTGGGTGAAAAGGTTATGTGTACAGACAAACTCTAAAAAAGTGGCCACAAAAGGTTATTAAAAATCATAAATATGAGTTAAAATACATACATTAGCCTACACTTAACAAATAGTTAATACAGATAATTTTTGTTTTGTGGAAGTAAGAGGAGGATGCTTCCCAGGATAATTCATGTTTCATTTGAGTCCCAGTGTAAAGTATCCTAGAACATTAGCGAAGCCAAAGCCATAACAATTTAAACTGAAAGCACATATAGTATCTTTTTAATAAGATAAAATATAAGACGATGATTACCTTGTGCATTGAAGACATATATTATGTCTGCAGGGTCAAAATGAAAATTCTATTGTCCTAACATGCTACCATGAGAATTCCTTGTCCTTTAGTTATTACTCTCTTTTTCTTCCACAAAAAGTGAAGACATTTACTTATCTGACTGTATGCTATTTTGCTGTATGACAGCCTTTTCCTACTGGATGTATAATAGATAGAAATAACCTCAGCTATCCTTAGGTATTCAAAAGTGAAACATCTGAATCTCAGCTAGGCACCTTTGGATCCCTTTGTGCTCTGAAGCAGGATTCATGCTGCATGATCCAGACACACGTCAGCATGAGATGAATCACCCTATGAGCATGTACATTTTTCTCTACTGACTATAAAGTCTTCATTTTCTAACTTTTACATGTATAAATTAGAAAAGATGAATCCATTCTAACTCATTAGTGTGCGTTGTTTGTTGCCATCTTGATAGCTCATTAGTAGGCTTTGCATTATGCTGTTTATTCTACAGCCAAATAAATCAAAACAAATGGTGATATAACTGCTCTGAATTTTATAAGGTATCTGGTATTTGCCATTTTCTATATCTCTGTAAGTTGCATCATTTTCTGTCTTCAGAAAGAAAAAGCCCCAAACATTATTTGATGACAGTATTTAGGTATGGCAACCATTTAGCAGGCCATGAGAACAATATTGCAAAGAAAGGAATACAATGTAGAGCAACTGTCAGGCATTCCTCTTTTTCCTTTCTCCCACTCTCCCCTCAGGTTTTTCATGCAAATCACCCCTTCATAATTATTTCTCAAATATTTCCTTATTCAAAGGCAAAATAATGCATTTTTAAGTCATACAATTGTTTTCTTCCTCACTGTTCCTTCTGTCCTATATACCACTGCAATGCTCTCTGAAGTCACTATCTTAAGAATAAACATTAGGGTTGAAGTGAAAAGTTGTCTTTTCGACTATGTTTCAGTGCAAGATGTAATGAGATAAAATTGCACCGTTGTCACTTTTATCTTAAAATATTTATCATAGAATCATAGAATGGTTTAGGTTGGAAAGGAACTTGAAGATCATCGAGTTCCAACCCCCCTGCCATAGACAGGGACACCTCCCACTACACCAGGTCGCCCAAGGACACGTCCAACCTGGCCTTGA
>VUYV01000024.1:7291196-7450432 GCA_008711295.1 Anarhynchus alexandrinus
CCCAGGTCTTTCTCCTCAGGGCTGCTCTCCAGCCATTCCCCGCCCAGCCTGTATTTGTGCTTGGGATTGCCCTGACCCAGATGTAAGACCTTGCATTTGGCCTTATTGAACTGCATGAGGTTGGCTTGGGCCCACCTCTCCAGCCTGTCCAGGTCCCTCTGGATGGCATCCCTCCCCTCCAGCATGTCTACCTCGCGAAACAGCTTGGTATCATCGGCAAACTTGCTGAGGGTGCACTCAACCCCACTGTCCACGTTGCTGACAAAGATGTTGAACAGTACAGGTCCCAGTACCGACCCCTGAGGAACGCCACTTGTCACTGGTCTCCACTTGGACATCGAGTCATTGACCACAACTCTTTGAGTGTGACCATCCAGCCAGTTCGTTATCCACCGAGCGGTCCATTTGTCGAATCCATGTCTCTTCAATTCAGAGACCAGGATATCGTGTGAGACAGTGTCAAACGCTTTGCACAAGTCCAGGTAGATGACATCAGTCGATCTTCCCTTGTCCACTGGAAGTTGGACAGTTGAAGCTGGACAGCTGAAGGTAAAGTACTGGTAGCCTTTCTACTCTGCCCTTAGATCACTCTTTCAGTGTAGTCACAAATATTAAACTGAACACAGAAAGTTAATGAAAGCTGAGTATTGTTTAGGCTTCAAGTAGACCATTTCATAATTCCTTTTTAATTTCTTGGAATTTCAAACAGTAAAAGAAATCTTATGAAGACAGACCATTTCATTCAAATGTAGTTTTCTAAGTCTAATCTATCCATTTCATTCTCTTCCTTTATAGCTGATAAAGAAAAATAGACCATGCACCATTGAACGGATTCACAGATAATATGGAGAAGGGGCCGATTCCATTTCCTGAGGATACTAAGCTTTTCAGGGTAGTAAAGTTGAGGGCTGACTAGGAAGAACTGTGAAAAGGACCTTCGAATATTGAGTAACTGATAGAATAATTTAATGTAGATTAAATGCAAAACTATGTGAATGGGAAAAAAAGAGTCAACTTCATCCACACAGTGATGGTTCAGAGATCTCAGGAATGAAACCTTGGCATTACAGTTGGTAATTCTATTAAAATACTATTTCAGTGCTCAGTAGTGTCCAGAAAAGCATACTGAATGCTAGGTATGATTAGGAGAGGAATAGTTAAAAAGAAAAACCCAAAACAATATTTTCACTCAACATGCATTGAAAGATCAATTATGTTCAGTGTAATGACTGCAGTTTTTTCAGCTTATCACTGGAGGAACCAACAGAATTAACACTATTCCTCTGGCAAGGAAAAACTATCTTTTGCAATAAACCTAGAATTGGTATCTAGTCTTAGTTTTTCCTGCAATAATGGACTCCATGACCATGACATCTGGGTCAATGCTCAGCAATGAATGCAAGAGTTTCACCCAGCAAGGTGGTTTCTGAAACCATTTTGAAATATTTAATAAAAAGTCTGGAAATGTAAAAATTTACCAGCTCTGGTGAGTAATTCTAGCCCTTTCTGAATGGACTAATGATTATATCTTTATCAATTTATTCCTTCTAGGTTTGTGTGGCATTGGCCGTGTGCATTAGGACTTCCATTTGGTGCCACAAAGTCAAATGTATGTCTGGAAAGGCTCAGCAGAGCACTCAAGGAACTGTCAGCACTGAATAGCTCCATCTGCCTTTGCCTTCAAATTAATAGGTTGCATTTACAGAAACCTGTTTGGAGAGAAGATAGGAGTCTTTCTGTTCCCATTCCCATCTCCATAAGTACTTGAACACGGTCTCTGATAGACCGTCTGAGTGAAAGGAGAGAGAGAGGCTACAGAAAGGGCAGCTGATGTAAAAACAAAGGGGGAAATGGCATCACTGCTAGCAAAGTTACAAGCTACAATGTGGAGGTAAGCAGAGATTTTCCCTTAACCCACAACCCTAACAGAGTCTGATGGGCTTCAGGAGAGGAGAGAATGAGGAATGGAAAAGTTACCCAAAACAGATCATAGCAAAACCTAAAGGGCATTGTTCCAGGGATCTCAGAGGTAACCATATGAGTACAAATATGCTGGCTGGTCCTGCCACTACTTCTGCTGCCCATGTAGACAGGCCCAGGAAAGCTGGAAGGAATGCGCATGGAAAGTACCTCTTGTATACATACAGCTCCTGTGCTGTGTAAGAGCGAGATCCCTGTTGGGACTGGGTGACATGACTTCACTTCTAAAGTGTGTATAAGAGCACAGACCAAGAACTAACCTTAAGTTCCTCATGTGGGTTACAAAGGTAGGTTCATCAACAAGAACCAAATGACAAGAAACACTAGAACAAGATTCAGCCAATACTGCAGCAATATCTGTGTGTGTGTGTGTGTATATATATATATGAGACAAAAAGAAAACATATCATGTGTATTGCTGTCACTCAAAAGCTTTATATAAGTTCCTCATTATCACAGTTTTTTGCCACATTTCCACTCACTATCAAAAATGCATATTCATTTTCTTTTTCTTGTTCCACAGGATAGAATATACTTATATTATTCCATGATGTGATTTGAATCAATACTGTTTATATGGAATGGTCGTCTCCACTCAGAATGTTCTGTTCTTTTGATATGTGAACTCTCTGTGCTTGAAAGCTCAATGTTGAGGGGTATCTCTGGGCTTAACTGTGATTTGCAAATTTATAATGTAAATAAAATCAGAGTGTGTAGTTATACAACACATGCTCGAATTACAGGTTAAAAACTATTTATCTTGGACACTTTATGTGCCCATATATTGCCTATAAAATGTATTTTTCCCTTATTACATGAGACACTATAGTGTCTGTTCTCTGACTAGATGTGTAATCCATAAAATAGAAAAGTTCTTATGATACTAAAGCAACACCTCCAAATTTCAAATGTCAAATATAAAGCAAATGTAGACAAATTCTGGCAAAAAATATAGTCACCCAGAAGAATGTAATTCAGATGAAGCTTCTGCATAGAAACAAAAACAACTGTAAATCATGTGTTATTGTTTTGCACTAATACTTTCAGCTCTAATCACCCACAGCAATGATAGGTGGCAGATGAAGATGTAGTGGAGTGGAACTAAGTGGATATAGCTCTCTCATTGATCCTGCTTGGTATGGTACGCCTGTCCAGCATTTCTCAATGCCAAACGGCCCATTTACAGTAGTAATAGTTTTGAATGTGCTGCATGGCTCCCAGAAATCCTGGGCAACTGTCCATTGCATGTACAAGCTGATCTGCAGATCTGCAGTACATTTGATCTGCTCTTTTTCCACTTAGCGTGAATTCCCTGCAAATGTGTAATAGACAACCGGTGCACACTGTCTAGTTGTGCAGTACTTGTCAATGAACAGGACACACACCTATATTTCTGTTCAGGGTGACACAGACATACAGGCATCTTAGAACATGTTCTTCCATGCCATGTGCTTCCAATCTATAGCCAAGGAGCAAGGTCCTCCTGTTCTGGGTGGCCGGTGCACATACGAAATCATAAGAGGCAAGAGAATGTGTTTTGTTCAGCCTTAAGAAGTTACCCAGTTTATTGTTGTCTTCAGCTACCAAAGGGAAGGGCACAGAAAACAGACCTGGACTTTTCTCAAAGGCACACGGTAATAGGAGAAAAGGTAAAAACCCCAACTTGAAGCAAGGAAAATTCTTGTTAGATATAAGGAAAGACTTCACCGTGCAAATGGTGAAATATTCAAATGGTCAAATGTAGGAAAAGGCTGCCAATAAGGGTTGTGGAATTTCCATCATTGGAGATGCTCAAAGCTCAGCTGAACAATGCCCTGAGCAACCAAACCCATTGAGCCTGCTTCAAGCAGGAGGTTGGACTGGGTGACCTCCAGAGGTCCTTTTCAACCTATATGACCCTGTAATTCTAAAATCTGTCTGAAAGAGACTGAAATTGGCTTCTATTGCCAAAGGTTTGAAAGTCACCCTCTGTCACCTTGTCACCTAGATGGTGTCTTTGCTATTGCTTAGCATAAAGTAAATGCAATATAAAGCAAGCTTTTGTTCATCCCTTTCCCTTCCAACAAGACAATAATTTATTTCAGAGACTCACTTCATCCTGATAATCACCCCACTGCTATATTTCTCTTCTTTCCTTGGTTATTTCCAAGCTCAGAAACCCATGTCGGATTTGAGGTTGCTTATTCAAATAAAATCTATTGCATTAGAATTACAGTGATCTACAGTCCTTATAATTTTACAGTTGATTTGGATTTAATTGATTATGTTTGTATAAGTTAGCATTGAAAGAATGATTTGAATTAGAAGTTTTAGAAAAGCAATCCTTTTATATTGATCTGGAATTGTCTGCTGGAATTTTTTCCTAATATCCTGATTCATTTGAGTTATTATTAAAAATATATTTATTCATTTTAAATAGTAAGAATGCACATATACTGACTGTCCTAATAAATCTGCAGGTCATTACTAGCAGAACTTAACTCATTGGTTTGCCTTCAATGATATAGCTCTTGCATCCTCTTTAAGTACAGAATCATCTTGGCCCCTCAAAGCGTAATTGAGCAGTAGGATATAGATTATAAGGGCATTTTTATGCACACAGCTCCCTGTGAATTTCAATAGAAAATTATAGCTCTGCGTTTCTGATTAAATGAACACCAACATTTAGAATCAGGATTTGGATGAAAATACAGGGATCAGTTCACTTAGAATGTATTCTCTCCAATTATTCTCCAGTAGCCTTTTTCTTTTCCTTAGCACAAATGCCAAATGATTCATTCAGTAAAGTGTTAGTGATAACTGAACACAGAAAATAAATATCTTTGTACCCATGATTCTATTTTTCCTTCTGTACGACACTTTTGTGAACAATAGTTGTTGATAGTAGCTTACACGCCTTTCCCAAGATAAACAGAATGGATTCTGAGGTTTCGTTTCAGCTCATGACATTTGGGAAATTAGTCTTAGGTCAACATTGCTAGATTAACAATTATGTATGACGGTACTACTTTTTTAATTATCTTTCTACTCAGAAAATACACCACAGCAAAGAAGAGGAAAATGCCCAGTGATTCCTCTCTGTTCTCAGGGAATATTCTGCTGTTTTAAGGCAGATGCAAGTGTTGGTAGAAGTCTACACCTGCACGGATAACAGCAGAAGACATTAGTCACTCTGTGACTGTGGTACTCTTGGGGTAAGTTGCTACATAACAATCACATCCCTTCTCATCACGTGCTTTTTTTTTTTTTTCAGAATCTTTGTCCCATGTTCCTCACTGACCTATTTAACAAGGTAACTTTAAAATTATAAGTGACCAATAAAGGAGCCAGAAGGAGTCACAAATACAATTGTTTCTAAGTTTATCTGTAATAAGATCTGATTTGGATCCTGGTATGGGTTCTTTTTACAAAGCTCTGGGTCCAGATAAATTTTGTTAACCCTTGAATTATCAAGCAAGCTCAACTTAGCCAGAATATTAAGGCAGCAGGCTAGCATTTGCTAGGGATGCATACAACTTTTGTCAATGTTGTGCTACTATCTCACAGTTACAGTTGTGGTAGCCAAAAATATGTACAAGCAATGACTCCAGGTGCCACAGGAAACCTCACTGAAAGAACTCAGTAGCTGTGCTTTTGCTTTTGTTTTAGTCTAGAGTTGGTGTTAAAATCTGTTTGTTTTTTCATGCTGTATGCATATTTAGCAGCTGCACCCTGTCAGTTCAAAGAGCTCCTCAGGAGTTGTCCATGCATTTTGTACGTTTGGATCAGAAAATGTTCCAGCTGTAAATAATCGAGCTGGCATCCTGTCTGGCATATAGGCCGTATTGTCAAATGCCTTCTACTGTTGTCTCATACTGGGACTAGAACCTGTTCTCAGCCCTGTGTGAAGCTCAGCAGCTGCTGGGCCTATGCTAATATGCCTGGGCACGATGAAATGTTTGGCCATAGGCTGTCACCCTGCCTACAGGACAGGAAGAACACATTATGGTTTTGTGTATTGTCTGGAAAGGTGCCCCAAATGGGCAGTTGAGACTTGGCACTGAAAAGCTCAGGCCATCTTGCTTCAACCATGGTCATGTAATTTAGCAACACTTTTCTGCAAGGTTTTTATTTCTGGTTGAGTAGACTCAATGCCTACTGGAATCAGAGAAGCAGCGCGGAAGCACAAATGCTCACTTAAATAGCTATTAAAATGATGTTTGGATAGCAAATCTTTTTAGCTTATTATTAATAATCAGCATGATGTGATTTATTCTGAATTTGTACAGCTATAAGCCCTATGAACCAGAGCAATGGAGCTGAATCCTGTTGTGTTAGTTCATATACAAAATCAGGAAAAAAAATCACAAGTAAAAAAACCCACATGGTTTCTGTTTCAGCCACCTACAATCCAAGGGCAAGGACAGTTGCAATGCAAGGACAGAACAGAGTATAGAGAAACTGGAAAATAAAGTAACAGGGAGAAAACAGAAAAGTTTATAGGAGGTGATAAGAGGGAGAGAAAAAAATCTCTGTCTGTTTCTTAGATCCGCTCAGGAACACATACAAGCAAATGCATATCATGATGTAAGTAAGCAACGTGCCTGGCCTCTTAGCAAAGCTTATCAGGTTAAGCAACATCCTGTACTTACTGGCTAAACATCCTTAAGGCTGCCCTCATACACGGTCAGCTTTGAGTCAGGATGGAGCTTCAACCTCTTTACACTGCCCATAAACATTATTTATATTTAACATGAAAGGTCATAATCTCAGCAGTGTAGTTATCAAAAAGCAGATGAGAAGAGGATTTAACAAGATAATGAAGTAACTCTGCAGATATCTAGAAGAATTTACAGAGGTCAAAGAAGCTTCTTTGAAAGTCTAACAAGATTTTGGGAGAGGCTAGCATCAAATATTGACCAGGGGTAGGAAACAGCCATTTATGGTAATGACTGGAAGGTTAATTTGCCCAGGAATAAATCATGAAGGACCAGGAAAGCAAAGACGAATAGTTAATCTCTGGAAGACAAGGGAACTGGTGGAGGCATGAATGGAGAGGGGATGGAGAGACTTTGCAATACAGGGCAAAAGTGCAGAAAACCAGTGAAAAAGTTGTTACAGTAACAGAGAGGGAAGATCCCAGGAGCTTGCTTGAAAGATTTATCGATGGGCATCTCAATAGGATGGATAATTTTTATTAGGCTGGCAGTAAACTCTTATCTAGCTTCAACTGTATAAATTCCTGAGTCTTGCCAAGCTGTTGCCAAGACTGAACATTTAGTCACCGCAGGGGGTTGCAAAGTTGGACGTAGTAGCTATCACTGTATTTTCAAATTGTACTCTAAAACATGCAGCCAGTTTGATGGTTTGACTGCCAAGGCTTGAGCTTCCATGTGTTATCTACTGGCAGCACATGCAAAGATTCTCTCCTGGATCTTTTAGCTCAGCAAAACAAAGGCTGAAGCAGAGATTCACATACACACAAACAGGTCACCAATAGCTTTGTTGGGTGAGGCTATCGGCAGCACACAAGGCAGAGCACGGAATGACTGAGTAGGGTTCCTAGTAGCATCACCATCACTTTCTTCTAAGGGAAAAAAGATAACATTGAGAAAAGAACAAGAATGAAAGAAAAAAGAAGAAAGAAAAACGAAAAAGAAAAAAATATCAGCCAAACAAAAGTGTCCCTACAAAACCCCAAAGAATTTACAAGAGTCCTTGAATGGCAAATGGGGAAAAGGTGGATTTCCTGACACTCTATTTGCTTTTCCAGGGCTGTCTCCATTTGAATGAGTGACTAACTCTGTAATCAGCATAACTTAACAAAAGTTTTCCTTAAACAGACTTTAATACAGTGATCGGGGAAGCTCATTATTTAGAAGTTACTTTGAATGGCTTTTTGCTCATCTCACCTTGAAGTTCACCTGCAAGCACTTCCTTTCTTGCTTAAATCAGGCAGCAGAGATGGGAGTTTTCACTCTCTACTGCCATTTTCTAGTCCCAAATAAAACATGTTCATAGTTTAACCCAGATAATTTAAATATGTGGTGTTTTTTTTAAAGAGTATTACTTGTTTTCAGAGTGTACAGTGTAACAAGGTTTGGTGTGAAATCCACAAGTCTTACTGTAATATACATAAATAATAGTAATAATAGCAAGCTGAAATAATAATAATATTAATAATATTAGTAATAGTAGTAGTAGTAATAATAATAATAATAATAATAATTCCAGACAACACTGGCATTAAACTACTGGAAGTGATGAGAGAATCGAGTCCACATTATATATCTGTAAAATTTATTGATAGCTAAAATAGTCACCAGGCAGTTCCATAGCTTAATGACTCGAGTTTTCAGCAGGAATTTCTACTCCATTCCCTTGACATTGTTTCCTATCTGATAGCCCCCCGTATTCAGCAGGTCCATGCAGTTTAATTCCCTTAGTAAATCCACTCTGTATTTCAACTTAACTGCTAAATAAAGACAACACAGAAACTTTTCTTCCTCCATCTTTTTTTTTCCCCATAACATCCTTTCAGGGAGAGGATTACTGTGAGGTGATCCTTCATTATTTAACCAAGAGAGACGTGATAAAAGAGACAGAAAGAAAAAAAAAAGAATAAAGTATTTGTAGAAATTTTAATTATTTTGAATAAAACATCTCTTATTTGTGATCCTCTAATTTGAAGGATCCTGCAGATATTCATAAAATGCCCAACATTTTTCAGAGAATCATTTGGATAACAGTAATTCTCCTTCTATATCAGGACAGTACAAAGGTCTGTGCACCATTTAGCTCCCACTCCAACTAAGAAAACGGAGCATTAACATGACGTCAGTGATGCATAGCTTTGTGCAAGTCCTCTGCAGAGAGTCAGGTTCACCCTAAGGGAAGGTTAGGTTGTACATTGTGTATTTAAATAAATGGTTTAGTTTGGAAATTCTCAGAACAAAAACACTACAGGCAATTCTGTGCAGGAACATGTTAAATTTTATTCATGAACTGGCTCTCTGATAATGAAATACCTACCAGATTTGCATCTCTCTATAATCACCAAGCTATTTCTGCATAGTGAATGGACATAAAAACCTCCAGCCTTCTTTCTAAATCAAAGCATACATTTTATACGCCTGTAGGTTTTACACATAATGGTGAGATAGGATTACTTATGTTTTGCAGTGGGGGTCCCCAACCTGTTGCCTTTGATTTATTTGAGTTTTATATATAACTCCTTGTTTAGATTGATACCTCTGTCTTGAACATTGGATATATTCCTGTAGGTCACTGAGTATACCATGGGCAAAATAACAGAAAAATGGAAGTCTTAGACTTTCTGATGCCAATTCATGATCTGTTTGCCCACTTATACTGCAGTTATTGTTTCAGCTGTTTCATTCATCATATCAGTCTGGCAACCCAAAAGAAGGATATAGAATAATTCAGAGAAATGCCAGTAGAAATAGTTTGATGCATTCAACTGCTATTACTTTCCCTTTTATTCTTCTGCATCGTCTTCTGCGTGAAGAGTGTATACAGTTTTAGCTGCTGCCTGTCCTCATCTGCATTTCATTGTCTTGATTCTGTGCAAATCCAAGTTAAAGCAAGTTTCAGCATGAATTTGCAACTCTTTCACATTCTGTTTCTGAGAAGGTTATAATGTGAATTTCACTCTTTCAGTGTCAATAATAATCTGTTTTCCCGTAAAAGAAAAAAAAGGGGAAAATAAAGTGTTATATTTTACTGTTTTCCTCTTTCTTTCTCAAGACCAGAAAATAAAGTAAAACATAACACTTTAACTTGCCCATTTTTCTTTTCATGGGGAAATATGAATGCTCTTTGATATCAGTCTATGACTTCCAGAAGCTAGAATGGTGCCAACAAACTCATTTTCATGTGATGCCCTCAAACAGGAAATCGATCTCTTCCTAAACTACTGATAGATACCTCTGATCAAGAACAGGTGGCTGTGAGTAGTAAAAAAATATTGCAATTATCAACATTTTAGCTGTAAATGAAACATGGAGAGGGGTGAATTTTACTCCCTGATATTGGGGACTGGATTCCTTATGAACCCCTCCTTGCACCCCTAGGAGTACAGTTTGGTCTTTCCTGTTACTTCCCCCTTTGAGCCATGGAAGACAATAATTTAATCCCTTTTTACCCTAATCATCTCAAGGTTAAATAAACCCAGTTCCCTCAGTCTCTTTTCATATGTAATATGTTCCAGC
Organism: Anarhynchus alexandrinus; assembly: GCA_008711295.1. Lineage (NCBI taxonomy): Eukaryota > Metazoa > Chordata > Aves > Charadriiformes > Charadriidae > Anarhynchus > Anarhynchus alexandrinus. The sequence goes on from VUYV01000024.1 coordinate 7,301,387, forward strand.
TTCCTAATCATCTTAGTAGTCCTTTGCTAGACTTGATCCACTTCGTCATTACTGGACCAAAACTGGACACGGAATCCCAAATGCAGCTTAACAGCTTAATACAGGGGAATAATCCCTTGCCTTAACTGGCTGGTTATGCTCATGGCAGTGAAGTTTGGCCTTCATCACTGCAAGGGCACATTGCTGACTCTTTTCCACCAGAACTCTCAGGTCCTTTTCCCAGGTCAGTAAGTTCCCAGTCTGCAGTGATGTAGAGAGCTATTCCATCCCACGTGCAAGACTTCATTCTTGAACTTCACAAGTTTCCTCTTCACACATTCCTCCAGCTGTTTAGGCCATCCAGTAGTTCTGCTCTCCAGTGTACCACCCATTCCTCCCCCAGTCTGGTGCTATCCACAGACTTGCAACTTGCAAATGCCTAGCGTTCTCAGTCAGCATGCTTCTGAAATGTTTCTGAGCATGCTTGGGTGCATACAGATGTTTAAAGATATTCAGGATGAGCAGGAGCCATATGAATCATTCTCTTCTGCACAGGCACTTAATTCTGTCTCATTCATAATCTGGCAGCTTGTGTCTTGTGCTTAAACTCCCTGTACTTCAGTTCCTTAGGGGTAAAAAAAGAGATTATAGAAATAATGGAATGTTGTAAAGAGAATTACTTTCCAAAATTAATTAATTAATTAATTAATTTCCAAAACATCAAAATTACCATCAAATGAGAAATAACAATATCTGCCTCTGACAGCCATCATCTGAACGGTCAATTGAACTAAACTGGGCACCTGATTTGTTCTAAAAGCATCAGAAAAAAAGGGAGAAACATTCAGTGCAGTTAAAAGTAATGGACTGATTTGGGAAGGCCTTTTATTGCATGAAAGGTAGCCTGAAAGCCAATGCAGGAAATCTGACAAAACTCCCTGCTAACAGACTTGACTTTGCCTGAGAAAATGTTTACAGAAATATCACTGGTTTGCTTTGTCTAGGAATACACATGAACAAATGGCAGTCCAGCAGGAGAAAAGAAGCACTGATACCTCTTATAATCGGAGTCCTACAGGTGTCCCTCCCGTATCTCTGTGCCATGTTTGTTGTTATTCTTCTTTCATCTCTTACATAAATTTATGTAAAATACTGATTTTATACAGAATTCCTCATTTCTTTCTAAAAGGTAATATCCCATGTGAAAATACAGTTTTTGCTGACAAGTTTTGAAAATATGCAAAAAAAAGAGTAGCTCATATGCTAATACGAGCATAGAGTACAGCTGTTTTTTCTGTGTTGGCTGAAAATTCTGTCTCTTTTGATATTGCAACTTCAATTTTCCTGCAACATTTCACTACAATAGATCTTTTTAAAAATTAAAATCTGTTTCACTGATATGAATTAACACAGAAGCTAATAATCTGTTGATAGTGATTATCCAATTGATTGATAATGCTACAATATTACAAATGGTTGAAATTTCATTTATTAGACCATATAATCTGCAGGGCTAGGTGAATAACTAATTACAAAAAAATCATTCTATTGATTTCCCCATTTTTGGCGTACTTGTAATCTGCCCATATATTAAAGACTTCTCTGTATTTTACTTATTCAAAGTTACTTTTTAGAATACATTTAGTAATTAATTCTTGGTCTCTGGATTATTCACAAGTGATTCAAAGATAATATTGTGCATTTGTACTTTGAAATGTTGACTGTTGATTAGTTAGTTTTGAATGAAACTGGCAGCTCTCATCAAGAACTTTATGAAAACTTTAAAATGCTCTGATAAACCAAATTGGTATAAAAATTAGATCTACTGATAGTTTATCTGTCTTCCTAAGAATATTCAGTACATTTGTGTCATCCATTCAGATTTTTTCACTCTTTGGAAACTGGTTTCACAATAATATTGAACAATTAAAATCATAAATTCTTACACACTTTCTATAAAATTACTTCAGTGAAAGAAAAGAAAAACATTCAGAGATATGTCTGCATTTACAGGGTATATGTTTTTGCTGTAGGACAACAGAAAATTTCAAAGCAGTGTTGTTATTCACAACCAAAGCTTCAAGCTAGACCTAAATTGATGAACAGGGGATTTCAGGAAAGAGGGAATTTAATATATGTTTGTGGTGTTCTTGTAAGAAAGTTTAATAAGAAAAGCCACTTTTTATTTCATGTCAACCAGTGTAGTGTTTTATCCAGCACAAGGAAGTAAACTTGCTCTTTTAAGAAATCTTTTCAGATTCCCTCTGCTGGACTTTTAATATTTGTTAAATTGATGAAGGCCACTCAAGGAGCTTTTAATCAGTCTTGCAAATTTCTAGCAGAGTGTAAGTCTAATAAGCTCAGACTTGCATCCTAAATCAAATTTTTTCTATACAGTTGCAAAATCTCCAAGGAAAGTTTCTAGCACAATCAGTTCTAAATAAATTATGAGACACCTGGCTGTCTAACAAGGAAATTAAAACACAAGACAGAAAATCTGTAACTTTGCAACTACAAAAACGATAACTTCAGTGTCATGGGTGGCAGGAAGTAAAAATGTGCAGTCTAGGAAGTCAAACTCTAAACAGAAATATTTTTAATTTATTTTAGGCTTCTTAAATTAAGACGTCATTAAACAGCATTATTTCATCATACCTATCAGTAAATATCAGCTGGTAATAAATGTGTCACTTTGCTTGTTTCTTTGTTGAATTCCAGGGAAATCTTGAAGGCATCTTTTTTTTGTAAAAATTTCTCTTAATACCTACTTTTAGGGCTATCGGCCATTTGCACTTGCCATTGGCATTAGCACTCAACATTGGTCCCTGCATAGAGCTTATGTGACAAGGTGTTGGCAGTGAGGGGGCTGCAGAGGTGGCCCTTGTGAGAAGAGACACAGGGCTGCCCTGTGCCAGACACAGCCACTTCCAGCTAGCTCCAAAACGGACCCACTGCTGATCAAAGCTGAGCCCATCAGCAATGCTGGTGGCACCTCTGTGAAAACACATTTAAGAAAGCTGTACAGCAGCTGGGAGAGAGAAGTGAGAAAACAGTGAGAGAAACAACTCCGCAGACGACAAGGTCAGTGAAGGAGGGGAGGAGGTGCTCCAGGTCCCAGAGCAGAGATTCCCCTACAGCTCGTGGAGAAGACTATGGTGAACCAGGCTGTCCTCTGCAGCCCATGGAGGACTATGTCAGAGCAGATATCCACACTGCAGCCCATGGAGGATCCCACATAGGGGCAGGTGGATGTGCCTAGAAGGAAACTGCAGCTTCTGGAGAGCCCATGGTAGAGATAAAGTGTTGTAAACTGACCACAACCCCCATTCCCCATCTCCCTGTGCTGCTCAGGGGAAGGAGGTAGAAGAGTTGGGAAAGAAGGAGCGAAGATGAGCCTGGGAAGAAGAGGGGGGATGGAGGGAAGGTGGTTTTAGATTTGCTTGTGCCCCTCGCTATCCTACTTTATTTTTAATTGGCAAAAAAAAAAAAAAAAAAATTAGTCTTCCCAAAGTTGAGTCTGTTTTGCCTGTGACGGTAACTTGAGAGCAATGTCTCTGTCCTTATCTTGACCCATGAGATTTTTTGTCTTATTTTCTTCCCCTGTCCTGGTGAGGAGAGGGAGTGAGAGACCACCTTGGTGGGTACCTGACAGCCAGCCAAGGCTAACCTACCACATTCTTGAACAGAATTTGGTGTGTAAGTACTAATTATAGCATCTTTATAAAAGCTTGATAGGTTGAATATTGTTTTTCAATTTATTTGCTCTAAATGGTCTATGATCTTTCCCGAAACAAAGGAACAGGGAGCTCTGTAGAAGAGAAGAGGATGCTCCTGCAATTATCGTGTTAGCCTTAGACTCAGAAACCTAGAAAAAAACATTTTCTTCTTTGATGATATTGGCAAAGTACTATAGATTACGGAGAGAGTGATGGATTCTATTGTGAAAAATAAGGAAATGATCTCTGTACCTTTGAGAAGAAAGTATGCCAGACACTGTGAAATTACTGTATATTACTGCATATTCAGTAAAGTATTGACAGAAGAATAGATAAGGGACGGGCTGGGATTTTTGTCTTTTTTTTTTATTTCTTCTTTAGGCTCTTTTAACTTAAAAAAAATTAATAATTGCCAGAGTAGCTGAGAAATGTCAGATTGTATTTAAAAAGCAAAGTTTCTAGAAATTCAGTGTCAAGAGTAAAAATCCATTACTGGAATTTTCTCCTAAAATTAATTTTCTTATAATACATTATAAAGAAATACAGCCTTTGCTACAGATGCCTTAGGACAGTTCTCTCCTCTGCAATGGTATTTGCAGCATTTGGAGTTTGCATTTACATTGCAAATACTATTTGCAATGGTATTTGGATTTTTTTACTTTCTTTGATTTTATCCAAACAGCTATTCCACAGTCTCTAACATGCTTTGTTTTCTGAAGTACAGAGATCATTTCCTTATTTTCACAATCAAATCCATCACTCCCTCCAAATTCCTAGAAAAAGAAGCTCCATCTTTTGACTTTCCAACAGGACCTCTAACTTCCTCCAGGTGGACATAACTTCCTGTATTGCCTACTGTGTCATAGAATCATAGAATCATAGAATTGTCTAGGTTGGAAGGGACCTTTAAGATCATCAAGACCAACCATCAACCTAACATGGCCAAACCACCACTAAACCATGTCCCTAAGCACCACATCTACATGTGTTTTAAATATCTCCAGGGATGGCGACTCCACCACTTCCCTGGGCAGCCTGTTCCAATGCTTGACAACCCTTTCTGTGAAGAACTTTTTCCTAATATCCAATCTAAACCTACCCTGGTGTAACCTGAGGTCATTTCCTCTTGTCCTATCGCTTGTTACTAGCAAGAAGAGGTCAACTCCCACCTCTGTAGAACCTCCTTTCAGGTAGCTGTAGAGAGCAATAAGTGTCAGTAGGAAATATGTAAGAAGAAGGAATATCCTGTTACCCTCAAGGTCAGGAAACTAAAAGACAGGCAGAAAAAAACACATCAGGCTTTTTTGCTTCCTGTAAAACTAGTTCAGATATGTGAGGGTGCTGGCTATTTACATAAGTAGATAAATAAACAAATATTTAGACTGTCGAGAATCAGCCCAAATTTTCTGGTATGGTCAGTCAAGTACTAGAATCAGTTATATGTTGACCTGAGTCTCAAGCCGTGTACTTTGCATATTAGGGTGGAATTTTTTAATGTCTTTATATGTACTATCAATGGTGCTCAGGAAATTTGACTTTATTGAGCATTGGCTATTTTTGGATTACTTTCATTGTATTTTGAAATGGTAGCCCATGTTCAATTATAAAAATAACAAAGTGAACAGGGGGTTGAACTTGAGGATTTCCTGGGGCCCATTCCAATCCAAGTTATTGTATGATTCTGAGATTTTGCTAAAGTGGTGGATGGAAAGAAAAGAACTCATAGATCACAAGTCTGTAAAGCCTGTGACACAAGTTGTCAAGAGCACTTATTTTGAATGTGAAAGCCATCTGCAGAGGCTTATGATAACTCCAGTTCTTTATGGTTTGATGGTAGGGGGATTTTGAAACTAGTCACTGGAAAAGGTTGAAAGAACAGATCTACAGTAACCTCCTGAGTGATGAGCTAATCTCTTTTTGTTCCTTGCTATTGATGGTACTTTAACAATTCTTACTGTGGGCAAGACAATGCCATCAATTTTTAAGCAGAAGTCCTCATTAATATAAATGGTTTTTTCTACTTACCGAGAGATAAGACCCTGAGTTTTCACTCTCCCTTCACTATCCTTTTTTCTTGTTTTCTCCCCCCTACTAAACAGACCTGAATCTTTTCCCCTAATATTCTACTTCCATTTACTTTTTGCTTTAACGAATTACTTGCTTCATCTCAAATCCATCACCTTGATAGTTGCAACTGTCCTCCCTGAAGCAGTAGTATACTGAAATCTGTACTTCTCATGGACTCTTCCTCCCACTTTTTTTTTTCCCTTCCAAGATTTAATTCTCAGCTCCACCAGTTGTGTTCTCAGCTCATTTCTTCAATGGAATACATAGTAGAAATATTTTATTTACCCTATTCATGGAATTAAACTCTTGTCCAATTTACCTGATTATTCTTCACCATAGATAAAATAAAGTATTCCATATTAGTAAATTTTAAACATACTTACTTAAATTATTATTTGCATATTTCTATTTTATTTATACTCAGTTTTTAGCAAGATGCCCAAATTAGGTGGAAAGTATCTGAAGTGGGATCTTATCAATACCATGGAAAATTATGATGAAATACTAGTTACAACTTTGCTGCAGAAGTCATTTACCACAGCAGTAGAAAACTAAAATAAAAGTTGTAGCAGAAATGAGAAAGTATGGGACTTTAAGGAATCTCTTCATATGCACTGTAAGCATAAAGATTATATTGCAAAAATGTTTTGACTTCTGAACAAAGCTTTACAAGAGTACTCAAAGCATTTGAATAAATGTTTAAGATTAATACTTATTAGAACATGCAAGAATATAGTCCTTACTGTCACACCCGCCTGTTCTGTGATTCTGCTCTCATCACTTCCATCAGTCCACCTGCTTATCTTATCCTTTCTCTCTCCCCTGCTAATCATCGACTTTTGGAACCTTATGATATAACGTTACTTCCTAGTTCCAGGATTTTCTTATAATTGTTCCTACACATTTTTTATGGTTTGAGAGACCCATAACAATTAGTTGTCATTTAGACAATCATTCTATCACCCAATGACCCCTCCCCACCTGGGAAAGGGAATCAGGAAAAACAAGGAAACCCAGGAGCTGAAGTATAAACAGATTTAATAGAATAAGATTAGATAATTAACTTTAACAGCATTAAAAAACCAATATTGATCCTGACACCAATACAGAATATGCAAAGGTTATACTCAGCTAATTCTATCAGTAGGAAGCTGTGCACACCCAGCAGTGGACAGCAAAGGTCGGACACTGTGAGCGCTACGGCTTCGGGAGGAAAGGAAGGCCTCAGGGGTTCGGCACCAGGGCACGAAGACGCAGCTATCAAGGGAGAGAGACAACTTCGCAGCAAACTTTCTAATTTATAGTGAATGTGACATTGATGGTATGAAATAATCCTGTTGGCCAGCTTGGGTCAAGTGCCCGGGTCTTGCTCCTCCTCATCCCTGCACCTGGCAAACTCGAAAACGCTGAGACCTTGAAACTCATACACCATAGCTGGCTGTAAAGTAAATATTTTCACAAATTCAGACACTGGAGTCTTCTAAAAGTGCAGTCTTCCCAAGTATTAGAAGAGAAATTAGTCCTGTGTCCCTCAAACCAGGACAACGTTACTTGAAAAATCATCAGAGAATTTGACTACCAGCTGACATGCAACCAATAACTACTATGCTTATGTAAATGAAGATTGTTCAGAGGTTTATAAATGGAGTACATATTAATTACATTTACACCAGTCCAGATATCTCTGACATCCAGGCAAACACCTGTCAAAATGTCAAGTCTCATTTCCAAACCAGAGGAGGTGCTAAGTCTTCTCATTCAAAAGGTTGCAAGAAGGATTTTGCATTTCATTTACTTTAAAAATTTGCAGGACCTTATTGCACATTTTGGGGTTGGCAACCTGACAAACATTGCTCACAAAATTGTAAGGATGACCTTGGTTCTATCTTTCATCGGTCCCAAGTGCCGTAGTATAGGAATGATAGGTGATCTCTCAGGTCAACAATCTAACTTCAAGGAGCAAGTCATTCTGTGGAGTAGCATCGCAGCGAGAGTTGTACTTTAGCAATTCTAACGGTGGTGAGATCATGCTGTCTTACTCTAAGTAGAAATCTGCATTGACATAGATGAGTATTTCTGACTACAAATCAATAAAGATATCTGACCTTCGGTCTTCTCTCTGCTTTCATAGTGTTTATTTTTTCTTTCTCCTGGCAGATAGAGACTGGTTTTACAAGTTGCCATTGGCCTCCTGTTTTGGGGCCACATCACCAGTTTCTGCCTATGTCTAATATTCCCTTCACTTTCTTTATTTTCTATCCTAAATTGGTCCATTGCAAACTTGTGTTAGTTTTCCCAGAACTGACTAAAAATCTTATTTAAATAGGTTGCAATTAAACACAGTCAATTTAACAAGTTAAACTCCCACACATTTCAGATGTTTCTTTTTCATTGTAAAATATTATTTACTATTGTCAAAGTTGCAATGCCAGTTTTCCAAATTTTTTGTTTCATTTTTTAATAACAAATTTATTAGTGCAAAAGTACTAATGAAGGGATCAAAGTACAAAAAAATAAAAATCAGTGATGTCCTGATACATTTTCTTAACGGTGAACTAAAAAATAGACTTATTACTGAGTTCTCATCAGTCCTTTCATTAATATAAAATGGTTTTCTTAAAAAGGGGATTCAACAACATGGATTTTACTCAGTGCCTGGTGCTCAAATCAGATCTGAAAATTGTTTTTTTTTTGCATTGGGCAGTAGCATGTCTTGGAGTATCCAGAGAACAAGTAGAGTCATTACATGTGGCAGAGGATAGGGACACAACCTTCTATTCTGTGGTTGGGCAATAACTGTTGAAGAATGGCAAGAAGCCTGACAAGCAATTCCCAAGTAAAAAGGAGGCAGTGAACAATTTTTGCGCCTGCTGGTTACTCAGGTCTTCTAGCATGGCTGAAATTTGAGATTTGATCCTGGGTGCCATCAAAGAACTTCACTAGGTACCAAATCAGCTTCTAAAACTCTTTCTTGACGAGTACAAAATAGCTAACGCCATCAGCACTTGGAGGTGGGGAGTTCCCAGCATTAAAATCTGGTAAGCACGACTCACAGTTCACACTGTTGAAGACAGTTTATCTTAAATCCTGTTAATAGGTAACTTAAAATTAATATGTATGCATATATTTTTCTCACATTATTTAAAAGATGTCATACATTATTACACTGAATCTAGAATTTTAAAACCGTTGTCCAAAGTCTAAAATTGAAGCTGGTGATAAATAAAAAATTATATGTGAAGAGAAGATACTCTTTTAAATAGTCTTGTTTCTTTTAGTTATCAAGTGAGAGAAAACTATTTTAAGAGTGTGTTCAATTAGCCTATGTGGTACATTTAATCAATCAAAAGACCTGAAACTCAATTAAAGTATTATTATTCCAAACAATGAGTATAATTAATCTCACTTAACTTTAACTATCTGAAATGTATTTAATTCTTGTGACCTGCATAAGGTATCTATTCTAGTAGGAGACAAAATTACTTCTGAGTGCCCATTTCTCTGTGCTGACTGTAAACAAAGACTAGAGTGATTCTCTTAAATGCTGAAATTTACTACAGCAGTTTCCTTTTTTGTAACAAATTGATATTATAAAGAAGAAAATATTTCTCCTCTTTCTTACTTTTCATTTTGTTACTCCTTTATACCTTTTATTAACATCAGCTCTTTAAGGCCTTTTAGGAGACAATGACACAAATTAGATAGTTCTAGAAACTCCAGTATGGATACCCACATAAGTTGAATTAAAGCTGAGATGACCATTTCAATTTCTGCGCTGCTTATGATATGCTAGCAAAGCTGCCCTCCACATTGCACATGAATTAGAAACTAGGGGTTAGCAAGATAATTTCTTCCTTCCTTTCTGTGCAGTACATTATCTAGCCAACTTAAAAATAAAACAATCCTCCAACAGGCGTTCTTCTTTACCTTTATTTCTATTTCACAGAACTTCAAAATGTCCTTTAATTGCCAGCAAAGAAGAATGCATGCCCTTCTAAAACATAATCATCATAACATGAAAAAAATGTTTAATTTCTCCTCATTATTTCATTGTTTACCATTTTTCTCCCCGATTTAACACTTCTTCTGGAGAAAAAAAAAAAAAGAGCATTTTTACAGAGTAGCAATGCAGAGCGTTTCTATTTGCATCTGTATATTTCTTGCAATGCATGCCACTCTTCGTTTAGAAATCCCTATATATGGTACTTCCAAATACAACAAGAGACTGCTCATTACATCAACCACTGTAATATTGCTATGATGGAAGTTTAAATTGATGAGGTGCCATGATCAAACTCATTTTTAGATACAGGTTAAAATTAAAACCAGATCGCTATAGGCAAGCTCTTGAAAGCTCTTGAAAATAAAGAAAAAAAATAAAGGAATATATTTATCAGATAGTTTCATTTTATTAGTGTGCCCTCATGCTAAAGAAACTATTGAAAGTAGATGGCAGGACAGGATTTTTCTATGTTGCTGACCAGCATGTATCAAAACCACTTCTTTTTTTTTTTTAAGAGGAAACTCCTTAATGAATTGAAAACTGTAAGAACAAGAGTCAGTACAGAGCACTGAGAATATAAATTAGGAATGGTCTAAAATCCAAAGGCAATATCATACTCAGAATCCCATGCAGTTAATGAAAAGACTATTAATACAAAAGCTAAACCATAATTTACTGTTGGACGTACACTCAAGGGAATAAAAAAAGAAGTTATCTTAAAACAGTATTTCAGGGCAAGAGGCATTGTCAAACTGTATAATATTAGGGCTAACAAAAGCAGATGATTAATCTGACGTATATGATACTCAAACTGCTTTGTAAAGCATTGATTGACCTATGTTGGCTAAGGTACACTAAATGGTAAGAGAAAACCACAAAAGGAGGTTCTGTAAAAAACTGACATATTTCTAATTTGGTCTCTGAATTCATCCCATCTGAACTGGGAACCTGATTGCCTAATAATCCCTGTAGTCCTGGGGGGAATTCACCTCTTTCCCTTCCTTGGACCTACAGAGAACTGAGGAAAGCAACTTACCTCCTAACTTAGGTGCTTCAATACCTCTAAAAAACCTGCCAGACATAATTATATTCCATTTCTATTCTCTGTCTGCAGTGATATCACAAAATTACTCTAACTCTGAATAGAACTGAACAGACAGTTTCCACCTGTCTTTGAATGGCCACAAGAGCTGGATAATGCACGTGATTTACATACTGATAAATCACAAAAGAATTTTTCATGTATGTGTATTTTTCCTTGCCCAGATGATGATTTCAGTGGAACTAATGTGAATAATAACAGAGGATGATAGAAATATATTGCAGTTAGTGTTAAAAATGTAGAGTTTTTTCAACTGCCATAGTCTGACCTGGCTTCCAAAAAAGAGTTTTCAATCAATAAATGATTATTTCTAGTATTATTTTTCAGCTTGCAGCCAAAAATATTTTCTACATTAAAAAACCCTACACATTAATTTGCATCTATGCAGGTTGTTTCCAGTGAGTGTCAAACCTCACTATAACCTGTGATATATATTGTATATTGTCACTGGAACCAGTAGGTTTTTTTAAGACAAATTAAATAAGAACAGTTCAAAGACTTCACTCTACCACAACTTATCCTTTCACACCTTCTCCGTTGCACTACTGCTCCCAATTTATGTTTTTAGAAGATTTAGATTTATACGCCTGAACAGGCATAATTCTGTAAATATGCTGAGTCTATGTATGCGTTCTTGCAAACTATAACTACAATTAAAGTCCAACAAACCAGATTAATTTTAAGATAGCTTTCCTTTGCCAGGACAGAGAAAAAACAACTGGAACATGCTGGGGAATCTGATCTTTTATACTGAAAGATTTACATGTGTTCAACTTCCACATTTATCATTTTCTAAGAGAAAAATGCATAAGACTGTATAGATGCAACTATATAGATATAGTATACCTATAGTATACCTACATAGTATGAAAACTGTAGGTATACAATAGGTATATACACTATAGGTAGTGGATGCAGGACAGCAAATGTTTGTGATAGTTTCAGTATGACTGTTAAGGACAAAACTAAGGTGAATTGTTGCTTCCTATGCAAGATAAACTAATTTTAACTTACTAATTAATTTTGACTGTTAACTACTTTTTACACTTACATCAAGGGTAACAAAGAGACTATAGGTGGAGCAGGTCATAATCCAAGTCTAGGAAATCTAAGGAAGAGTAAAGCCATCAGATGTGCTCAGTTTGAAATCATGCACTACTGATAAAGAATTGTTTTGCTTCTTTTGAACCTTTATTTCCAAGTAGTAAATCTTTCAAGTTTCTGGGGTCCTTCTTTTTCATGTTAAAAATCTCAAGCAGCAGACAGGAGTGTATTTAACTACTCATTGTCAGATATGTAAGATTTAAGTAACAGAAAAGGATAATTTTAGTGCTTTGAAGACTTACTCCCTAACTTCCACTGCTAATTTTAAAAAGAATATCTTAAGTATCTATTGTTCTTCAGGCTGTACAAATGTTCTGGAGGGGACAGCTCCTGCTCTGAACCTACAAATATTATGCACAATGAGGGATTGCCATGAAAAAGTCAGAACAAAACCCCAATTAGTTGTATAAACGTAACACACAGAATCTACAATGGGAAAGTCATTGTATCGTCATATGTTGTTGGTGATGCACCTGCTGATTCAGGAAAAGTCTTCTTTGTTTCCCTATCATTGCTGCTTTTATATTTACAGTTCTTCTAACTGTGAACTGTATTAGGGACAAGTATTTCAATGAAAACTCATGACCTGACATAAAGAACATTTTTTTGTAAGAACACGAAATAAGGCAGGAAATAATATATCTTACCAACCACTGAGGAAATATCCAAGTAGTAATAAGCACGTAATTTTTGTCACAATTATCTTATGACAGAACTTTTTTTTTAATAACTTACAGAAATAACTATATTTTGAAAAATATTTAAATTTATTTTTAAAAAAAAATAATCTTGCAGCTAAACAGCAAAATCCCGCAGACTAATTCTCCTCTAAAGCAGGCTAATAGTCTAAGAAGGAAGCCTTCCATTACTGGCAAGTCTTCCATGACTTCTAGCATAATAGTAAAATGGAAGGTACCATGGGAGTTGTCTCTGGCTGTAAGACTAACCCCAAAAGAGAAAAGGCTCCATTAGGCATCAGACTACAACTCCCAGAAATGCTTTGGCAGCAATTCACAATTATTTCCTTTGTGCCACAAATGGTTTTGCTTGTTACTTAATCTAACCATTGATTTCATCTGTAGCTAAACTTCAAAAACGCAGGGGCTTTAGATGCAGTTTCTACCACCTCTTCCTCTGTTTTTCATTCTTTCTTCTGCTTCACTTCTATAAGTATATGAACTTGATCAAAGCTGTATGGAAAGATAAGGAAATATACACCTGTACGGTATTCCTAATAGGCCTTTGTTGCCTTTCGCATGCTTCAAAGGAAAATCAGAAGGACCCAATAACTTCTCTGAGTTACTCTAAGGCACTAAATTTGTAAATTCTGCTTTGAAAAGCTTTTAAATAAATTGGACTTTGCATCGGGTATCATACACAAAGCAAATCAGGTAAGAGCTATATTATTGGATATAGTCTTACATAGCTTTCTTATTCAATATATGTATCAGCTTATAAAAAGGCAATAGTAGCTCTGTCAAAAAGTAGTATGAAGTACAAGATAAGAACTGAGGGGAAAAAAAGAGGAATCTCAAAACTATCATGGCCTCAGTATTTTATTAAATAGTTCTATCCAGGAGATGTCTTCAAGAAGTCTACATAGAGACTGGAAATCTTTGAATTACAGTAAATCTACACAGGTACTCTTGTCACGGACAATATTTTTGTCCTTTTTTGTATATTACTGTGTGTTGTCTTCCTTCAAAGGGGTATGTCTGAGCAACAGGGGGAAGACTAGTTTTTCGCTGTGTGTTGGCTGGGGCACCCTGGGCAGGTGGAACTCATACAAGGAGACTGACTGTTCCTTGAGATGAAATGCGAGAAACTCCTGGAGGGCTACAGTGTGATACCTCCTTAGGAGGGAACTTGAGCAAGTGCTGACTGACTGTGAAGCACTGCAAATAGACAGGGAGCTGACATGACGTCAGTCTGTACTATGAAAAATAAGCACTGTTCTTACGAGACTTAGGAGCTCTGTAGATTCTGTAGCAAAACAAATAAAATCCCTCCTGAAAGTTTGTGAACTGAAATGAAGCTCAGAAAAAAAGAATTCTGCAAGGTTTTGTAGAATCTACGGAAGTTTCTCCATAAATTAATCTAAAACAGGCAGGAAAATACAAGGGTTTGAGAGAACTTTAATTTATCTGAAGTGGTTCTTCATTCATTACTGTCAACATGGAATGCCTAAGGACCTAGGTAAAGAACAGGGATTTTGATTTGCCTGATTGTTTACTGCACTACATTTCTTCTTTTTTCAACATTTTAAGCTTTTACATCTCTCGGGTTTATGTCTGTGATTCTTTCACGGGTTCTGTGGTCAGTTATGCAAGATAAATGCAGAATGGTAAAATTAGGAATGAAAATAATAGTGTGTTGCAAGGAAATGAAATATAAAACATGACAAGCTACTTAAATATATAAAAAGCCAAGAACTCTGTCAGGAATTACTCGAGCCATTAAAGGGCAAGTGGGAAGTTAGTGACAGATACTGTAGCTGACAGCATGAAAGAATTCTTTGCTTCACTATTCACACAAATAAATGGAGGGTCAAATCCCAGAGAGTAAGGAACAGTAAATTTTCCTGTAGAGAGAATTAAAAACTGTGGAACAGGGCAAGTTCAGAGGCTTTATGTCTGTACCAGAGCAGATAGTTCAAAGTAGTCTATTAAATGTGGTAAAGGTATTGAGCCTATATACCTTATAGCTGTGAATGATGATGGAAATAGCAGGGGATCTAGGAAAGGCACCATACAGGCTTTTGAAAGTGTGTAAACAGCTTGGGAAAGTAGTATCACAGAACCCCTGATACTCTGTCAGATTGTCCCTGCCAAGAGAACAGCAGTACAAATGGGGAGAGATGGGAATAGGGAGGAGGAATTTCTCTTCCTACTGGGCACTCTGAGCAGAGCCTAAAATAGGTCCCATCATTTACACTGATGAGAAGACAGAAACTGTCTTGTTGAGGAACAAACAAAGAGGTTTGAAGGACGTTAAAGCCAAAATAGTCTGAATGGGGAGGAAGCTCCCTCCGCCATCCAGAGCAGCCCTGCAACAGTGGTCCCCAAAGGCCTGCCTGTATAATTCCTCCCTCCCTCTTTAATTCAATCACTGCGGAAACCCCACTGTTGCTGTAAAATTCTGTGCTGACAGCGAGGAAATTCCCTAGTGTTCTGCTGTGGCTGGCATTCTTTCCCTTTCAGCTCAGTAGAAGAATAAAAAACTACAAGAAATGAAGCAAAAAATGCCTAAGAAGAGTAACCGACTCCCTGATGTGGACCAAGAGAGTCTGGGAGGGATTGTGGGGTGTTCCTTGACTTGCACTCTGTAGTCTCATAGCAGGCTACATTTGGCATTTGCACTGGGAACTGGAGAACTCTGAGAGCTGTACCATCCTCTCTCTCACTCTGCTGCTTCTCCTGACAGCCTTCATTGGTTAATGTGTATCTCATGATACCGCTTTTGCCTACCCATTTCTCCCAGCTATCCCAGCTCAAAGGGGTGGCTCAAAGGGGTGCTCGTTACCATCCAGTTCTGATTTCAGGTGGGACACAAGACGTGTTTATATATGTATGAAATGACATTTTTTTGTCCTGTTTATTTTTTCCTACTTCATACTGTTAGGCAAACTCTCATTGAAATCAGAGGGAATTTCTATTTGAATACAGCTTTCCAACCTGAGTTATTTTCGATGCTTGCTGTAGCTGGGACAATGAA
Source organism: Anarhynchus alexandrinus (assembly GCA_008711295.1). Taxonomy (NCBI): domain Eukaryota; kingdom Metazoa; phylum Chordata; class Aves; order Charadriiformes; family Charadriidae; genus Anarhynchus; species Anarhynchus alexandrinus. Next base: position 7,317,072 of record VUYV01000024.1, read on the forward strand.
AATAAGCTTTGTCTTTCATTTTATAGTCCTAGTGTAGTGACACAGGCTCAAGATGTTCCTGGGATGGTGCTGTAATATTATTGCCTAAAGGTCTCACATTTAATATGCAATTTCAACTTAGTAAGAAATATTTACATCCCCTCTTTGCGTTTTGCTCCAAGATTTCTTTCTTATATTTTCCTCTTACATTACATATTATGTTATATATTAAACTATTTTTGTCAGCCATTGGTATGTATCCTCAAGTACTGCAAACATTTATCTGAATGTGTCACACCCTGTTATTAACTTACGGTTAGGGTTATAGCCTTTACTGATCTGCTCAAAATCAAACATCTCTTTAATTGATTGCAGAACTAATGCTTCATTCTCTAATAATGTTGGTATTTCATTTAATTTGTTTTTGTTATGGCTTTTGATAATGTACTCTCAGTTTTCTATAAAACTGTCTTTTAATTGCAGATCATCGTAAAAAAAAAAAAGATTAATTTTCTAACCATATGGGACAATTCCTACAGCTTTTGAAACATTTTAATGTTATTACTGTAATTCATAATGTGTTTAATAATGTAATTCTGAATAAAAAAATCTCTCTTGTTAAAAATAATTGAAAACACAGTGGGGACCTTTTAAAGGAATTGTCTTAATTAAGAAATCAGACATGACAGTGCATTTCTGTTCATATATTTTACACTCTGTGGATTATAAAAGTCTCTTGGTTTTCAGTCTGGTAATATTAAATTGAGGTTAAAACAAATGGGCAGAGTACATGGCCTGTATTGATTGCCTTACTAAAGAAAATAGTTTCATCCCCTGAGAATATGCCCAGCCTCATGTTCTTATTCCCTTACTTTTCCTGGTCCCATTCCTATTCCTGTTCTTTCACAGTTTTAGATAAGTGCATTGCTTTCTAGTAACTTACATTTTCTACATTTTGCCTTCCCCTCTCCAATGAATAAAAATAAAGTAATTTTGGGAATGTATTTTAAACAAGACCTTCAGCTAGCGTGAATAACTGATGTCAGTGGAACTATGCTGATTTGCATGCAACGATGATCCACTCTGGTTACTGTTCAGGCAGGACTCAGTCTGGGAGAGGCAAGTGAACCCAAAGTTCCTTCTGGGAAAACTGTGGACCAACCTGTCTTTCTGCCAACAGAACATGTCTCATTTCCATTCCATCATGTCTAAAAAGTAAAGCAAAGCAATGCTATACAGATAAAATGGAAAAGCTGCTTGTAAGGGTACAGCATGAACTGGTTAGTAATGTGTTTTGCTGTGAGGAGTTATTTTTTTTTTCTTTTAGGATAAATCAATATGTTGGGGAGAAAAAAAAAGGTGTGATTTTTTTCTTAAACAGGAGCACAGGAAGTTCTGTCTGCATAAAAGGAAAAACTTTTTTACATATACACTGACCAAGTACTGGCTCAGGTTACCCAGAGAGGTTGTGGAGATATCCTTGGAGATATTCAAAAGGTTTCTGAACATGGTCCTGGACAAACAGCTTGAGCAGGAGGTTGAACAAGATGACCTCCAGAGATCCCTTCCAACCTCAACCATTCTGTGTTTCTGTGAAATGTTTATGGTCTGAAATTCTAATAGATTTTTATGTTTTGATCTATAATGGGTAATTTTAAAATTATATTGTTTTTTAATTCTGTGTGGGCAGCTTGTTCTTTTTATCCAGACTAAATTTGTACCTGAGGAACTGTTTTTTAAAACAAAGTGAGTTAAAATGTCTTTCGTATTAATTTGCTTAGAAGTGAAGGAAGTCAATAATTAAATCCCCCTGGTTGCTTTAAACTGAATTCATTTTTTTTCTTAGCTACTAAAGTCTGTGTAAGGTGACAAACACCGAATCACTGTCTGTTCAGTGTAGCCTGCATTAGCAAATATGCTATTCAAAACCAATACCCAGTAGACAGTTCTTTCTGTATACCAAAAAAATAGTGTGAAATATAAACAAAGTGTGAGTACTGAAATATACTAAATGGGATGGAACTGACAAATTGATCCATAGCAGTTCTAATTGCTTTGTCTGCAAGAGTTGAAAATATTTCCTATATATCTGGTTTATAGTTAAGGGAATTTTAGCTTTTTGTCAGACAGTAAGAAGCGAGCAACTGAAGAGCAATGAAGATGAATTTTTCATCACCCCCTGATGCTGGGACAAAATGTGTAACTTGCAGTGAAGTTTTGTGCACTCAGTGGACTGAGAATACCAGCTCCTCAACTTTGGCTAAATGGTGTAAATGATGTAAGGGCCATCTTGTTCATTATTAGAAGAAAATGTTTTAGGTCTAAGTTAAAATACAATTCATCTACATTGAAAAGACATTAAAAGTGTCCCTGTGTCAGTTGAGAAGAAAATCCTTCTGCACTCTCAAATGTTGCTCTTAGTAATGATGTCATTAAGAAAATGCATTTACAAAAAAATTCCTTTTTGTATGGTGATTCTCCAAGAAGACTCTTAGAATCAGTAGGAACACCTGAGACTGAATGTCATGTTTCAGTTTTGCTACAAATATTCAAGATAAAGTAAGACTGGGGTAGGGAGGAATAAATGACAGTGAAATGATGAAAATAAAGAGAACTTACCATGCCGATTACTTTAATTCATTCCACCATGACAGCAGCAGAGATTATTCATAGATGCCAGTTGGAATCTTTTTATGAAAGCTTTTGAGTACTCATCTAAATCATAAACAACTTAATATGCTTCATATGGTTCATTGCTTAAAATCTGAATACTCTAACAAATCCTCAATTCCTTTTTGTAAATCTCCTTAAGTCTTATTATCATGATACACACATATTGAATGCCATTCTGAAGTTTTATATCAAACTTCTTATCCTGGTATTTAAGTTTTTCCCAGCAATGATTGTTACTAATGTCACAATACTAACCTTTTTAGTAATTCTCAGTAACGTATATGAACATTATAGAATGTCTAAGGGTAATTGCTGATGTTAGTCAAAAGCATTATAAAAGCTTTGTAAGGATAATATTTTCCAGAATTTTCAGGAACGGTATATTCATATTTGGTTCTTTTAAAAAGTTAGCTAGAAAAGCTCTATCATGTATCACTCCTTAAAAAGGATGCTGTTTTATTCCAGAGATTACTCCTGCCTTGTCAGAAGAAAGAAGGTGCCAAATACAAGTTCTTTTATCATAAAATACAGTTATATCCCCCACCTCCCTCTTAAAAATAGCAAATAGAGATAAGACAATAAAGTCGATCTGATAAAATACCAAGTTGTGATAAACTTGCTGCTGATACTGTATTTCATGGCACACAGTTATCAATATCCTATGCCCTCTGCAGCACTATGACATTCAGAATTATGCATCAAAGAAGGTTGTGCTCTGTCTCAGTGAATAGCTGTAAACCATGCTGAGATTCAGTGTTATGTTTTGATGTTTACAAATCAGGCTCTCCTCAGAGATACCACCAGAATACATCACAGAAAAGGATCTAGAAAACAAATTATGAAAACCTAACTGACTGAAAGCGGTCATTTCTTCATCACAGTGCTACTAAGACACAGCTATTCTTGTATTTAGCCGATTTGAAATTTAAGAGTTCTAAACCAGTAGTTCATATGCATTCCATCTAGTTAAAACATGTTGTGGTCACTTGCATAAAAATGTCAGCCACAAGCAGGCAAATAATAATATACTTCGGCATACACAGGATAGTGACCAAAGAAAAAGACTGAACTGTGCTGTTATGTGGAGTGTTGGTTTGAATTTATTAAGTTTTAATATTCAAGCTGTCACTTAATAGGAAAACTGTCCATTGCATTTGACACAGAAAAAAATAATCTAATTTATTAATATAAATTACATACAGAGGTACATCTTACCATATCTGATATGCCATTTATTTACAGGTTATGAAACAACTTTACTCTTAACAGAAAAGGCTAAAGAAGAAAATGTCATAGACACACGAAAAATACCACAAGTGCAGTAGCATATCCAATAAATATTCCCTCTGTCTCAGGGATGATGAACTTTTAGTGGTTGAACACTTTACTGTCTCTACAGATATGCTAATTAAGTCAGAACTGTTAGAGCTACTTGCCCTTAATAGCAGAACACTTGAAAGTACTGCATGCTGTACTGGTACAGCATAAACACTGAGATGAACCAAATTCAACTACAGGAAAACAAACATTCTCTAAAATATGATTAGCAAACCTGGAAATGTGTAGGCAAATAAAAGTAGACCAAAACTGACAGATGATATAGGCACCTCTACCCAATGAAATCAACATCTTTGAAAATGCATAAATGGATTTCAGCCATTAAAAACATTGTCAAGACTTAATCAGGGGTCGAAATGCCTATTTACAGTTTACTTCTTCATGAGTCTGTGGAGTGAATACAATTATGTTTATCAACATGTATGCAGTGCTAATTTCAGTTGCAAAATCCACAATGCCATATTATGCTACAAAAATGTCACTGTGGACTTCATTTATATCTTACAAATACTCTTGATATATGTATGGATATATGTATATTTTATATTAAAACACACAAAACATCCTTCATCTTAGCAACTGAAATTGTATATGCAAGTAACATGCATATGTAAAAATACAAAAGTTTGCAAATATTTCAAAAGTTTACAATGGCCATAAGTATGCGTAGAACTTTTATGTGATGCTAATCAGGTAAGTATGGGAATTATTTGAATAAATTTTTTAAAATTGTAGATCTTGACTCAGAGTTATTTTTTTTAAGGAAGAAATCCTTAAACTCTGATCATATAATTGTATAATCATGATGCTGTTTTGTGTCATTCTAAAAAGGTTATAAGTGTTAAATCTATTACGTCATGTGACTGTATGAAATTTAAAGTTCACTAATTTTACCATCAAACCTATAAAATGCTGCCATAAATGATGAATTTTGTTGAAACATATTCACAAGACAACACTGAGATTTAAACTGTGATTTCATTTCAGTCCTAATGAGTAGGAAGAATTAAGACTCCAAAAGGAATCTTCAAGATCCAAAAATGCTTTTCCCTGTGTTCTAAAGCCTAAAGTACCTGTAAAAACAGTGGACTTCTTTCTAAAATTTTAGATTTTTTATTTCTTTAGATTTTTTCCTAAAACTCATTTTAATTTTCTCTTTCTTCCTTTCTTTCTTCCTTTTTTTGTAGACATTTTCAAAGCTTCCTTGAAATCCTTTTTCTCTTCTTACTTTCTCCTAGCTTCTTCAGTGCTGCCTTCTCTCTCTAGGAGACAATATATTCATGAAGGTAATACTGAATTACTGCAGCACTCACACTGATACTTCTGTAAACTCCACGTGGGTGGAAATCTACTTCTGCCTAGAGCATCACTGACTTCACGGGACGACAAAGCTGTAATATGCTAAGCAAAACAGAAGCATTGCCAATGTGCAACATTTCCTTAGGCTTTCTGAAAAATGAGGACAAAACCTGGTGTCTGAGCTTCATTTGTAATAAATGAGGCTCATAAGCTTTCTTTTCTAGATGTGTGTTAATGGAGGATAAGATGCATAGAGTCACCCTTGCATTTTTTATTGCATGGCATTTCTAGCCCCAGGCTGCCATAAATTTATACATGTTTGTATGAAATAGTTGCCTCGGTACTTTGAAGTTCTGAGAACCAAATAAAGCAAACTGTATGATGGCTCAGAAACACCCAGATTCTTCAAAAGGTGTCATTTCATGGAACAGAATAGCATATTTTTATTGTGCTAATTTTTTATCAAATATGACAAGCTCTTTTACACTGTTTAAAGATTTTAAAGCAGACTCAGACCCTCACAAAAATGTACTCTTGCAGTAACAGTAAATTATTTCAAAATTAATCTGTGAAGCACCTGCTAGAAGATACATTTATGTTCTAGATGCTCTTACACTGCTGTAATTATTGTCAGTTGTCTTTAAAGGGGAATATAACATGACTTCTTTCCAGCATTTTTCCTAGAATTGAATTTGATATTAAATCTCATCTAAAGAAACACTCATTTTCTTAAAATTCCAGAAAGGAATGTAGTTTTTTAAAAATGAATACACAGAAATTGTAATAGGGCACATCAGGAAGAAAATTACTAGTTTTGCAAAAAGAAAAAAAAAACAAAACATTTGATAGAATCACATTTTAGACCACTTGCTGTGTTCCTGTGGTGTAGCACAAACTTTTCTATACAAAGAAACCTGTAATAAAGAGCTTTAAATACCAGGAAAGAAAAGCTCCAATTCAAATAGAAAAATGCCTTAATGACTTTCCTGGTTATAATTAAAAGGAGTTTTGTTCAACTCACTGTCTGCAGTCCACATAATTATCACCTGAAATAACATTTCAATACAGTTGAACTACATAAGAAAGCTTCTTTACCGTGATAATTAACAAGGTTAAATGTCATTTCTGTAGCACAGAAAAATTATTGTTTAAATACATCCCTACTAAGACTGAATCAAACCAAGAGAAATAACCAGCAATAGAAGCATTTATTTCATATGTTCTAATTTCCATGTAAAACAAAAAACCTCTACATATTTCATAGGGATTTTTATAATCACATGTACTCAAAGTAACAAAAAAATAGTGTTAATATAAGAAAAAAGAAAATAAGCAATGTTTTTTAGTAACAATTTTTTTCCTCTCTGTGCTGTATTTAAGACTATATACAAATTAATTTCACATAAAAATGAAAAATGCTGGTGCTATGTACGGAAGAGAAACTGTGAATAAATATTGCTTTTCATCCTACAGTTTGAAGCATTACATTATCAAATGAGTTCACATTATTCTTTTATTTCAGGTCTTAACATTCTTTGATGACTCCTGTCAAGAGTCCTTTCAGACATCCTCTGGTTACACAAGTAACTTCCATTTTGAGATGGAACTATTTTCCCCAAAATTAAAATTCTGGCCCAGTACCAATGCTGCTTTTTCATTCCCACATCCATTTATTAACCATTCATCTTTTTTAGAGCCTGGGTAAAAAATATAACCCTGATCCTCTGTGATATTTCATGAAAGCTATCTTTAATTAGTGTTACATGGCAATTTTTTAAAATTATGTAATATTTTGGGAATAAAAATAAGGTTTGACTTTACTACGATACTATGGCTTAGTATGTAGTCTTCAATATACAGGTAAGTCCTAAATGTTTGACTAGCATTGTTTGTATATGGGTAAACATACACATAGGATCTTCCCTGGATCAAGGTCAGTTCCTCAATACTTTACAGAATTAAATGCAAATTTCTAAGTTGGGGGTTTTAATCTGCAATACCTAAAACTTTACATGAACTGCGGGACATTGGTTATATTTGCACACATTGCGGGATGTTTATGTATATGCATGAACAACAGACAGGATTTAAAAAAGCCCTCAACCCTTTGGATTAAATTCCATTTTTTCCTCAGTATCTTCTATTTCAGTTGAGCCTCATAGTGAAACCTATGTATCAGCTCTCTATAATAGCAGCAACTGGCCACCTTAAAAAGCAACTAGAACAGAACTAACTTTTGGACTGTACCATTACTGGAGATTGGCTTTCCCTTCCTCATACCATCTGCAAAGTTTACATGGTATTGCTTCAAGCGTAATCTACTGAATTGCGCATTAGTACTGAGACACCTAAATTATCTGAACTAGTTCTGAACAGAACAGAATTTTTGTCTTACCAAAATACAAGAATTAAAAAAAAAAAGTGGCCTGTCTAAAAAAATGGATTATAAAATTCAAACACTTTATTTATATATTGTTCTATACTGTCATAGTATGAAAGAAAAATAAGGAAATGTAAGGAGCTGAAAAGTAGAGAACAATAAAATATATGCTTTTTAGCTCCTATGATTTTTTCTTAAGTCTTACTATCACATTCTGTTTAATACTGTTGACTCCTTTAGTCCACTCAAAATCATATTCTTTATCTTTTATCCCAGTAGTTGGCAGATGGCAAGTGAATGTAGCTACACCTGGAGTTCAAAGCTGCTGATGCCTGATTATTGTTGCACAGAGATGGTGAATAAAGTTACAACTGCCACATGGTCCTGGTTAGTTTTACAAAGTTCAAATAGCACTTTGATTATTAACTAGTAAAGTGGAATCCGAGTCCATTACTAAGAAAAAAGGGCTTTTACCTTCTTGGTGAAACAAAAAACATTTGCTTTCATATTTCTAAAAGACTTTTAAATTATTTTACCCTTTTCTGTGGGGGCAAAAGCATATTCCATCTTCTCTAGCTCAGGGTTATACAACTAAGATCTGTGTGTGTGACATCAAACTGTAATTGGGGTCAGGGATGCTATAAAATGATCTGGAAAGTAAGACCATGAACATGAGAAGAACTGATATATTCAGTCTGGAAGAACTGAGACAAAAAAGAGGAAATAAGTATCCACAAAACCAGAAAAGGGTGATATAGGGATTCTATGACAAAGTTTAGACACTTCTGTTACTGAAGGGCCAATAACAGAAACATTAATACAAAGGTATAGCCATCTGCATTTAGATTACACATTTTTGAGGGTGGACGATATGTGTGTGGAAATCTCTGTATTAGTGCATCGGGCAGCTAAACAAGTGAGCAAAAGATCCTTTAGAAACTTTCACTAGATATGCAAGTGCAATCTAGTCAAGACATCCGACATATTCTAAAATTAATCAAGTTAATTCTGTAACAATGCAGGAGGATGGACAAAGTACCTATCTTTTATCTCAAACTACGTTCTCTTATTTTCTCAAATTCCCGAAAAATGAGGACTCCTCTATTCAATCCACATATCCACCTACTGAGGTGAGTGATAATAAAAATTCCCTTTCAGATTTGAAAAACTCTATACTGCATGCTTGATCTGTCCCAAAGTGAAAAATTCATCCAGCCTCAGACTGATACAAATGCCAGTCTTTCCCTCACCCTGAAACTGCAGTGACTCTAAACTTGGCTTGCAGCTATCTGTGAAATTCTGAGTTTGCTCAAGCCACACAATGTTAACATAAAACTGATGCCAGTGTCACTGAGCAGGTGTAAAGTCTGATCAAAACATTATGTCATCTAAGGACTGTTACCTCTGCAGTGTTATTGCTCGTGGCCAGAGGATCACTGACCTAGACAAATGAGTGGTGTACCCTTACAAAGCAATCCTGGAAAGTTAGTAGCCCAGCCAGACACACTGGGCTACTTTAGCCATCAAATGAATTAAATGTTCATTGTCACTGACATTGTACGCCCATCTCCCTACCAGTAAGAGAAGAAACTTGGTCACTGCTACAGATATGGAAGAAATTTACATTCTCACTGGATGTTTCAAGTGAAAATTGAAATTTATTATTTGTGGAGGGAGGTGCTTCCTGAAAAGTGGCAGGCATCTTTTAGGAATTTCCATTGTGTAACAGGTGATAATATACAGGTATTTTTAGTCATTGTAATAATCTATCTATACTTAGGGTCCAAAGGACAACAAAAAATATTAATATTCTTGAATACTCAGAGTTCAGTGCCTTTTTGAAAAGAATCTCTTTTCAACAACACCAAAACAGTCATGAGCAAAAACGAAAGCGTTTTGCAACGAAACACAGAATGGGAAATATAACAATGTAGTGTTATTTCTTCACATCAGCCAAAAAAAGACTGCTCTCCTCCTTTTAACTATGGAGTTAGTCCCCTTCTAGGGACTAGGCCTGCTGCGTACCATGAGCTTGGTGATAGGCCTGTTCAATACAGAGGCAAATGCAGGGAAGGAGTGATGTACTGAGACTGTTTATTACAGTGGGTTTGTCAGATTTAATGAAAACAAATAGCAGTATACCAATGAGTTGAAAAGTCAGAGGTTCTGCCTTCTGATAATTGGAGTAAGACTCTAACACAAGCATTTCTGTGTTCACACCAAATTCTTACAATCCTTTTTAATTTAGTTTGCAGGACTAGACAGAGCGCTCTTCACATAAATGTTACGTGTAATTGAAATGAAAATGGTAAATAATGCAATGGTAAATTTACTAAGTTTGGGGAAAAGACTATTTACTTCAGACTGCAATAACAGAGCATGATGTATTGTTTTATCAATATTCTTACAAAAATTAAAAAAAATATACCTTTGGTATATGTACTTTCAGTAAGGATGCTGGCAGCTGGGAATTAGTTTATATTACCACCTTTAAAAAAAAAGTAATTTAGCTATATTGTCTACCAGATGTGTCCTATACTAGGATCTGTTGCATATTAGATCATTTATTATTAGGTCAGTTATTTAAGGGTTTTAATTTTGACATATTACTTCTCAAGCTGATGCAGAGCTAAACACTTAATTAAAATTTGTGCAATATCTCTGTCACACAGTGACCCAGGCACTGGCCACCATCTGTGATGTCATGATATGCTCTGAAGAATTAGATAAGAATGCCAGCATCATGAATGGAAAATTACTGTAAAAATTGCTTAATCTTTTAAAAAAGTCACCCTTTACGCTATTTGTGTACTTTTAAAAATAGACAGTTTGCCTAAGGAAATCGATGTCCTTTTTCATTCTCCAGGGATATCAATTGTATATTTTTCTGCCATTCCTGCTAGATTTTTTTATGAGAACAGAATCAAAACTAAAATGTCTCATCTGTTTGGTTTTTGGTGTTCTTTTTCCAACACTGCTAGATGGAGCTGAGCTAGGTCTGACTAGAAACGAGAGATTAAGCTATTTGTTGTTTATCACACACATTATTTATAAGGCACTCATCTATAGCTCAGATACAGAAGGTAGGCATGTCTTGCATCTTGTCAAAATGCCACACACTCTGTCAATTACATGAGCTCTTGTACCTTTTGCGAAGGAATGGATCACATACCTGAAACCGGTACATCGTCATCCTGACAGTTCAACTGGGGAACAGTTATATTCAATGATTGCTGCTATCACAGTATCTGCTTTGAAGACATGCAAACACACACAGAGGAAATGCTCTAAGACTAACCTGCAGTCATGACCTGAGCCATATGATGACTTATGCCTGTTTCTCCAGCTAAGAGTCAGAAATGAAATACCAATCAAAGAATATTTGTCCCAGGGATTAACAGCTCATAAAATGTTTTAAAAATGTTCTACATTTTTAGCCTGTATGATTGATCAGACATTTAGACTATTGGCAACACTTAGCATTTGAAAACTGGGAGTCATTCCTTGAAATATATTGAGATGTTAAGCTCATTTTAAGCAAAATGCTCCTTTTTGTCATATGACACTTCAGGATATCTTAAGCTCTTCAAGATTCCTCATGCAGCCACAGGGGAATGGGAAATCTGCTGTATATTAATACTTTTAAGAGAGCTGAGATTATGACATCGTTATATGATTCCAGGAGTGAGGGATTTACATGAGATTCCAAATACTGTAAGAAAATAAAATTGGACAGATATCAAAATAGACAGAGAGCAAAAAAAAAAAGGTAGACTGAAGAAAATTATATCTCTTTTCGTTATTAGTAGAGCCAGCTGAGGAAATTAGAAAAAAGATGAATCTTTCTATTCTCTAATCAGAGGAGGAAGCAGAAGGTGTGAATTCAAGCTAAGGAGGCAGTGCCAAGGAAAAGCTGCCCAAAATACAATTACAACAGATAAATCGGGTTGTCATCACATCATGTAGGAACTGCAAAATCCTGCTGGAGAGTCCTAATATAAAGTGCTTAGGGGGACATTTACCAGGAGGAAGGCGGCAGCGGTAATCTCTCTCCCTGCAGTAACGCCGCTGCGCTGAGCTGCCCTGTGCGTCAGGGATGGCAAAGGCTCTGTAGCAGAGCACAGCCCTTCAGGCCTTACACTGCTGCCATCACACCGTCATCCCCAAAAAGCCATGTGCACTAGGGAAGGAAGGTCATTCTGTCCCCAGCCAGCCATGGTCTCTTGGGAGATCTCACGGACACTTTCAAATAACTCTCTGCCCAGCGGTAACTAATCTTTTGTCCACCTCTGTGTCCACCAGAGGGTGGCAAGCGGAGACAGAGGCCAAAGAGTGATCTCCACAAGATGTACAGACACTCACCTGAGTGCACAGTTACCAGCCTTTGAAATGCATTCAAGACACGTATGAAGTGCACTTAAAATTTATTAGACATATAGTCATAAGTAAAAGGTTCCCCTCAGCTAAATGGTCAGTCAGATATCCTTGGAAGAAACAGGGGATGCCTGTAATCCAGTAATTGTGTTTCCCCTTTAAGACCTTGCGAGAGACCTGCTCTAAGATCACACATGGCAATAACTTCCAGGTCAGCTGCAGGGACAGGATGGGTTTGGAAGTGGCCGGGGAGGTGCTGAGGCAGCTGACATTGGGCTGGGACAGGCTGCACGTCGTTTCCCTCCATAACTAAGCTGTTAATGGCAGTGTGGTTGCCATGGAGCAGAGAACCTTCCGGAGGGGCAGGCTGGGAGCACCCCATGGCAACAGCCAATCGCCAGGCGCCACAGGAATTTCAGCCAGTCAGAACCAGGTATTCTCTGCCCAATCCCATAAGTGACAGGGCCTGGGTTGCTGAGGTGACCTATCAGGGAGCCCACAGGAAGGGGCCTTGGTGCCTATGGGCTCATGGTGGCGGGCCAGGAGGCCGCAGCCCTCAGCCCTGCCTGTGGGCCAAGAGCCCTGCTCTGACCTGTCCTCGTTTGAGGTAAAACACAACCAATTTTCTTTTCATTAATTTTACTTTTCTGCGAAGTCGCTTCTAACTAACTTTCTGAAATGAATGGCATTTTTTTTTAAGTCAGTGTCGGGTTCTAGCAGATAATGTCTGATATTCATAGTTAATACCAAGGAATGGTACGCAGAGAAGCTGTTGCTTATACTTATTTCTATAACACCCAAGGCCAACCAACTTTGTTACTTGCCCCGTTGGAGGGTCGGAAGCGGAGAAGCGTAGAGGTTCACACCTGCGGGGAGGAGCGGACAGGACAGGTGACCCAAAACTGACCAACAGGGTATTCCATCCCATCTGCCTCATGCGCAGTATAAAAGCTGAGGGATCAAAGGATAGCCCTCTTTCTTCAGTGGCCGGCATCCGAGGAGGACGCTGTGTGTTCGTCTGCCTTTGATCCTGATCCATGCGTTCTTGAATCCAGATCTGGAATCCAGTTCCCATCTGTCACTGAATCCAGTCTGGGACTTTCCCAGTGCCAGCCAGTGAAGTGATCATCATCCTGGGTGCTCAATACAGTTTTGTATATATTTCATTATTTTCTTATTAATGTTATCTTTTCTTTTTTTTAATATTTCATTTAGTTTCTTTTTCAATCCATAAGTTTCTCTCTCTCTCATCCTTCTCTCCCTTGGGAGAAAGGTTAAAGAGAGCATCTGTCATGTATTCAGTGGCCAGTCCAACCCAAACCACCAGTGCCTTCCTGTGCTGCCCCATCTCCCTGCCACATGGCACAGAGGTTGTTTGGGAACCCCTGTGCTGGCTTCTCTCCTGGAGTGGGCATCTACCCCACTGTGGAACCTGGGTGTCGAGTCCCTTGTCAACGTTAAACATATCCATGACTAAACATGAGCCCATCTAGTCCCCACAGTGTCAGTTCAGTCTTAAACCACAACAGATGCCAACATCACAAGGCTTGGAACAGGTGCTGCCACAGTGATGCGAGGGTGCTTATTCTTGCCATGCCAGCAGTTCCCTTGCTGACCAGGGGACTACCCCATCCCATCATGTTATCCTGACATTTCCGATTTCTTCATCCTTCTTTCCAGCACTCCTGTACCTCCCCTTCCCCACAGCAGGCCCCTCCCAAATAAACAATTTGCCCTCTAGTACTAAGGTCCCATTTTTGCTACAGCTGTACCAAAGTTTGTCATTTTTTTATATAATCAGGCAAATACTGGTTTTATATATAAAAGTACTACTGTTATGGTTATCTAAGTAGTATTAGCTTCACATGTGTCTCTTGCCCTGCAAGTTCCCAGTACGCCCCTTCAGCTTCTTGGGAACTACAACTGCTTCTCATCTAACTCCCCCGTAATGACCTTGAAATTCAGGTATCCCTCGCAGCACTATCTGTAACTTCTGTCAGTTTCTTGCATGGTTATCTGTCATATCTGGCAATTTCTCTTGTCATTCCTCATTGTATCTTATGTCCTGTTGGGTTAGCTTAACCTTAGACTAGAGACTAGTCAGTGGCTTATTCACCTACCTGCAGCCCTAACAGTACATGTCTTCTAGTTTTTGCATCAGAAAAATAAATGCAAAATCAAATTACACTGGAGGTTTTGGAGGACTCTTGATAATCAAAGATATTGGAATTATTTCTATCAAGAAATTATGTCTATCAAGGCACAGAATTATGTATATTTGAGTCACCGATCTTGAAAAGTAAAACCAAACAAATAAATATTCTATCCCGTGCACTTGAGTGAGTCTATGAAACTGACATTTAAATGACAAATAGATACCTAAGTGCAGTTCTGGAAATTCATCTGTTTAGTTAAGATGCATTCTCTCACAGATCCTGAATCTGACTAGTATAGGCAGAACTTTTTCAATCTCTACCATAAAACTGCTTTTCTTTAATATTTTTAAAGCCATTTTAAAATACTCACTTTCATAATCAAGTATAATTGTTGACCTGCTGCCTTTATCAAAGCACTTACCATGTATTGCACCTTCACTTTTATTTTTTCAGCGTGGGCAGACTGACGGAGGTGAGCTGTTCTCTAGAAAAGGTTTTATACTGGTGCCAAATAGTCTTTCATTTTGACATTACATTTCCTATATTTTTCCCTTATCAACAGCTTTTTTCAGTTTGCCTGCCCTTTATTGCTCTAACCCCTGATCACTCGTCTCTTTCCCTATATATTTTTCTGTCTTACATACAGTTGGATATATTTTATTTAAATGGATAAAATAATGGATGTTTTTGAAAGTTCTTGGTTGTTTTTTTTTTTTTTCCCAAGATGCTGAGTTAAAATTCTTCACACTCATTCTAAAACCAGTGTTTCCCTACTAAAAAGAAACAGAATAAAGGGAATTTGTGCTCTGCTTTTAAAACACTTCCGTTCATTAAACTGAGTGGGAAGGGATTTACTGACATGGATAGAAACTTGTAATTACAGTGGAAGCATGTTCTGATAAAAAAGTGCCCAGCTTTGCCAGAGGAATATGAGATTTTTTTTAAAATGTACTTTGAGGTTCAAATTGCCCCACAAGCAGAGGTCTATTTAACCATTAACACAGACAAATCACTGAGTTGTCAGGCCCTGGCAAGTTACCACACTTATAAAATGAGTTACAGTGGCTCTAAAGTCATCTGAGAGCACATAATTAGGTGCAAAGTCTTATCCTGTCTGATAGATATTATTGCCCTTCACCACAAAACTTGAGTAGCTGACACATAAAGTTGATGACAATAAGACTTTCTTGGAGCCTCTTATTTTTCATAGTTCAGACTCTACCAAGACTAGTATTTTTTAATGTAAAATGCATTTTTAGATTTCTTTGAGAGTAAAATACAAAGTCTCTTGCTTATCTCTGAGTAGCACATGGGTGCTACTCTACCCAGAGGTGGTTAATGACTGGAATACTTCAGGGGTCCATGCTGGGACCTGTCCCATTTAATGTCATCAGTGACCTAGCAAAGGAGTGGGCAACGGGCACTGGAGCACACTCTGATCAGGCTGACAGAAGACAGCAGTCTGGGGCACACAGGTGATACTCTCGGGGGCACGGCTGCCACCCAGACAGCCCTGGAGAGGCTGGAGGAATGGGGCAATGGGAACCATATGAAAGTCAGCAATGGCAAATGCCGAGTCATGCACCTGGGAAGGAAGAGCTGCTGGCAACAGTACCGACTGGGACGTGCCTGCCCTGGGAGCAGCTCTGCTGAAGAGGCCCTGCAGGCCCTGCTGGGCGGAGAGCTGAGCACGAGCCAGCAGGGACCCCAGGCAGCAGAGATGACCAAAAGTCTTCTGGGCTATGCTAACAGAAGCATGGCCAGTAGTTTGAGACGATATCTATAATACCACATCCAGTTTGGGCCCCATAATACAAGAACATTGATCAACAGGAGAGAGTTCAGTGCAGGGCCACCAGGATGGTCAGATCCTGGAGTACTTGCCCTGTGAGAAGAGGCTGAGGGACCTGGGTGTGTTCAGCCTGCAGAAGAGAGAGGTCTGGCTGGGAGCAAACAGCAGCCCCCCAGTACCTACAAGGAGGTTATCAGGAAGACAGAGCCAGACTCTTCACAGTGGTACCTGGCAGCAAGCATAAATTGTCAAAGGAGAGTTTCTGACAGGACACAAGGAGAAACATTTTCTCCATCATGACAGTCCAGCAGTTGAGCAGGTTGCTCAGAGCAGTTGTGCAGTCTCCATCCTTGGAGATTTTCAAAATGAGACTTGGATAAAGCCCTGAGTAATCTGGTCTGATCTCATATCTAACCCTGCTTTGAGCTTGAAGCTGAACTAGAGACCTGAGGTCGCTTTCACCCTGAATTACCCTATGATTCTGTGATATTCTTGTGAATAAAATAGAATGCCTTAAAATTGCCAAAAGCAAAAATGAAAATGGTACAGCTGTAGTCAAAGTGCAGTTCTGTGTTAATCATATGTGTCCCTTGGAGGATATTTCATTTTACTTATCCAAGTAGTATTCTTGGCTATCGTCCTTTGTGGCTACATTAGAAATACCCTAAAATCTCCAACTGGGTCAATTTACCATTTAAATACAGGATAAAATATATGTAACCATCTTGGTCCTGGTGTGTTCCCCAGCTGCTTTCCGGTGCTGAATTCAGCACTTATCACAATTTTCGCTTTGTGTAGCTCGGAGATGACGCACATAACCAGAGAGTGCTGTGAGCCTCATTGTGCCAATTTTGACGGTTGAAGCAGCCATGAAAGGCAGCAACCTGAACTCCTAGAACAAGAAATATTAAGCTGAGTGAGATCAGTTTATCCTTCTGGTTACTTTCCTCATTTCAATGAGCTGAATAAGGCTTTAATAGTCTCAGCATTAGACAAGAAAAAAGATTTGTAAGCCAAGGTTACATCCACTTACAGAGGTAGCCAAACCACCTGTTACATACAGGAAAAAAAAAGAAAAGCTTTTGAGTATACACCCTCTTAATACAAAAAAAAATAATCTCATCTTTCCCTGAAAACTGTCTTTTGCTATATCCAGAAACCATCATACTCACAAAAATGTACTGGTGCTTAAATATTATTCCATTTTGGAAATAATAATAAAAAAATAATCTAGTAATCCGAAATACAATGTTTTGGAATAATATGCCATTTCTGTAAGATTTGAAAAATGAATCCTGAGAGGATTTATTCCACATATGAATTATAAGGAAGAACAAATCCTTTTTTTCCCTGAATTTTCTCAGGGATTTGTAAACTTAGCACTGATATATTAAGAAAGCACTGAGCTTTTAACAGAAGTTTTACGTAAATTCTCCATAAATGCAGTGTGAAGCTCCACACAGGCACAGTCGTTGTGAGACTGAGATCTAAAGACACAGTAACTGCATCAAACTACAGTCAGGAGAACTCAAGGCCTGGGTAGGAAGGTAGGGAAGAGTACAGGTGAGCATTTGTGGTTTGACAGTGCACACCAACCAACCAGTGCTGGTTTGCATTTTAGCTGGGTACATGGCAATCATACTATGTCACTGTTCAAAACCAGCACTCTTTCCTGGGGAATGACTGAAAAATACTCTGCACCACAAAAGCATTTCAATTATAATCTTAAGTATAAGAAAAATATAGTAAAACACAGGCATTTGTGCGTTTTGTAGTGTGTAGATAAGGGGACTGATTAACACCTTTTTTTTTCAATTCTTGCCTGAAATGTTGATAGCACTAATCTGCATGCTTTTTGCAAGTGGTGAATGCTGCCTGTTTCATTTTCACTCTCTGTAAAATCCCATTTATTAAAAAAAATTAAAACAGATAAATTATTGCTTTGCAGTTAGGCCTTTTGTCTATCACCAGACAGTAAAAGCATCTCAAGAAAATTGAAGATGTAATTTTGCCTGGTGTTATTGCTAATGCCACAGGGAGAGAGTTTAACCAACAGAAAATGAATAGTATATTTTTTCAAGCAATGCAAACGTAACTTCTTTCTCCCCTTCCCCCCCCAGCTAAATATATGTAAACCTGCATGGGTAAAATGTGTCCATTCTTAATAGAATAAATATACACTAACATGGCAGCATCTTTTACTACTTTATTTTCACCGTCCCTATTTTTTTAATATCTAGACATAACATAACTTTCTGAAAAAATTATTTGCAGACATTTTTTGTAAGCAGCAAGCTCTACATATTTTACCAGAAAAAAAAAAAGATTTTTTTTAAGGCTATTAAGAAGACAAAAACATTTTTGAAATATTGAATCTTAGAGGTACATGAAAGCAAAAATCTGTAGATAGGAAATGCAGCTAGAGCCTGAACTGAGCAGTGAAGACTCCCTCGGGAAACATAAAGAGGCTTTTAAAATTTCTGTATGTAAATGTATTTCCTATCACATTTTTCAACATTAAAAAAAAAAAAAGCTTTATTTAGCGCAAATTAAGTAGACCTAAACAGAAAAGCTATTTTCTGTCCATGGAGGAGTACAGCAAGCAAACTGAATTGTAGAAAATCCTCTGTCATAACCTGCTCTATGCTTGATTTCAAAAGGTCATCTGCATAAGTGAGAAAAAAACAGACTTTTTCAGTGCCTGTTGAATAATTTTTCTGAGAATGAAAATCTGTCTTATAATGTAAATGACAGTAAGTGACTTTTTTTTTTTTAAGTATCTTGGCCAATCAGAAATGGACTAATAATATAATTTAGATTGTACATAAATGACACTATTATGATTAGAGAGTAACAGCTGTTAATGTATACCAACCAGAAGGGGTTTTGACCTCTTGCACGAAGGCTGGAATGTTCTGTAAATCTTTGCCCTTCCCCAGACTCTCTTTATTCCTTTTCAATTTTCCAATGACAGTGTAAAAATGAAAACCGGAATATTAATAAAGGTCATCTTTTTCTTTCTCTCTACGCTTATGTAAATATATATTTTTCAGCTCAGTGGTAAAGTAGAGGTGGAAAAAGGTGTGTTCATATTTTGAGCCATCTCAATTCAAGTGTTCATCTAATGCAAGAACTATTTGGAAGCAAAATTAAGTTTGGCTGGTAAACTCCTCCAGTTTCAGAGTTTTTCCAGACATAACATACTGCGTCTATCTAGCTGACGTGGCAGAAATAGGATGAAGTCACTAGTAGCAGTTATTTCAAAGCTCATATAAGCCAGCAAAGGAAGAAAAGGTCAAGAAAGTCAATATTGGAGATAAAACGTTTAGTTGACACTGCCTTCTTCCCTTAGAAATTTCTCACCTTAATGACATGTTGACATGTTGACATGTTAGCATCCTTTTGCTTTACCAAATGCATTTAAGTTTTCATCTGTCTTCAATGATCACTAGTACAGTTATAAGCAGGAAAACTCATCACTTTCTCATCATAGAATCTGTGCTCGTAAATTGTAAAGCATAAGACTTAAGATGTGCCCTATTGAGTTTTTGGTCCAAATCTATTGTGTCCAAATGACCTCTGGAAATACTGCATATCTTAAACTTCCATATTAATAGCTAAAGTTTCTGACATACTGCAGGCAACACCTTTCAGATCAAATTTTTACAACAAAATACCACCTACAGAGTCAGCAAATGATAAACAGAAGGTTCATACATGAGATCTGTCCAGAAGGAAGTATTTTTTCTCTCTAGAAGAAAAAATGTGCAGTTTTTCAGCCTTTTACCACTGACACTCAGATAAGTTGTCTTTGGTGTGATGGTGCTTCTGAATCCTCTCCTCAATTGTGACTAGTTCTCTAAAGCTGCAGAGATCACACCAAGCTACAAGCATGTCTACTGGAATCCATGGCAAAACTCACATTATATTCCACAGATCCTGACAGCCATATTCTTTTACATGGTATGGTCATTAGCTCTCCCACTGATCTTACTGGAGTCTGATTTTGGCCCTTGGACTTGAGGATGAGGATTTGTGTGACAAATATTTACTTTATTTCTAATAAAATAATAAATAAATAAATAAAACAAAACAAAAAACCCTTGGTCTAGCATTTTTTAACTGCACTACAGAAAGGCCAGAGCTCTGCATCTTTGGGAGCCTTTTCAGGAAATGTTATAGCACTATGTCAAAAGTATGTTGGGCTCCATTCACCAAGTGAAGATGCATCAAGGATGTGCTCTCCCTAGGAATCTTAGTAATCTTTTCTGCAATCACCTTTGCCAAGCTAAATTCCACCACACTGTTGGCAGAGTAACAAGAGGAAATTCTGAGCAAAAGGCAGAATGCCCAAAAGCAAGAGTATGTCAGATGAGCAAGGATTATTTGGCCTCTGAGGCAATCCCATTAGCAACTGCCAGGATAGATACACTATTCTGAGTTAAATGAGCTGGGGTACTGAATTGCTGTGCCTTAATTTGAGAAACGCACACAAGAGTCACCAGCCAGAGCTTGTCCACTGGCACGTCTGTCTCCTCTCTTATCTCATTCAGTTGTGACAAATTAGAGAAAACCATTGGCAGGCACAGCTATAGAGTTATCCAGCTTTTTAATATGAGTCTGACTTCATCTGGGTTCAAGTGTTTTAAACTTAAATCATTTTTGGAATCAACAGATATAAAACACACACTTAGATGCTTTCATTCCATATCAAGAGTGATGTATTTTCATATACTTAAAAAATTTCGTAAATGTTTTAAGATAAATTGAAGAAGCCTTTTTTTTTTTTTTTAATAAAGTGAAAACATTTACTTGTTGCAGGCAGACTTACGTGTTTAAGAGTGACTTAGTCTCTATTTTAGCATTGCTGGTAACCAAGAGTCACACAATGGGACTGCTCATGATACTGTGCAGTTTGAGCATTAACATCAAGGCTACATTCAGTTCTGCATACAAGGATTTCTGTTAATTGCGTTTGCAGCCTGCGTTCCTAATGGAGAGATGTGAGAAGACATGCTATTCCTGCCCCCACCCCCGCCATTGCCCTCCCACACTTTTAAAAGATTGGTATTCACCCCTTAACTTTTTTCACTCAGAATCCCTCCCTGCAGGAACATGGCAGGTTCAGTATCGTTCCTCTTTAAAGCGAATGGCTCCTGCTCAGCAATTCCCAGTTCGTTCTGAATTCAGCAGGAGCTGCAAGAGCTCAGGGAGGCAGTAATACAGTTCAAAACTCAGCAGGAGTCTTGGACTCTCACAGAGTCAAATAGACTCTTCAAAATGCAGCCCTTCCTGGTTTCCAGCTCCTGCTGAGTGCTGTGAAAGCCCACCTCTTGCTAAGTTGGAAGCCATTACCCCACATCTTTTTGTTATCTCAAGCTTGGCTCAGAGGTATTTCAATACTTATCTTCACTTCACCCACAGCTCATTTCTTGTGGATAGATTTCTCCAGATAGGAATAGGAACAAGGCTTGCAAAATATTACGTACATTGGTCTTTGCACTCATATTTAACAGTAACTTTCTAAATTATACAGCTCTAAAGCCAGTAACTGATCACAAAGTATGAAGCATAACATAATTACACTTAAAACAGAGAGAAAAAAAGGAAAAAAAAGAAAATATATATTAAAAAAAAAACAAACAAAGAAGAATTTTCCTTAATTCTGTCATTCTCCAGTTCACAGCAGAATTTGTCTTTTGGTGTTTACACATTCTGATTAGTGTTTGAAAGAAATAGTGTTACGTGTTTTTGTGGTGGATCTAATATAATATTCTAATCTCAACTAGAACTCAATTTAAGAGAAAAGAGCAACTCTCTTTTGAGATGGGAAGGGGATTTCAAAACTACTTTTATTCTTATCTTGCCACTGTTGGGAGAAATTGTACGGCACCACAGCAGCAGTTACTCCAAGCTTTTTGTTAGTACATGTCTAGCCTCAAAAGGAAATGTTCAACTACTGGGTTGAAGGAAAAGGATGCCTTTTAAAGTCATTTCGAAGTAATGAATAATAGGATGGAATCCCTTGATCTAAAAGACTCAGAGCTACTTTAAAAAGATGTGATAGAGTCACGATCTTCTCACAAACTGCGTGCAAATTCACAATCAAATTCACTCACATGAATAATCTATCTCCTGCTGATGTCACGTTGACAGGATCATCAAATAGTAGTTCCACCAGAGTATATCATATGTAATGTTCAATGAGATCAGAGACAGTAAAATGCTAAGTGTGATTTTTAAATCAATTCCAGATGGTATGATGGCATGATACAAATGTTTTTTCTGTCCTGAAACTCTACCAGGTCCTCTATAATCCATCTGGCATAAAGACAAGTATTTGATAATCGAATTGATGCCATATATTTGAGATCAGACCAAGCTCCAAGTTTTTCACATGGATCCATTACATTGTTTCCAGAGCTCTGTTGAATTCCACTTCAACAGGCAGCTTATGGTGAAACACTGGAAAAGATCATCTATCCCATTCTTAAAGACCTGTGGAATCTCCAGAAATACATCTATCAGAAATAGCATCATTAATACTGTGCTGAAACAGAATTAGGATCCAGATCAAACCTTAGGCAACCTTCTGAGAGCCCTTCAGCTCTCCAGTTCTCTTCTTATATCTAAGGTGACTTCTTATACCTACAGCGACTGATGTAACAGTCAGGACCTCCGTATGTGTTTTATAACAGCTGTGCAAAGTATTTTATGCCAAGTAAAAACAAGTCTTATTTATGGTGTATATGAGACAAGGACAGACAGCCATGCTTCATAGTGACAGAATTTTAATAAATTCAAGTTCAGTGTTGAATTTTTTTTACCTCTTCAAAACCTGTTTCCCAAGATTTTTCCCATTCCAGGAGCTTCTCTACTTTCCTTTCTTCATTCAACAGAAGCTTATGTTTCCTAAGAACCATTTCCAGTACCTGGAAGTTAGAAAACCTGTTGTTTCTACTGGTCAGCAGTTTTTTTCTTGCAAGTCCTTCAGCTTCCATGCCCAATCCAATCAAGTACTTGCTCAGTGGAATTCTAGAGTACATAATGAATTCTACATTAAGAAGTGGTAAACTGGGACATTTTTCTTGCAAGATCATATTAGCATCAGAAAAATGGAAAACTTGTTTCTCAGTAACTACGTAAAAAAGGTTTCCATATCATATCAGTAAGAACACCCCCTTCCAGGAACAGAAGGTAGTTTTGTTTTATGCCTTTATTACATGTCTTCTGCAACAAACATCTAGGAAGATAATAAAAATTTTCCACACAAAGTCTTAATCAAAACAGCATAATAAACCTATCCAAAAAGTAACACTAAACTAGGCTGACTGATTTCACAATAAAATGTTACTCAAAGTTTTTCTTTCAGAACATAATATGTTTAACAACAATTCAGGAAATTCAAATCATATTGTCAATAAGACACAACTGTTTTTTTATAAGCTCCTTTTTATTATGAGATATTAAGGGGAACAGCCATTGCTCTGTGATAAAAAGTCTCTTCTTTCATTAACACACAGATGATTAACATATGTGATTCAAGTAAAAGAGATTTGCATAGATCCCTGTGCATCTATAGGAAATCATTTCTTATAACCTTGATCCTGCAAATAGCTCAGTATAATTTTATTTCAGGTATGTGAAAAGTTTCACAGACCCTGGTGCAAGATCAAGAACTAAATGACTAACAGACAAAGATAAACCCATGTTTGATTATAAAAACTAAAATTAATTATTAAAATACTTTTTAATTAAAATATCTTTTGTCAAGCAACATGAGGAGGAAGACCTAAATTTATCTAATTTTTTGTTTATTTAATATGAAATATAAAGCATCAAAGTTCAGGATTTAAATACATGTAGAAATATTTTCAGTTTATAAACTATACATAAAATGGCACACTAGCAATTAGATTACTTCATATTGAAGCATTTTCAGAAACTATTTTAGTGAAAGATCATTCTAACACCCAAGATGCATTCTAGTGGTAGGGTATTGCCCAGTTTCATGCCTTAAACAGCCAGTAAGAAAGCTGAATTTTTAAAATGTTGGTTTACATTAATGTTTATGGTGTGTCTTTAATTAAATATTTTCTTCAATGTTATTTGAAAATTTGTACTACTATCTGACCATGTTTCTGAAGAACAGATAAAAGCATTACCATATGAAAAAGAAAATTGATTTGTATCACACTGTGACTGTAACTTCACTACTGCCCAAAAAACGGTAAAATGTTTCTGATTTTTGTAAAAGAACTACATTCTAGCACAAAGCTACTTAAAAGACTGAATTCGATGTATGGCTTACTGAATTCACTTATATAAACCTTGCTGCATTTTTTTTGGTACTCAAAGTATCAATTCATAAAATTTAGTGGCCACTGTTAACTCTTCCTAACACCATAGTCTCTTTCCAGAACATTTATATCTATTTCACCAATGTAAAATCCACTTCTCTACCAAAATGTACAAGATCTGATGAACATTTGTTAAGTACAGTTTCTGGGCTATGGAGGTAATAGAAATAATAGAAATAAGGAAGGTGTTCCAAAGAGAGTAAAGACTTACTGGTGCCCACAAACCTGTTTTGCTAAACATTACAAGTATAGACTCAAAAATAATCCAGACTATTCCCATTTACATATGTTAGCAAGGTAGGGGGAAACATCACAGGGCTCACAATAACGTTGTGTAAACTCAAAATCAGTGAAACTAGTATGTATATGCCCCTGTGCAACTAAGAGGAATAAGGCCCCGCAACAAACAATAAGCAGTTTGCCACAATCTGTTGATGAACTACAGTGCAGCCACAAAAAAATAATTTCACTGTGATTCACAGATTTCTGACAACATCTGACTCTAACGTGCCCTGCTTGTTTGTGTTGTTACTCCATCATCACAAGTGGCTTCAAAACGCTACTCCTTATCCTACTGTTCCTGCCTGGACAGTCTCTGCCGGGTGTTAGCACTCAGCACCAGGATCACGCTAATACTTCCTGCTCCCTCTGGACCCAAGTGCTGTTCAGATGAGTATCATGACTTCTAAATAGCATATTTGCCAGAACAAAAGGGACAGAATGTTGCCAGTCCTTTTTATGTTTTCCTTGGTGTGGAGATGTTTTTTAGGAAAAAGTTGCAAAGTGAAGAAACTGAAAAATTGTGTGCCAGCATCTAAGCAGCTGAAGATGAAGGAGAGACGTGGCTTGAGCTGACTTTACCTAGAGTCACAGGAGGTTATAGCTGAAGCCTTTATCTACCATCAGCTACACCCCCTACACTGGTTGATATAAATCCTCCCTGATTTCCCTTCCATCACGATTTAAAAGCTACATGAAATGAGACATTCAGGTTTTGAGGTTTCCCCCCCATATTGAAATAACCTTTTCTTGCACCTTGAAAAACAAAACAAAACCTGAACCAAACATCAAAAAAATCCATTATTCTATCCCACTGACAAGGAACAGTCAAAGATATATTATCACCTCTGAGTGAAGGGTTACTAGTCCCACTGAGGAGATGTAGTAGTTTTGTAGATGTAGTAGTTTGTAGGAACCAAATGTTTGGGTGGGAATTCTGGTCCTGATCAGAAACTGTAGTCTAGAAACAAATTATTGCCAGCATTAAATATAAATCAATGAAATAGCAAAGAAGGATCTGTTTTTCAGTGTTGCATATTTGAGTCAAAATGCTTTCCAGGCTAGTCTTGCCTCTGTATAGCACATGTACAATCCCTTCCTCACAGCTGTATTTAAAAAGCATTCTAGCCAACACTGGTTTATGGGTTGTCCTAGTCCACATTCAAGTATCTGTTCAACGCTTACCACCACCTGCACACAGCCTGCCAGACGCATTTTTGATTAAACTAAAGTGGAAAACTGAACTCATTAAAAAAAATGAGCAAAGACCAATGAGATGTATATAATGTCCCTTGAAAAGGTGTTGTTATGAGAATCATGTTAGTATTCCTTAAGCTACATCTCTCCCTTATTGTCTGAAAGTCCAGATGGTGGCCTATTTGAAACATCTGACACCTAGAAAGTGGAGGGGTAGGATCACTTTCGGTATGCCCTTCTAGGCACTAATGCTATGTCTTAATCAGACTGTGATAAACTGCTTATTGTTCATTACAGGGTCTCACTCTTCTCAGCTGCACAGGGGCATATATGTACTAGTTTCATTGATGTTGAATTTACAGAGGTGCACGTGAGCAATACAGATCTTAGCCTTTAAACGTTTTTCCTTCTCTGAAATTTGTAAACAAATTAGAAGCAGACATTTTGCTGTTTTCTGGAGATAATATCACACTCCTCATTTCTGCATTTCAAGTCACATGCAAGCTTAAATAAATGCCAATAGAAGTTGGACAATTGCTATGTAGTTTCTAATTAATGAATGTGCTTTGCGCTAAAATACCTTAAGACTGCTGAGGGTATAATTCGATTATTGTCTGTTCAGTATAATTTTCTGCTCCTACATGATTTGAAGGCTTTTTCCTCTTTAATATAAAGTAAAATATTTTAGGCAATTAATTTTAAAATAGAAAAGTACTACCTGTTTTTTTGAATAAGTATAATAAACCAGCCATAAGGACAAAGGTTTATTTCTTGGCGAAAACAAGTATTTTCATTACCTGTAGCTAAAAGATAGGTAACAGGGGTTATAAAACTTCAGCATCTTTTCTGTCTGATTCTGGAAGTAACAGAGCATCTGTTACAGCTGAAACTGTCTGCTGGCATGCCCTGTGATACACAGCACCATGAAGCAGTAGAACACTGTCTAATGGCCTTATTGACAAATATACATTCCAAAAGCCTATTGCGTACTAAGGAAAACATTGGCTGGTCGTTAATTACATCAATACACCATATTCAATGTGGAAAATAAATCTTAAAGAAGTGTCTTTTTAAGGACACGATTGTACTGACACATAAAAATGGAAATAATTACACATTGTAAGAATCATCCATCTCATGGGATTAGTGCAGTGGCCTCGATTCTGGAAAACTGAATATGAATCACTGGTCAAAATAGGTTAGGTTCCATACATTTGCTGCTTACTTCAACAAGCCACTGAGGACTTGTACTGAGGAGAAAGACTTGGGGGTGTTGGCTGATGAGAAGCTCAACATGAGCCAGCAATGTGCACTTGCAGCCCAGAAAGCCAACCACATCCCAGGCTGCAAGTCAAGGGAGGTAATTCTGCCCCTCTACTCCTCTCTCGTGAAACCCCACATCAAGTACTGCGTCCAGCTCTGGAGCCCCCAGTGTAAGAAGGACATGGACCTGTTGGAGCAAGTCCAGAGGAGGGCCACAAAGGTGATCACAGGGTTCAAGCACCTGTCGTGTGAAGACAGGCTGAGAGAGTTGGGGCTGTTCAGCCTGGAGAAGAGAAGGCTCCGGGGAGATCTTATTGCAGCCTTCCAGTACCTAAAGGGGGCCTACAGGAAAGATGGGGAGGGACTCTTTACCAGGGAGTGTAGTGACAGGACAAGGGGTAATGGTCTTAAACTGGAAGAGGGGAGATTTAGATTAGATATCAGAAAGAAATTTTTCACTCTGAGGGTGGTGAGGCACTGGAACAGGTTGCGCAGGGAAGTTGTGGATGCCCCATCCCTGGAGGTGTTCAAGGCCAGGCTGGATGGGGCTCTGAGCAACCTCGTCTAGCGGGAGGTGTCCCTGCCCATGGCAGGGGGGCTGGAAGTAGATGATCTTTAAGGTCCCTTCCAACTCTAACAATTCTGTGATTCTATGATTCTATATATTCCCAGAGCACCATCACTATTAATACCATGGACAGTACTGATTAGGGAGTACCTATACCTTTTGTCTGCAGATGACTGCTGGTGGGGCAGTCTCAAGCACACACTCACCTGCTGCAGTGGGAGTGGCAGGGCAGGGGTGTATATAAACAGTAGGCAAGAGCACAGCTCCCACAGTAAAGCAAACAGTGGTACAGCTGGGATGAGATGGGACAGCTCACTTGACTGTGGTGCTAGTACAGATGAATACAGGCTCTTCAGAAAGGACAGAATGAGAAAACAAGGATGGGGCAGTGGTTGCCTTCTATGTGAAGGAGCAGCTCAGACTTACTGAACTCTTGTACGAAACTAGCTAAGTGATAGTCTGTGGGTCAGATCAGAGGAGAGGCCAGTGAGGGTGATGTCTTGAGGGGAATGTATTACTGACCACCAAGTCAGTGTGGAGAAGTGCATGAAGTCTTCTTTAAACAACTCAGCCTGGAGACGAAAAGGCTTTGCCGGGGGGGTGGGTAGGGAGCGGTGTCCTTATAGCAGCTTCCCAGTACCTACAAAGAGGTAATCAGAAAGATGGAGCCGAGTCTCTTTACAGAGCCTGTTGTCTGTGCTGAAAGGACGGGTGACAATAAGCACAAGTTGAAACGAGAGGTTCAGACTGGATATAAGGGGAAACTTTTTCCCCATGAGGACACTCCAGCAGCTGAGCAGGTTGCTCAGACACGTTGTGCAGTCTTCATCTTGGAACTCAGAAAACTATACTGGATAAGGCCCTACAGTGACCAACCTGCTCTGACCTCATAGCTGACCTTGCTTTGAACAGGAAGCTGGACTAGAAACCTCCTGAGGTCTCTTTCAGCCTCTAGAGTAACTCTGACCATAGAGTTACTCTATGATGCTGCAAATATGGTCTTTCTACAGCTCCATCGACTTCACAATTGTGAAAGCCTTTGCAGTAATGCTCAATAGGAATATGACACATATGATGCTTGTTATACCCCTTCTGTATCATACTTGTCAACACAGGAGACTAGAGACTAGAGAATAGAGCAGCTCCAAAGGCAAAACTAATAAATTTTATTACCAGGGAGACCAGAAGACTCTTTTCAGGATACAGAAAAGAAATATGAAAGATACACAGTGGTCCAGAGCTCCAGGGTTTGCAGTGTTTACCCCAAATGAACTGCTGACAATGAGTGTCAAGTTCATCCAGAACCCAGAGGTACATGGATTTTATAGGCCAACACACTACAGGGAAGAAGGCCTTTGACCGTTCATGCCAGCAACACATGTAACTTTTCAAGTCTGATTCAAAGGTCACTGGTCTTAACTGAAGTCTTTGAAATTCATGGATGATGTTAATTGGAGTGTTTGATTTTCATGGGCACAGATTCAATTGCAGCACTTTTACTGGTCTAAAGGGAAGCATAGGAGATGAGGTAACACAAGCCATTTAATTGAACTGTCTAAAATGCAAAGTGATTATAAACAGTGGCAGTTTTCCACTTCAGTAAAAAGATGGCACAAGCACTTAAGTATAGACATAGAAAAACAGATCATAATGGAATCCAGATTTGTTTGCAAGATCTCAGGAAACCACTGCAACACACAGGAAAGCCAAGTTCATGTCTATGTATTTCAATTCGTAATACCTTAAAAAAGAAAGAAATCAGTGTTAGGCACTTAGGACTATAATGTAAAGTTACATTTAAATAAAAGATTAAAATAGAAGCTATTCATTGACCATAAACCATAAAACTAGGAAAGAAGTAAAAGAAGGAAAGTTATTCAAAGTGCTAGGAAAATACAGGGCCAGAATTAACTCTGGGAATAATAACAAACCTAATGATCTGTAGTTTCACCAGGAACACATCCTATGTTATTTTTACTGAGATAACAGGTACCACAAACCCTGACCCCNAGATAATATCACACTCCTCATTTCTGCATTTCAAGTCACATGCAAGCTTAAATAAATGCCAATAGAAGTTGGACAATTGCTATGTAGTTTCTAATTAATGAATGTGCTTTGCGCTAAAATACCTTAAGACTGCTGAGGGTATAATTCGATTATTGTCTGTTCAGTATAATTTTCTGCTCCTACATGATTTGAAGGCTTTTTCCTCTTTAATATAAAGTAAAATATTTTAGGCAATTAATTTTAAAATAGAAAAGTACTACCTGTTTTTTTGAATAAGTATAATAAACCAGCCATAAGGACAAAGTTTTATTTCTTGGCGAAAACAAGTATTTTCATTACCTGTAGCTAAAAGATAGGTAACAGGGGTTATAAAACTTCAGCATCTTTTCTGTCTGATTCTGGAAGTAACAGAGCATCTGTTACAGCTGAAACTGTCTGCTGGCATGCCCTGTGATACACAGCACCATGAAGCAGTAGAACACTGTCTAATGGCCTTATTGACAAATATACATTCCAAAAGCCTATTGCGTACTAAGGAAAACATTGGCTGGTCGTTAATTACATCAATACACCATATTCAATGTGGAAAATAAATCTTAAAGAAGTGTCTTTTTAAGGACACGATTGTACTGACACATAAAAATGGAAATAATTACACATTGTAAGAATCATCCATCTCATGGGATTAGTGCAGTGGCCTCGATTCTGGAAAATTGAATATGAATCACTGGTCAAAATAGGTTAGGTTCCATACATTTGCTGCTTACTTCAACAAGCCACTGAGGACTTGTACTGAGGAGAAAGACTTGGGGGTGTTGGCTGATGAGAAGCTCAACATGAGCCAGCAATGTGCACTTGCAGCCCAGAAAGCCAACCACATCCCAGGCTGCAAGTCAAGGGAGGTAATTCTGCCCCTCTACTCCTCTCTCGTGAAACCCCACATCAAGTACTGCGTCCAGCTCTGGAGCCCCCAGTGTAAGAAGGACATGGACCTGTTGGAGCAAGTCCAGAGGAGGGCCACAAAGGTGATCACAGGGTTCAAGCACCTGTTGTGTGAAGACAGGCTGAGAGAGTTGGGGCTGTTCAGCCTGGAGAAGAGAAGGCTCCGGGGAGATCTTATTGCAGCCTTCCAGTACCTAAAGGGGGCCTACAGGAAAGATGGGGAGGGACTCTTTACCAGGGAGTGTAGTGACAGGACAAGGGGTAATGGTCTTAAACTGGAAGAGGGGAGATTTAGATTAGATATCAGAAAGAAATTTTTCACTCTGAGGGTGGTGAGGCACTGGAACAGGTTGCGCAGGGAAGTTGTGGATGCCCCATCCCTGGAGGTGTTCAAGGCCAGGCTGGATGGGGCTCTGAGCAACCTCGTCTAGCGGGAGGTGTCCCTGCCCATGGCAGGGGGGCTGGAAGTAGATGATCTTTAAGGTCCCTTCCAACTCTAACAATTCTGTGATTCTATGATTCTATATATTCCCAGAGCACCATCACTATTAATACCATGGACAGTACTGATTAGGGAGTACCTATACCTTTTGTCTGCAGATGACTGCTGGTGGGGCAGTCTCAAGCACACACTCACCTGCTGCAGTGGGAGTGGCAGGGCAGGGGTGTATATAAACAGTAGGCAAGAGCACAGCTCCCACAGTAAAGCAAACAGTGGTACAGCTGGGATGAGATGGGACAGCTCACTTGACTGTGGTGCTAGTACAGATGAATACAGGCTCTTCAGAAAGGACAGAATGAGAAAACAAGGATGGGGCAGTGGTTGCCTTCTATGTGAAGGAGCAGCTCAGACTTACTGAACTCTTGTACGAAACTAGCTAAGTGATAGTCTGTGGGTCAGATCAGAGGAGAGGCCAGTGAGGGTGATGTCTTGAGGGGAATGTATTACTGACCACCAAGTCAGTGTGGAGAAGTGCATGAAGTCTTCTTTAAACAACTCAGCCTGGAGACGAAAAGGCTTTGCCGGGGGGGTGGGTAGGGAGCGGTGTCCTTATAGCAGCTTCCCAGTACCTACAAAGAGGTAATCAGTAAGATGGAGCCGAGTCTTTTTACAGAGCCTGTTGTCTGTGCTGAAAGGATGGGTGACAATAAGCACAAGTTGAAACGAGAGGTTCAGACTGGATATAAGGGGAAACTTTTTCCCCATGAGGACACTCCAGCAGCTGAGCAGGTTGCTCAGACACGTTGTGCAGTCTTCATCTTGGAACTCAGAAAACTATACTGGATAAGGCCCTACAGTGACCAACCTGCTCTGACCTCATAGCTGACCTTGCTTTGAACAGGAAGCTGGACTAGAAACCTCCTGAGGTCTCTTTCAGCCTCTAGAGTAACTCTGACCATAGAGTTACTCTATGATGCTGCAAATATGGTCTTTCTACAGCTCCATCGACTTCACAATTGTGAAAGCCTTTGCAGTAATGCTCAATAGGAATATGACACATATGATGCTTGTTATACCCCTTCTGTATCATACTTGTCAACACAGGAGACTAGAGACTAGAGAATAGAGCAGCTCCAAAGGCAAAACTAATAAATTTTATTACCAGGGAGACCAGAAGACTCTTTTCAGGATACAGAAAAGAAATATGAAAGATACACAGTGGTCCAGAGCTCCAGGGTTTGCAGTGTTTACCCCAAATGAACTGCTGACAATGAGTGTCAAGTTCATCCAGAACCCAGAGGTACATGGATTTTATAGGCCAACACACTACAGGGAAGAAGGCCTTTGACCGTTCATGCCAGCAACACATGTAACTTTTCAAGTCTGATTCAAAGGTCACTGGTCTTAACTGAAGTCTTTGAAATTCATGGATGATGTTAATTGGAGTGTTTGATTTTCATGGGCACAGATTCAATTGCAGCACTTTTACTGGTCTAAAGGGAAGCATAGGAGATGAGGTAACACAAGCCATTTAATTGAACTGTCTAAAATGCAAAGTGATTATAAACAGTGGCAGTTTTCCACTTCAGTAAAAAGATGGCACAAGCACTTAAGTATAGACATAGAAAAACAGATCATAATGGAATCCAGATTTGTTTGCAAGATCTCAGGAAACCACTGCAACACACAGGAAAGCCAAGTTCATGTCTATGTATTTCAATTCGTAATACCTTAAAAAAGAAAGAAATCAGTGTTAGGCACTTAGGACTATAATGTAAAGTTACATTTAAATAAAAGATTAAAATAGAAGCTATTCATTGACCATAAACCATAAAACTAGGAAAGAAGTAAAAGAAGGAAAGTTATTCAAAGTGCTAGGAAAATACAGGGCCAGAATTAACTCTGGGAATAATAACAAACCTAATGATCTGTAGTTTCACCAGGAACACATCCTGTGTTATTTTTACTGAGATAACAGGTACCACAAACCCTGACCCCACTGTACACCATGCTTTTCCTTGCATAAAAAAAACTCTTACTGTCCCAAAGAGCTTCCAGTCTGAGACAATGTGTGAACGTGGATGGAAGAGGTATGGGTGGAGAAGTGGGAAAGGGGAACATAATAACAAGCTAATGCTGATTATTGTGAGTTGTCCCTGACACAGTTGGGACAAATTAGAAATCATTGATGTGATTTCTAAGAATCAGATTGAGAGATCTTTGTTTGCATACTAATTGCAAGATTTGGCCCTAAATGGATTATTTTTTAAAGCCTGTACCCCAAATGATAGAAAGCATATGTAAAGATATAGGAAACATTGTAGTTGTTGATAATTCCATGGTATTTTTGCAAAGCATCTGGAGCTCTCGTAGCTAGCCTGAATGTTTTGTAGTGTTATGCCTTCCCACAAGGTACCAATGTGTTTACTGAAAGGCACTGAACCCTTTTATTGGAACAGAAAGATCAAAACCTTTTTGGGGGATGTAGAAACTGCAAAACAAATCAAAGTCATTGCCTTTTCTTTTTTCTAGTTTCTCCACATTTGCCATTTATCTGCCTGCAAAGAAAATGCAACTCAGAAATACAAAAAGAACTCTTCTGTTCCCATAGAGAGTTTCAAAAGAAAAATTGCTTTTAAAATGTAAATCAACCACTGTGTTAATATGAAGAGAAAAACAGGTGGAAGGAGGAAAACAGAAAAAAAAAAGAGATATGAAATAAAATAAAATAAAATATTTCTTATTATTAGCTAAGGTAGAATGCAAAGGGATCAGTAGATATGCAAATACGCAGTATACAAATTCTTCAGCAGGCTCTGATCCTCTGGTGAATAGAAAAATATGCCTGGTATTTCTGAAAAGAGTATGATTAAATCAGATGTCTCAAGTTATGTAAAAGTAATTTGTGAATCTGGGAACCTGTCGATTGATACACAAATAACGTATGCAGTAAAATAATCCATCTATTATTTATGGCTGTAATTGGGGACAGAAACAGGGAAGAAATGTTTATTTAGACCACAACACAAAGCCGTTCTGAGTAGTAGTGAACCTTGAAGTACATATGCTTGTGATTTTCAGAAATGACTGTAATAAAGGCATAACTACTGTTAATTTTAATGAGTACTGAATGTCTTAATGATCCCAGACTGCTTTTAAAATCCTATATATCTTTTTCCTGTCATCTCTTAGAGTTCAAAACAAGGCCACAAGGCCACAGAGGTAACTTTTAGAGTTTGCAAGTAAGAAAGTATCCTCAATGAAATTGTGTTCCTTTCTTTCCCCAGTTTTTTAAAGACAACAGTGAGATGAGGTGTTTCAAGATTTGAGGATTTAGGGGAAACTCTCGTATTTAACAGCATGAACAGGAATGTCACAGAGGCAGTGAGAATCTCTAAAATGAACAAGGCATGCTGCCTGCGGCAGCAACAGAAACTTTGACAAATGGCTGATACCAACCAGTCAGCACAGATGTCGGTGCCTTCAAGTCTATGACCAGATCAAGCCTTGTTCTAACATCGCAAATGATTGAGAAAAAGCTATTTGAACACTCAGAGCACCCACAGAACAGCTAAAAGTACTCTCAGTGCTCCATGGGCTAGAGCCGCTGTTCTCTTGAATTAGTACAACTCCAACTCCACTGAACCCAACAGAGCTACCCCGGTTTACCCAGGAAAACAGCATCGGTATGAAAATGGGAGTCAATAACTAGGAAAGCCATGGTATCTACAAGACCCCAAAATAACCTGTGCTTGAAGCACAGGATATATGGGTATAGTAAGTAGCCCACATGTTCTCTTAAGGAGCATTCTCATTGCCTGTCTTTTGCCATCTCACCTTTGTGCCTAAGGCAAGTCTCCCTCTGTGGCCAGTAGAGAGCAATGAGATCCTCCAGAAGGCAATTCAGGTAACGTAAGAGGTCTTCTGCCCAAAACTGAACTCTGGAGGTGCATCCTCCTCCTCTTTGTGGCTACACACAGATAGTACTGCAACCTTCCTCCTGCCCTTGTTTCCCAAAGTTATATTCTGTGTCTCCCTGCCTTTCCCTGCTTGAAAACAGAGATGTTGTCATAAGAAAAGTTGCCCAGCACGATTTCCTTAAACTCATCAGCTATTCACCCTAATCCTTCAGAGCACTATTGCACACTATTCAGCTGAGAAAATTCCATGGAGTCAGCAGTCTCCTTTTGTCCTTCCTCCCACAGATTTTAAGCCATCTTAATAGGTCTTTCCTACTTTTTATACTGTACAAAAAGCGAAAGCAGGCTAAATTCACAGAAGGTTTCTTGAAGAAGGATGTAAGTTTTACATTTGAAATAAAAAATAAAATAAAAAGTTGGAGAAGAGTAAATGGAAGGTATGTGTGGGAGGGATAATGAAAAGGGAAGACTATTAAAAGGTTTGCAGGAGTCTGAATGAGTATGTGAATCTATTGATGCTAATTCAAACAGAACTGCTTGAAGTTTGTCCCAGTGCAGCTGGGATGGGATACGGTGGTTGTCAGCAAATTCGTGATCAGAATGTTACAGGCTTCTTTGAATGACAAAGAACAGAGAAAGGGGACAATAAGGAGAAAATCCAAAATGTAGCATGGGATAAACCATGTTGGCTGCAGCTGAAAAGAAAATAAATGGTCTGGTCAATTGAAAGCTATACAGTAAAAGCACTTTCGCTTATTCTTATTAAAAACTTATTCAGGTGAAAAATCAACTTATTTTTCTCAAATATGAAAGATGCTAATATTTTGGAAGAATCACTATCGGCAGTGATGCATATTGTAAATACTTACCTGTTTATTTACTAATTCCATGTGTAGCAAGAGGAATGTGCTAGTCTATTTAAAATGACAAGATTTTGGAGAATCAAAACATCTTAAGGATACAAGGCAAAGTAAATCTTATTTTTCTTTTTTTTTTTTTTTAAATTAGTGGCACTAGCACAGTTCCCACTAAAATTACCATACTCTGAAAAATGACCCTCTCTCCCTCACTATGCAGGAAAGAGGCAATTATTGGTTACAAAAATACTCCTGAACACTCATACTTTATATAATCAATTGATTTGCTAATGAGATATTTTGCCAACACCCACGCTTTTTTTTTTCCCAAATCCTTACTCAAAATTCTTTCTGCTTTTGTTTCTGCTTCATATAAAGCAAAAGAAATTATTCTTTTCCAAACAGCCAAATACATGAACCTGTAAATTTCCAGTATTAAGTCTTTCAAGCAAGTTTTAATTCCTTCTCCCACCCTGCAAATATAAACTATCTCAGAACAGAGACAGATAAACAGCCGAACCCTGTGTCAATGTGGGTATATTTATGTTAGTTTTCAATTTAAATCATGAGAACTATGTGTTTATCTTTACTTTGAGCACTAATTAAAAGAAATTCTTCATAGTACGCCACCCAAGAAACACCTTTCTCTTGTCCTTGATGAGTCTCAAGGTCAGTATTACCAAGTATGTTCTCTATTCACCCATGCAATTGATTGCATATGAACAATTCTCATTGCTCCTGTACAAAAACAACTCTCATGCATCACTAAAGATTTTTCACTGCTTTCATGTATTATATCAAAACTTCATACTCAGATTTTAGTAAGAGACTGTTCCAGATTACTGCAAAGCATGATTTTGCATACTTGTGTAACACCGTATGCCAGACTTCACTTCAGATCTTGTAAGGGATGTTCAAAGTCAGTCTCTAAGGTATAGAAAAATGAATTTACTCACAATGTCTGCCTTCCACTCTTGTATGATGCTCTGAGTTTATGAAACTCAATCACAGTTTTCAGGCAGATCATTCTGTACTTTTTTCTTACAGTAAGAACAGTTGCAGCAGCAAAAGAAGCCCTTAATACTGAAGGTAGATGTGATTAGAGCAATAACAAGAGCAACAGTTTTTGTAACAGAGAAAAAATACCCCTCAGAGTCAGATACAACAGAAACAAACCCAACATGTGGATCTATTCCTTCTTTGTAAGTGAAATATTTTCTGGGATCTTTACATTCAAAATTCAAATATCCTGGTAGCTCTTCATCATCAATATTTCAGAAAAAAATGGTCAGCTATCTCTACTAAAAGAAGTCTCAAGTCGCATTTAGCAGATGTTGTACTTCACTTCCACTATAGAATCTGTCAGAAGATGTTCTGTCAGGGTAGAGGTCGATAAACAGTTAAGTAAACATTGTTTAAGCAAATAATTCTGAACATATATTTTCCTTTTAAAAAAGCATCCTTGGGAACCTGTGAGTCTTTTCTACTTTTAGTGCTTTTGAGATAAGAGAGTTTTATATCAGAAACTTTCTGTATCAGTGTCCATTAAGCAAAGATATGAAGTATATCTCTAATTGTAAATATTAATATTCACATGACTGGTAAAGAAAATCTGCAGGTTCTCTAGGGCATTCTCTTAAGTGTGTGAGGTTCAGCTTCACAACCCTAAGTTGAATATTTGGCATCGTGCCATACCTGATCATCCTGCTGATGTACAGTATGATTTTCATCCAGTTTTCATTGATTCATCTCTTTTGTTTCTTTTTTTACCTTTCTAATCTGTAGGTTCTGAAGTCTCATTGATGCACTTCTGTGTGTGTGGTAGCCTGAACTTGAAATACTCATCCAGAACAGACTGCCACAATAGGTCACTGTTATCCTCCCAGAACTGAGTGTCACAGCTTTGAAACTCATGTTCCTTGGATGCCAGTATAATAATGGGGGAAAAATACTAAATACCTTGCTCCCTCTCCTACAGTTTTTGATCATTCGTAAACAAGAGACCGCCTTTTTGTGCTATTTCTTTTTGCTTTACTGTTGACTTCCTCTGTTCATCTTCTGATGTTCTTGGAGAGAATAGTTCTTTTACAAGTTCTTAGAGATCTCATAAAACAATTGAGCTTGCAAAGGAGAAATGACACTTTTCCTAACTTTCAGGAAACAGATGCTTTTGCAAATAAAAGCAAAGTCCTGGTAGCTGTTCTATCTCACTGTTATCTTAATTTCCTTGGAGCACTTGAAAGAACTCATGTCACCTAAAATAGACTTGAGCTATTTAAAAGTTACACTTATAGTCTAAACTAAGCTCTGTGTGGAGTCTCTCAGCAACCAAGACATTTTTTTTTTTTTTTTGTGAAATTAATTGCCCGCTGGAGGAACCTATTTCTAAAGTGAGCATAGGAAGTATGATTAAGTATGACTAAGTTAGACAAGACGCTTAAC
This sequence comes from Anarhynchus alexandrinus, assembly GCA_008711295.1. NCBI lineage: Eukaryota > Metazoa > Chordata > Aves > Charadriiformes > Charadriidae > Anarhynchus > Anarhynchus alexandrinus. Next base: position 7,355,343 of record VUYV01000024.1, read on the forward strand.
CTTAGATGCTGAAGTTAATCTCACCTGCATCCTAATAACATAGTCAGAGAGCATATACTGAATATTAAATATTGTCTTTGGAGCATTATGCTCTATATTACCTTTGAAAAAGAGTTTGCAAACACAGATGCATCTCAGAAAGAATTTCTAGTATCTGGACTCTTGAGATAGCACTGTCTGCACAATATGCTGTTAATTTCAGTAGTTAGAGAGGCCTAGCTAAGAAGCAAAGTTACTGAACAAAATTGGTTCTGTTTTACCTCAAACCAGGACACATGCCAAATCCTTTTAGTACTTTGGAAAGCGTCACAAGAAGCCACCAAACTGAGTCTGACCAGAAACTACAAAGTAATATGGTGAGTCCCAAAGAGGAACTAAGTGTATAATATCTACTAAGCCAAAACGGAACCCTGGTGCCTTCTGATGAGACCAGCAAAAGCACAGCGGGAAGGCAGTGCTATAACTGCCTTGATGATACAGAGAATTAATTTGAGAGAGAATTAAATAATGAATTCCACACTTGTTTTCCACCCAAAGTGAATCTTTCTGCTGGCATAACTACTGCAGCATGTTTGGGGAATTCTACTTCTCTTTTCCTGGTGAAATGAGCCCAATTTATTTTCATTTTAAATTACCAAGTTCCAACTGAACAGCGATGAGAATTTCACAAATGTTTGACTGTTTTGAAAACATTTCTCGTCATTTTAGGAGAATACTGCTTAAAATAGGATGCATGTGTTTATATACAAATTTATAAATAAAATATTTAAATACAAGTAGTTTCCAGGCTGAATAGCCTGTGCAGTAGACACACAAGTGCTTTGCAATTGATAGTGGTTAGTAATGACAATAGATGGCAAATGGGGATTTAGACATGCAGCTCCTGTTATTGTCACTAACAAATGTATATCAACTTCTAACACACTGTGCTGCAGGATAATTTCCAAGAATCAGACGTTCTCTCTCAAGATTAGTTTATAATAGAATTGACTTTCATACCTAGCTTGAACAAAAAAGACAGCTTGGCGATAAGACAAATTACATTAAAATGATTAGCAGTGTCAGTCGGGTTAATTTGATTACATTCGTTATCCTGCTTTTTTTAGTAGTAATTTTTACTTTTCATTTCTGTTTCTCCAATACACCTCCTGGTCTTCTGTTGTATGACATTCTTACCATCTATTTAAGTACAACAGATCACACTCAAAAAATAATTATTCTCTCCTGGCATCTGTCTGTCCAAAAAGTATATATTAAGAAGAGTTCAGAGAAGGGCAGGCAAGGCTTTTAGGAAGTTTAAGTAACAGATCTGATAAGGAATGATGGAAAAGAGGCAATGAACGCAAAAAAAAAGTATATTCTGCAAATATTTGAAGATATAAATAACCAGATGGTAGAAGCGTTTAAAAGAAGCATTTAAGGTATTTGACAATGATGAGCCACATCAGGTTTTGATAGGCAATAAATTAGATAATTTCACAAGTCTTTTTATTTATATCTTGAAAGTTACAAAAATAGACAACAGAACCAATAGACTCAAAAAGTCTAGATGTCATTAGTGGAAATGTGTAATCTTCTCTACTTTGAACTTCCATGTTTGAGACCTAAAAGACTGTTAAAGCATTATTCACTGCTACCAATTACCTGTAAAATCCTGATAAATACTTTTTATAGCGTTATCAGAAATTTTAGGCCTGTTGACAGTGGACTAAATTACTAATTTTCTTACCCTATTTTTGTCCTTGACATCATGTATCTCTTTTTTTCAAATCCTACAACTTTTCTGTTTTTCTTAGATGTCACAGTAGACTCTCCTGATTTTGAAGTCTACCCATCTATGAAATGTAGAAAAACATAATAACTATGGAAATATAATTTATTAATACTAAATTTTAAATATCTGCATAGGTAGATTAGTATTCAATGTAGGTTTAACATTAATATTTTTACTCAAAGTGTGATTTTTCAGTTGGATATCATTGTGCTAAAAGTTATTCTAAGAAAACATTACTTTTGAAAGAAGATATTGCACATTCTGTATTTTTAGAAAAAAAATACTTCAGGATCTTTCAAATGTAGAAGAGATTGGTTACACAAATATAATGTGGAAACCAGAAGGGCTCCCTTTGACCTCTTCTTTTTAGCAAAGACGTGTTTTCAAAGGCTGACACACGGTTCTGTTCTCATCCCAGAGCTTCCTTAAGCTGCTTGTGGAATGATAGATTAATATTAGAGGATTCTCTCTTGTAAACATCGAAAGCTAAAAATGTTTGTGTAGTAAAACATGTAGGGATTGTCTTCAGTATACGTATTAGCCTGAATTCAGTATATTTGAGTGACTGCAGCCTTTGTGTGTGCAAATTCCACCAAAAAAGGGAAAAAAAAAGTGGACAAATCTGAAAGCAGGGTAAGAAGATAAATTAATTCCATTAAGGTTATTAAAGCAAATTAAATTTAATTTGAGATAATTACAGGCAAAAACTTTTAGCATGCTGTAAAACTGATTCATCAGTTACAAGAAATACAAAAGTGAGTTCAGACAAAAGGTTAGTGCAGTAAATTAATAAAGTGAATGTAAAGTAACCATGAAATATACATGTCAGGGCCCTGAGGGCAGCACCAACCCTGACTGTCCCTTATGCCCCTTCATAGCGTCCTCCCACCCTGCCCACGGCTCAGGACCCCATGTCAGCCCCTTCCCCAGTGGCACCACAGCAGGGCTGGTCTCCAGCTCCCCACAGCCTGGCCCTGCCCAGCCATGGGCCCCACCGAGCTGGGCCTACCTGAGGGGCCATGTCCCATCCTGGCCTCGGCATGTCCTCATCCCCAAGGAGGTGCTTGATGCCTGGGCCTGGGTCTGCCCCAGTGCCCCCCAGCTGCCCTGCTGCTGGCTGGGAGGTGGGACATGCCCTGGCTACCAGGCCCTGCACTGCCACCATGGGGAGCCCACACCGCTCCTGACCCTGAGGAGCTGCCAGCCTGCACTCCTCCTTATAAACATACGTGGAAAGAAAATTGCACTATAAAACTTTAGAACCAAATAAACAGTGTGGGAACTAGAAGTTCATTCTCCTGCATTACAACCTTATATGAACTTGCACGTGTTCCTTAGTATCATTCACCCGGAAAAATATGAGAGCATGTGGCAGAAATAAATACCAGCCCTTCCACCACAGTCACATGCTGTAGCCAAAGTACATGCAGACTCTCTCATCATCCATAAATTCTTATAATTTCAATCTACAGCTGTCAGCACAGTAGCAAACAGTCCCTCAGTTCATTTTACTAAGAATTCTGGGAATAAAAGAGATTACTAACTTCTTAAATACTTGCATCTTTCAACAAGCCTTTGCATTTCTTCTGCTGTTAGAGGGTATAAATGTGGGAAAAGGCCTTAAATTCTGTGTTTGAGAGAATACAGTACGATTTTACAATACAATACGAAAAATGTATTGTTTCATACAATAAAAATACAGCAGTTTCAGGAAACTTAATGATCAACTTGAGCTATAGGGCTACTGTTTTTATCATAATATCTTGATGAGTCAACACCAAGGATTCATTAGCTGTTGGTATTCAAAGATGGCTGTACTATGACAATGTAACTTTTTTCTTTATGACAGTACTTGTGTCAACAAATTGCTGATGTTTATAGTTAGAAGCACTATTGTGTGTTTTTAATCAGTATTTTCACACCCTTTAATACACTAATGGACTTCTGCATGTTGCTTGTCAAGGCTGGACCAACTTGACTGAAAATCCTCTCACACTGGAAATAACGATAAATAGCCATCTGCTACAATCACTTATTCCTGTGGGTGGATGTCTGGGTGTTTTTCATCTAACCTGTCTTTAGATATCTACTGCAGAGGTACCTAACTGTGACCTTCCCCCTTTATGATCCCTTCATAATTAGTAGAAAGAAATAGACACTCAAGGGCATGATTCATATGACCTACTTTAAGCATCAACTTCGGGAGGAGATGAATTGCACCCTAGAGGTGTCAACTTCTCCTTTGATTATAAAGAGTTTGAGATCACTAACCACGTGTACAAAGAGATGTCTAGATTTGGCCAGATGAATCTCACCCTCAGTGACATGACTGAATGGGGTCTGAGCCAGGCAAGCTTTCTCTGAAAGCAGCATAAAACTGGCAGTAGCAGAACTGTAAACCATCAATGACCTTGAGATATCCTGTTATTCTAGCCCACTGTTAAAAAAGGATGTTGGTATCTTTACAGTATTGACTGCATTTTAAACCTTTTCTGTCAGATTAAAAAATGTATATGAGATTTATTGCAGAGTATAATCCACCTTTTTTCTTTGATCATACTTTCAAAAGAGCTGCACTCATAAATCATATAGATGTTGTATTATGTACTGGTTTAATAACGTAACTATTTTTATTCTTGTCAACTTATTTAAGTTTTTTTCTTTATAATGAGTGTTGCAAAGTTTTTTGATGTTGTTTATGGTGTCTTGCGGCTCTACATGTCATTTCACAGATTACAAACTTTTCACTGTCTAATACTTTGTTGAATGCAAAATACATTTTATTCTGTACAATTGCAGTTTCCACTGAGTACATATTACAACCAATTATTCCTCATTACAGTGTAGCTGTCTACTTATGTCAGACCTCATTACTGTATCTTAGAGTCAGAATTCCAGTACCCAGGAGTTTAAAATATTTGAATACAAAGTAAGAAGCCTACAGATCAACAATCTTTTGTTTATTTTTAGCATGCCATTTTTATTACATTGACATTTTAAAAGAACTTGACTCCAGGACCTTGACTTCCTCGCTCTTGGATAGTTGGATGCTAGTGTCATGAAACAAAGTATCATGTTTACTGAAACTTTATGCAATTAACTTGGTGTGTCAGGAAAATCATTCATCAGATTAAGTCAAATGAGACTTTTATAGGTTAGAGAATAAGAACAAAAATAATCCTGATCATGTTAAAAAAATATGATTTTGTGTCTTACACTTTATGACTACATAAAATACTGCACTAAAAAGTATCAGGGTATTAACACTGAATTATTCTTGAACGGTGGGGATCAAATATCATGTAGGTGCTCATGGAACTAACAGGTTAGAGAACCAAGTTCAAAACTCCCTTTTAACCTTACCTTCTCTGAGAGATTCTTGAGATCTCTGAGTGTCCCCATTTTCAACACTCTTGGTTTCATAATATCTCAAAGTCTCTTCTGGTCACGAAGAGTACTTCAGTCAGAGTACTGTTGTGCAGTTAGTCAGCTAGGGGAGGGACCCAGCCTAAACATAAGGGTATCAGCAGTAGCACTTAGAGTGGTTTAAGAACCTGACTCAAAGGAGTATTCCCAATAAAACTGGAATTTCACCAGAAAACTAAATTATACTAATATCTGTAGCCTTCTAAAAAGTCTGGGATCCACAAAGACAACATCCTTTCACCCAAATTCCCTGAAAGAGCTCTTCCAGAACCTGTTCTTAGGATATGCATAAAAAGGTGTTGACATCTTTCTGGTCTGTACAATACACACTGACTCAAAAACAGGACTGGAGGAGATAATACTGGCTTCAAGCCTTTGCTATAGAATTAGTTAAAGCATTTACCCAAGAAGGGAAAGTTATCTTTCAAGTTACTTTTAAATGCATGCCTCATATTCCAGGGAAGTATCAGGTTTTACAGGTCAGGTCAAGCAGAAGGCATAGCACTTCTCCTATTGAAACTGAGCAAAACCATGAAATTCACAACACGTGAGGGAAATCAGGCAAAAAAAAAAAAAAAAGGCTTTTATGGTCAAATAGGTATAGTCTACTGTTACAGAAGCGACTAGGGCTTGGTTCATTAACTATTCGTTAGCTCAGTACCACAGAACACAAAGACGCTTAGTTTAAAACTTCATGTATTTTCACTGCAGCAGAGGTTACTTTAGGTTTAGACACCAGCCTTTGTTAGTCAGATTAACGTTTCCTTAAAAGCCTCCTTTTTATTCTCAGCTATGAAGTGCACGTGACAGAAAGATCACTTGACACCTCTTTCTCTGCTGAAAGTTAAACTGTAATTTGAAAGCCTGCCTACTGAATACACGACATACACAAACGAAATTGCAGCCTGTAATTCCTAAGTATGATAAAATATAGCAATGGTAAAAATGGGCAACGATAATGGCTTTGCTGAAATTCTGTGCTGCCATGGAAAGTCAGCAAGTATTGTAAGACCCATAGCATCCTCTGTTCTGGGAAAGGAACTGTGATGCTGATTACCTTTTTTCAATATAATAACATTGAGTGATTTCATAAATCTATTTAATTAATTAATCCTCATTGATACTTTTGTCCTATTTCAAGTTTATAATTTGAGGAAAGAAAGGAGAGAAAGAAGAACTGAAATATTAAAGTAACTACAGAAAAAATGCAGAAACTTTTATACCGGGCAGCTTTAGCCTCACTTCTAACTATCCAGAGACAACTTTCCACTGGGCTTTCTCTTTGCTCCTGCTGTACACTTCAAAGGCCAAGTTGAAAATTCAGCTCTTTTAATGAATCAAAGCATGCTGGCAATCCAGCCATGAGTCAAAAGATTCTTAACTTGATCAAATCTTCTTTAAGTTATCACACAAAACTGGTGCTGTCAGACCTGTTTTATTTACATAGGTTATCTGCTGATGAGTTTCCTAAAAGAAACTTAAAGGCAATTATAGTTATTTAATAACTCACTCCTTAACTAATCAACAAGATACCAAAGTGCCTTGAACAGTCTAAAGAATGAATCTGTTCCACTATTAATTGTAATGAAAATTATCTTCTATTTCACTTTTTTCTAATGTAGAAATACTTTAATCTGTTCTTTCATTTTTGTTTCTTACTTCTTTGTTCTGCTTTTGAGGGGTTTTTTTGTCACTATTTATAAAGAAGAAAGACAAGATAGTTTTCAATTAAAGCAGAAATGCTTAGTAGATTAATCACTGTACTGATATGAACATTTAATTTTGGTTTACTGCTTTCTTCTGAATGCATACAGTAACTTTGTAAAATAATTGCTATATATCAATAAGCCAAAATGAATAACGTATTTTAATATAACACATTTATTAATACATACAGTTATTCTAACATTCACTCCCCATATCTCACTGAAAATAAGTTTGCATTAGTATATTGCACAGCAACTCAGTGCAAAGATGTATACTTATACTTTAGACTACTTAATTTCTAGCTATCTAGCTACATACTACTATCAAGCTTACTACAAACCAGATTTTGTTCTGACTTTCTGGATATTTTCTGTTTTGCTTGAATTTGTAGATGCAAAAAAAAGAAATAGCTTGTTTCAATTGCTGTTGGAGATAAAAAACAGAGATGTACAAGACACCAGCATATGCATTGAGCTAAAGCTCCAGAAATTATATTTAAGAAGTTTCAAAGTTTAAATTTAGTGACCACTTATGTTTATGACTATGCGTGTACATATGGATGTACACACACATGTGTATGTACATGTGATATAGTTATTATATGGAGAGATCCAAGGTAAGGAAGAAATTCACGTCTGTGGAGATCTAAATCAAAGAATCTTAGTGCAGTTGCTGTGTATTGATTAGCTTGTTATTGATTACTGCACTTCGCCAGGGTGATCCTGGCAATGTTCCACCTGGAGGGAAAACTTTCCTCCACATTATTCACTGGTGGAAGGGAATAGATGTTTACTTCATTATCTACTCTGTGAATAAAAGCCGCGGATATAAAATATTAGCTCTTTACAAGTTGTTGCAACAAATTCTTTCTCTCTAAAGCTCACAGTTTTAACACTCAAGATCATCAGCTCGTGATGATATACACTAACAAAGTCAGACTAAAACGTCAAAAAATCACAAGCACTGGAGCCTGATGCTGCCATCACTAAAACTACACAGAACACACATAGCAGCTGGAAAATGCTGGAACAAGGACTTGTAACTTTCTGACCTTTGTTTTTGTGATAGCTATAGGGATTTGTGGGAAGATGCCCCCTCTCCCCCAGCTCAGGACAGGAGCTCTGTAGGTGTTTGTGGTGTCAAGTCTATCACACACTGAGGTAACTCAGCAAAATCACAGCTAAAGGAAGCATTAGTTGTTTGCCTCAAAATGCTAAAAATAATGCTTTTAAGTGTCAAAAGAAAAAGAAGCTGCAGGAGATAAGAGAAGAAACAAGCACTGAATATATCAGTCACAGTGTACAGTCAAGAGTACATGCTTGTTCAGTGAGACACTTTGAATGGAAAGCAAGGATGTAATTGTATATTGCATTACTGTCACTCAGCTGGATATCGTACAACTATGAGTTTTAACACATATCTGACTTCTTGATGTTTCTGGTGCCTTCCTTTCTCCTTTTATTTTCCTTTCAAGTTTGCTCTTTCACAGCTGATTTAATTTTTATACTCTGTCTTACAGTTCTCGTTGTATGTTCATTTGCAGGTTTTTCCTGGTCTTTCCTAGTTAATCTCTCAGATGTTCTGCATTCAGCTATCTTTGGAAAGGATGGAGATGCTGCATCTCCCAGGAGCCAGTAAACAGAACATTAATAGCTGTCTCGGGCAATGCTGCATGTTCCATATTTTCACCCAGAATAACAATTTTACACTCACTGCTCCACTTAAAGCTATATCACTGAGACAGATCTGACATCTCTCCAGCAAAAAAGCCCAAACTTGCAACAAGAAGGTGCATAGCACCATTGTCCTTAATATTAATAAGTTTAGCAACCTGGGAGTGCACAAAGCACCTGTCTCTGGGCATATGGGTAGAGTTTATTGCTACCCTGGAGTGCCAAGATGGGCGGATGAGAAGAGGAACCAGAGAAAGCTCTGGGCAGGAGAGTTAGATTAAAGTAAAAATAAAGAGAGGGGAAAAAATGGAAAAATTACTGTTCTGGTAAGATCCCCAGTTCAGTTTCAGGGGAAAAAAAAAAAAAAAAAAAAAAAAAACAACAAAAACAACAAGCCCCAAAACTGACGTGGTGATGTTTTATCATGCACACCTTGTGGACTCGTTGCTCAAATAACTGTTTCTTTTGGAGACAGTTCTGTTTCCTTTGATCAAAATGAGGAAAGTATTTTAGGAGAGCCATTCTTCTGGGGCTAAAAAAGGGAAAAAAAAAGACTCAGAAAAACAAGGTGTCCGAAAATCATTGCTGATGATTGCATTAGTTTCATGACAAAACATTTTAGCATAGTTTTAAACTATTGTGTTCGATGATTTCATATTTCACAAACAAAAAGGAACACATGTTTTCACTTAGCTGTGTGAACATTAATTCTGTCATTTCTTACTTTGTTTTATTTTGGTAAGTTCTCACTATTTGCCTGAAGGCCCAGGATACTTTAAAAAAAAAAAAACAAGCAACACATTTCTGCACTGTTTACATTTGTGTTTGTTAACAAGTTCAGAAAAATCTATTTTATTTATTTTTAATAAAAGAACTGTTTGCTTTATGAACAAGAATATACAACTCAAGGCTGTGAACCAAGTCTCAAGACAGAGGAAATACGGACTACTACTCTTATATCTTTCTGAGGCTGGATTTTGCAACTGAAACATAGAAGTGTTTGTATTTATATTGGTAAAAATTACTTTTAAAAAATTCCCATTTGTTTTACTCTAGGCCACAATAGGATCAAAGAGAGTGAGTGTATAGTTGTTAAAATGCATCCCCTAGGTGTCAAAAAGGCTTTTCAGCCACAGTATAAGTTAACTTGACTAAGCTTTTTTATGCTGGTGTGGCCCAGGCAAGAACCATTATACCTCATGTACACTACCTACTTCTCAGAAGTAAAATATTTTTCTTCAAAGAGAGTGGGAGATGTTTTCCCTTCCCCTCGTACCTTTACAGAACAATCTATTAAGTAAGCTTCAGAGCATTTTCCATATTTCTCTCTTCTATAAATCTGGGGTCTTCATTTCTCTCTCCATTAAGATCATATGACAACGACATTCCAAAATATTTCCACAAAATAATCATAATCATATCTCTGCTTTTATGCAGTCATGATTATAGAGATCATTACATTTTTCAGATTCCTCACCCTGAGCACAGTATGACACTGTAACAATTTATGTTCAGGCTTTTAGCTTGGGTTACTTAGTGACCACTTTTCCTACTATAAAACTCTTTTCCTCTTCCACCTTTTTGGGTTCTTTTGGAATTTTAGTTTCTCTTTTTTTTTCTGTTGCTCACAGGAGGGGAATGGAAAGGAGAAGAGATCCCATGATGGTCTTTCTGCTAAAGGAGACAAGCTCCTTTGATGAAGTGAATGACTTCCAAACAAAATCCAGACTTTCAGACTGACAGCCGCTGGTTTAAATACTTCTGAAGACAACTTAACATGTTCAGTTTGTTGTGTTACTCTTACATACTCTAATTTCACTCTGCATTTTTAAGTGTTAATACATATTTTCATCTTTTGGTCTAACAATCTTTTTCTTCCCTTCCCTCTCCTTCCATTGCCTTCTAAGAACTTTTTACTCAAACCCAACAACAGCATTGACAAAATCCTCCTGGAAAATCTGCTTTATTTTATGATTCTGTGTGTCTGCATAAAGTTTACGCCATTCTTGTAACAAGCTTTCCAAACAAATGCTAATATCACATTTTTTCCCCCAATGTGTTTGAATGTAAAGAATATGTTAAAAATAGCATGAAAATCTGCATGTGGAAATCTGCATGTGAAAATCTTCACATAAATACCTCATTAGGAGGAAATAGCTATCCAACCAGATAAATAATTTTTTACTTATAAAATATTCATTAGTATTAACAGCATCATCTACAGGGAGATCAGTTAGCAAGGGGTAAACCTTTATGGGCCAAATACTAAACCCCTATTATCTATTATCCGAAAATGTTCTAGTAGCATGTTTTTTTACTTACGCAAGTATTTTAGCAAGTATTTCACTTATGCTAATGTCTAATTATTCTCATTTTACCTATTGTAATACACCAAGTGTTCTCATCTACATTGAATTTGGGTACTGCTGAGACTAATTTACTGTTCACTTCCATTGAATAACACATATCATCGACATGAGAAAGTTCTGTCTTTGTTACACTTACTGTTATTGAATAATTTTCATGCAAACTGTGTGTATTAACATCTATGGTAGTGTCCTCATTTATCATAGAATCATCATAGAATCATAGAATAATTTGGGTTGGAAGCAACCTTCAAAGATCATCTAGTCCAACCCCTATGCAATGAGAAGCGACATCTTCCACTAGATCACGTTGCTCAAAGCCCCGTCCAGCCTGACCTTGAATGTTTCCAGTGATGGGGCATCCACAACTTCACTGGGCAACCTGTTCCAGTGTTTCACCACCCTCATAGTAAAAGATTTCTGCCTGATATCTAGTCTAAATCTTCCCTTTTTTAGTCTAAAGCCCTTATCCCTTATCCTATCGCAACAGGCTGTGCTAAAAAGTTTGTCCCCATCTGTCTTAGAAGCCCCCTTTAAGTACTGAAAGACTGAAATAAGGTCTCCTTGGAGCCTTCTCTTCTCCAGGATGAACAAGCCCAACTCTCTCAGCCTGTTCTCATAAGAGAGGTGTCCCAACCCTCTGATCATCTTTGTGGCCCTCCTCTGGACCCACTCCAACAGGTCCATGTCTTTCTTATGTTGGGGGCTCCAAAGCTGGACACAATACTCCAGGTGGAGTCTCACGAGAGCAGAGTAGAGGGACAGAATCCCCTCCCTTGACCTGCTGGCCACGCTTCTTTTGGTGCAGCCCAGGATATGGTTGGCCTTCTGGGGGCTGCGAGCGCACATTGTCAGCTCATGTGCAGCTTTTCACCCAATAGTAGCCCCAAGTCCTTCTCCTCAGGGCTGTTTTCGATCCCTTCATCCCCCAACCTGTACTGATACCAAGGGTTGCCCTAACCCAGGTGCTGAACCCTGCACTTGGCCTTGTTGAACCTCATGAGGTTCACATGGGCCCACTTCTCAAGCTTGGACAGGTCCCCGTGGATAGCATCTTGTCCCTCAGCCGTGTTGACTGCACCACCTAGCTTGGTGTCATCTGCAAACTTGCTGAGGGTACACTCAGTCCCACTGTCTATGTCATTGATGAAGATATCGAACAGTACCGGTCCCAATATGGACCCCTGAGGGACACCACTTGTCACCAATCTGCATGTGGACATTGAGCCGTTGACTGCTACCCTCTGAATGCAACCATCCAACCAATTCCTCATCCGCTGAACAGTCCACTCATCAAATCCACACCTCTCCAATATAGAGAGAAGGATGTTGTGGGGGACATACCAAAGGCCTTACAGAAGTCCAGATAGACAACTTCTGTAGCTCTTCCCTTGTCCACTGATGTAGTCACTCCACCACAGAAGGCCACTGGGTTGGTCAGGCAGGACTTGCCCTTGATGAAGCCGTGCTGGATGCCTTGAATCACCCCCTTGTCCTCCATGTGCCGTAGCATAGCTTCTGATCCATGATCTTCCCAGGCACAGAGGTGAGGCTGACAGATCGGTAGTTCCCAGGGTCCTCCTTTCTACCCTTTTTAAAAATGAGTGCAATGTTTCACTTTTTCTGGTCACCGGGGACTTCACCTGACTATCATAATTTTTCAAATATCCCATGATATTTGGCTTGGTGACTTCATCAGCCAATTCCCTTAGGACCCTGGGACGCATCTTGATAGGTCCCATAGACTTCTATGTGTTCAGGTTCCTCTGGTGGTCATGAACCAGATATCCTCTTACAGTGGGAGGGACTTTGCTCCCCCAGTCCCTGCGTTGGGGTCCATCCACTTGAGAGGTGTGGGAAGAGGGGTTGCCAGTGAAGACTGAGGCAAAAAGTTGTTGAGTACCTCAGCCTTCTCCTCGTCCATTGTTAGCAGTTTGCCAGTTTTGCTCATCAGAGGCAGTACACTTTCTTTGACCTTCCTTTTCTGGCTGACATACCTGTAGAAGCCCTTCTTATTATTCTTAGCATCCCTTGACAAGTTCAGCTGCATCTGTGCTTTGGCCTTCCTGACCCCATCCCTACACAACGGGCATCATCCCTATACTCTTCCCAGGATACCTGTTCCTGCTTCCACTGCCTGTGCATCTCTTTCTTGCCCTTTAGTTTGACCAGCAGGTCTCAACTCAGCCATGCAGGTCTCTTGCCCTCCTTTCCTGATTTCTTATACCTTGGGATCGAGAGCTCTTGCTCTCTATGGAAAGCATCCTTAAAGATCTGCCAGCTCTGTTCTGCTCCCTTGTCCCTGAGGATGGTTTCCCAGTGAGTCCTATTGATTAACTCCTTGAAGAGCTGGAAGTTTGCTTTCCTAAAATTCAGGGTCCTGACTTCACTTTTCACTTGATCCATATCCCTCAGGACTGCAAACTCCACCAGTGCATGATCACTGCAGCCCAGGCTGCCTCCAATCTTGTCATCACCGATTAGCTTGCTTGTGTTGGTGACCATCAGGTCCAGTACTGCACCCCTCTGGCGGGGCTGAGTATTACTTGGTTTAAGAAGTTATCTTCAATTCATTCCAGGAGTCTGCTGGATTGCCTACAGCTCACTGTGCTACTTTTCCAGCAGATGTCGGGCAGGACGAGAGCCTTCAAGTGTGATGCTTTCTGCAGCTGGAGTAAGAAGCCTTGGTCAATAGACTCCTCTTGATCGGGTGGCCTGTAGCAGACACCAACCACAAGGTTCCCTTTGTTGTCTTAGTCTCTAATTCATACCCATAAGCTTTCAACCTGCTCATGGCTATTCTTCAGAGACAGCTCTTCACACTCTATCCATTTCTTGATGCAGAGGGCAACACCTCCACCCGTTCTTCCTCACCTGTCCCTTCTGAACAGCCTGTATCCATCAGTAGCTGCACTCCACTCATGGGATTCGTCCCACCAGATTTCAGTAACGGCAACCAGGTCATAACTTTCTAGCAGCGTGGTGAGGGAAAAATAAATACATAAAATGCCAATTTGAGCTCTTCACTTAAATCACGGCCATCAAAAATGATGGTAGATTTATCAGAAAAATAGAAATAGTATACTGAAGTTATAATTCAAAATGCTATTTTTTTAGAGCTTATGAGGTACTTGTTATAACAGGCAATTAGAACAAAACCAAGCTTTTTCATAGCACATTCACTAAGTGTGATGAATCTACCTTTGCAACAGATGTGATAACTATAAACTCAATACAGCCTGGTGAGCCTGATTTTACTATTTCTATAAAACATGATAAAAAGGTCCATGATATATCAGAAAAATAGCCTTTCATCAGTGCTTGAACAAAAAGTGGAATAATTCTACAGGATGAGAAGTAAAATCTTCCAGACTAGGTTACCTAACATAAATCGCTTAAAGGAACTGGTATTCCAGAGAAGATGGAACTGTTCCAGCATTTTATTTTAAAGATCACATATGTGTTTCTTAAATGAGTTTTACAGATTACAGTGAAAGAAAATGTGCATAGATAATATACACGACATTTCAAGGGAGCTATTGTTATAGGTAAGATACAGATAAATATTCTGTAAAACTGCCTTATGCAATGTTCCATAAATAGTTTTTATTCAAAATAACCTATCTACTTAGCAAAGAATTATAGGTGGACTACTACTACTATTACTACTACTACCAGTAACAATATACAGCAGGAAACAGAAACCTGAGTTTAAGATAGTAGGGAAAATTGCTAAATGATTTAGAGATGGTATAATTGACCAAAATATGAGAAACCATGGTAATCTTTGAAGGAACATTTTGGAAGATTTATGCAAGAACAGTTTGGAGGAGTCAAGAGAATAAGTAGGAAGGCATGAAATACACAAGGCTCAGGCTGAATTTCAGTAATGGGAAGAAAGACCACATTCTAGTGGCCTAACACTTATAAATTAAGGCACAGCTTGGACGGCTAATCAAAGGTGATCTTAGATATTAAAATGACTAAACAACTAAACAACTAAAGAATTTTTAATATCTCCTAGTGCATTCTCTGAGGGTCCATTTCATCCACATGAATATGGGGAGTTGTACAACCAGCCCACAGAGATGCTCTAAATTTACACTTGAAACCTTAAAAAGGGTTTATCTTATTTAGATTTGCTTTCTTCACATGGAAGAGAAGCCTAGGTTTGTCAGATTCATTTTAAAAGCTTTAAGTTAAGCTTAAAATGAAAATATGTTTTATTTGAGAAGGAAAAGGTTAAGTTTCTGTATGTTTTATAAAATAAATATTAGAAAATTAGAAAAGGAAAAATAAACCAAGAAATGTGATTTTTTTTATTATCCTTAGCCCTTGGATTTCTCTCTAGCTGTTCCAGGTTTCCCCAAACTTAACCTAACATGAGTGCTGTCTGTTCGCTAGCTCTCTGACCCCGTAGCACTTAACCTCATTGACTCCAGGACAGCTAAAGTTTGGGGAGCTTTTCCTCATCTTGCACCTTCTCCTTACTTTCTCCAAGGAAGAATTCCTGCTATCTCCAAGACCGCAAGTCTTTCTGGTCCCTTTGTCAAACATTAATAGAGCTTCAGTAACACAGAGCACTATTAACATCCTTGCTCTTCATTCTGTGCTGATGTGTTACAAACTGCTGGTTTAGCAAGTAGAACTTTTGCCCTTCCTTGGGCTTCTCAAGTTGTACCCTCCCGTGGTGTCCAATAATTACTACTTTCCTTTCAACTTTAATAAGCATAAGATTTGATCTCTGTGCGTACCTCTTTCCAAAATCAGTTTCTGGCTTACTTTGAGACTTTGCAAAGACCACAAATGATGTTTTAATATGAAATTTGTGCATTGAGAGTATTCCAATTCTCCTTTGCACCTTTTGATAATTCCAGTAATTCATACTATCAGGATTACCTACATAAAATGCATCAGTGGCTACCTTAAATCCCAATTTTATCAGTCCTTGCAGGCTAAGTGATATTTCATGGATAGAAATACAAAACCACATTTTTTAAAAAAAAACAAAACAAAGCAAAAACAAAAAAAACCCAAACCTTTTTTTGTTGCACTACAAACTCTTTAGGAAGTCCTGAATTAATAATATTACATTTTAAAAGTGGCTAAATGTTTTTATCAATTTTGTTTATTCGGGTATTTGACCTAAAAAAACTTCCCTAACTTTCAAAGTAAAACATTATGAAACTCAGAAAGCTGAAGCAAGAACCAGGATAACTTGGGAAAAGAGCTGAAAAGTGGGTGACCATTATTTATTTCTGGCTTCCCTGTTGCCTGTTGTTTCAGATGGCAGTAGAAAATCACATACTACTATGGTAAAACATGAGGTGACCCTAAAGAAGGCATTAGATCTCTCTTAATGAAGTGCTCATTAAAATTAATAGGACAAAAGAAGTATCTGTTGGACTCAAGCTATCACATCTGCCCAAGAAGATGCAGAACAAACAGCTCACCTTCATACAGGAGCACCAGCAAAGCAACGTGCGCTCTGCTGGAGATCTGTGGCAAAGAAGCTGTAAAAGCAGGATTGATTCCAGAGGGCACAGAATCACTAATTCTAAAAATTCCCTTGAATGAAAATGTGGTTCTTTATATGCTAATTGACTCAGTTCAAAGAACAACTCAGTTGTTAAAATATGAATAAAAAAGGAAAATCAGGGGGTGGGGGGATCGTAAGTGGCTTTGTGGAAAGGAAGAGTAAAATAACTGTCAAGGAAAATGTTACCCAATTCTCATTAGAAAACTCTTCTCTCGGCTACTCTGGCTTGAGGGAGGGTATCCAATGGAAGAAAAGAAGATTAGTTTTTGTCACCTCACTGATCATGTCTGACAGACTAGTTTGTCAACACAAAATGTGAAATAGTAAACATTTTAAGGCTTGTAAACAACATATAAATGGCTGCTGCAAACAATCTTTCACTCTGAGGGAGCTGGGAGTTTAATTTCCTGCTGTGCCCATGTTTCTATTTTCATTCAGTATCAGAATTTAAGTTTACCTACACCATATCTGTTGTTATGGCGAATAAATCAGTCCAGTTAGGCTTGGGCAGCCTTTCGAGTGTTAGTAAGTATATTGAAATAAACTTTTATGGGCCTTGTAACACATAATATCCCATGGATCTGGGCAGTTTTCTCATCCCAGGGACTACTGAAAGAATTCACCTCATGGTAGTGGTGCTTTTGTTATTCCTCTGGGATGTGGGAGACCCCAGATCAAATCCTCCCTCTGTCACTCTCTAGCAGCATGATGGGATGCACTCATCATCAGGTACCGGCTGGTGCCACCGACAGTCTCTCACACTGCGGTTTCTCTGTTCTCCAGTAAAATTTAAAAGGAGGCAGAGATGTAGTCTTAGATACCATCACTTTTATCAGAGGCAGAGTGAGCTTCTGTGAGCTGCTGAATATCTAACTCTTATGTTTATACAATAAAACATTTCCAAAATGACAGAGTGAGAGAGAGCGCTTCTTCTGTAAATAATATGCTGCTTAAATGTTATTGACTTGATCCTATTTGCATCTTGAACATGCCTCTCCCATTTGCTGGATGAGGAGCTAACCATTAAGCTAGTAATTACTGGAGTGCTACCCTTTGGCATTTGGACCAGAAAAATCTATCCTGCACCTGAGAAATCCTTCCTTACTTGATTGCTGGTGAAACTGTCACATTTGGAAAAGAAAGTTTTCATTTTGTCAGCCTGGCATTTTATCACAGAAACTGGCTAGTCAAAAAATTCTTGACAAGCTTTAAATGGAATTCAACATAGTACAAAGGTTCAATATTTTCTGACTAGCATTGCTGTAAGAATGAATGTTTAAAAGCTCCCTAAAATGTTTTAATACTCTTCATTTTTGGAGATGGTAAGAGGAAAATTCTGCGAGAGCTAATGTAGAAGAACAGTATTAAATACTGTGCTTATTCAGTGTACCCATCTTGCTCCTGATCCTTGCACTGCCCTAGTATGAGGTGACAGAGGTGGAAGGGTGACATGGAGCAGATTTAAGGGCTGGATCTTCTAAGCGTTTGATCGCTAATGGCATCTGTGGGAGAGGACGCACTCAGCACTGTTCAGGAGGAAGACTTTCGAAACTTTACATGTTCAAAAGAAAGCTAGGGCACAGGTTACACAAACGGGCATTGTTCCACTCACATCAGTTGAGACGTGATAACTGACAGAATAAAGATTTGACCCAGACACCTAGCACGAGCTTTCTATTGCATGAACTTGAGACCAGATCTATGCATGACAACAGTGTGGCCCCACGCTGGGGGAGGGGCTGGGGAGAGCATTCCAAGCGTGTCACTAGAGTATCAACCCTCCTTTCCTCTAGAAATGCCAGGACACTGCCTCTGCACTCCTCCCAGTAGCATCCCTCTCTCCCATGGTTGCTTCCGGTGTCCTCACCTGTCAGTGATTAGCCCCGCTTATCTCCCTTCACCAGGTTCATCACTTCTGGGTGATGCTGAACACAGAAAAGAAGCAGAAAAACCACATGAGAGTCCTTCCATAGTCAGTTCAAACCTCGTACATCAGGAAAGGCTTTATCACTGGTTTGCTGGAGTTTGCTAGGCTGTCCTGAATAGGGATAGCTATCTGTCAGAAATTTGGTTGGGCAGCTATAGGTGAAAATGCAATTACTGCCAAGGCATTCAAACACTGCAGGCAGCTATCCTGGAAATGACAAAAAACAGTGTGGGTGTCCATTTCTGAATTACTTGGAACAGACAACTGATGTGTAAACTCTGGTCTCATTTTCTGGTGTGGGAAAGTGATCTCTAACTAATGTACTATCGGCTTTTTGTTACGAAGTTGGAGTTTCTTAAACTTGTTGGGCAGAATGAAACTCTTCTGTTCCCCAAATCCAGACAAAATAAGTTTTGTCTCATTGTCGCCATCATGCATGAAGAAACTGCAACATGAACAATATTTATAACCTCAGATTTGTGAAATCTGAGATCAGATGAAAAAATGCAATTTAAGAAAAGTGAATTATTACCTACATGACTCCAGAAAAATGGCTGAAACTTTCTTTTCTTTAGCTCTTTAACAGAGGTTAAATAAAAGCCATTGAAAGTGAACTACATATTAAAATCTCAACCTCCATAAGCAAGTCTCATATATTAAAAAATGTAATTCATGTTTTTTACTGGAACCGGTATTGCTGGCTCTTAAACTTTAAAGACCAAAAAAATGTCACGGTAAATTATCATTTGCTTTTAACAAAAACACTTTGTTTATTACCAAGTAATTTCCAACAAGGGGAGAGCTGTAAAAATATCTCAGACCGCTAACCCCTGCCTAATTATAATTAATCATTGTATTACAGTAGAGTAGATGATATGCAAAAGCACCTCAATACTCCATTGTATTGAGCATTCAATCCACACACGTGCACACAAGGCAAGAAACAGCCCTTGTCAGGCAGAGATTATGATCTGAACAACACAGAGAAACAGAGGGTCAGAGAGATGAGGAGTTTGTACAAAATCACGTAGCAAATAGGCACTGGACCACCAACCTGAATCCGAGAACAGTTCCTCTTCTGTGCTGCCGTATCATATGTGTGAAATAATTTTTAAGGACCGTCTTCGGGGCATGAAGTATTTCCATTATAAATAGATCACTAAATGTCGGTCCATTAATATAGACAGACGAGTTGGAAAAAAGTATAAAGTTGTGAATGTCTTTTTTTACCTACATCTTTTGGTTCATGCAATTTACCAGCTTAGAGGACAGGAAATGAGGCTGCAGCAAGCAAAGTAATCATTACACTTTTATATAGTGTCTTGTTAAAAAGATGTATCATATCAATGACTTTCAATGAGGGTTATACAGGCGGCTTTGAAGAACTCTATTGTAAAATCAGACCTATCACAGGACAGTAAGAAAAAAATGGTGTTCTGTTAAGAGAAACTGGAATGCTGACTTGATGTAGTTTTCAAAGGAAAAAATATCTCATATATACAGAGTTTCAAAGTTCTTGTGTGAAGGAATTTATTCAAGGGAATCATCTAATTGTGCTATCAAAAATGTAGCACATTTCTTATAAAGAAAAACAGAAACATTTATCATTTGCCTTAGCATTACATTGATGTGAACTCCAGGAGGACCATCAATCTCTAGAGGAAAGGAGCCTGTTTTATCAGGTGGGAAATAATAAATGTCAACACAAAAAATAACAAGGCAATTATATTTAACAATCTGCTGACACTGATTGGCAGAAACAGTGACAGAGATTCTTATTTCGTAATGACCTAAGGGTACATTCTAGAGAGCATCATTTCAAAAACTCAGGGTTTTTGTCTCATCAATTTATAGCAGTAGGAATAATGAAGTTCTTGTTCCTTGTAATAGAAATACATTGAATCCGTGTTCAATGAGGCGTGGACACTGTATCTTTCCCCTTGGAGAAAGGCAATTGCAGCAGTGACGTGAAAACTTTCTCACCACAAAGAGCATTTTCTGTGTGTATTTACAGCAGGGCTTGTGGGTCCAAGATGATTGTTAATAACTCCTCTTTCTGCTTCGTGATTCTTAACTGGCAATGGTAAGAGACAAATTCTTTGCTATGGCAAGAGTCAGAGAGAGGGGCAACACTGAAAAATATCAAACCCAATACTATTTAGTTTGGAAAGAAAAATAAGAGGCCTGTTACAGCAGTATTAAGTGAAGAATTATATAGAAAAAATGAGCTGAGACAAGATTATATGAGGAGCTGCCCACAAGTGAAACTGTGTGCACCATGTGTGGATTCTGATATATTTGTTATGCTCAAAATCCACAGTCTAATGATATTATCATATTATTATTTTGTTTACATTTAAGGATGCTAGACTATGTGTCTTGGTTCTGTGAGAAAACAGAGCACTGTAAATACAATTACTCCATTTCAAAAAGCAGATGCATTTTCATTTCCCTTATAAATATCTAGATATCTCATAGCAGGGCCAGCTACAGGATGGACAGCAGGCACCCACATCCGTAAAGGAGTTGCTATATTCTATATAGTTCAAAGGAAGGTAAAAAGAACAAAATACGCAGCCCTTACATGAACTTCTCAGAGAACCTCTATGTTATTTTCCAGAGATTAATATCTGGTTTGGCAGACTACATCTTTTGTCGATAGTTTAATAGATGATTCATTATGTACTTTGCATTCATGTTATAGTTTCTATTGATTGCAAAGTATTTTGTCTGTTCTTCCTTTCCTCTGGACGATTTTGAGAAAGATTTCTTTTTTTCCAACAAAAGGGTAAGATATAAACTTTTACATAACAATTTTATAATCACTTTATTCATTATATGTATACATATTCTGTTAGATTTCTAATGACATATTTTTTCCTTTGAAGGCATTACATATTTTCCCCAAAAAGGTTATAATGAAAATTATTTCTGAAACAAACTTCAGTGAAACTTTTCAAGGTTCTTAATTTGAACATGCTATTTTTAAAATTTCAAACTCTAAATATATGTATTTTTTTTCAAAAATGAGGTGTAAGCCATCTGTTAGACTGGGAATAGCTTATGAACAAAGCAGGAGAATGGTAAAATATCAGAATTCTCCTCCTCCTTATTTCCCTTTAAAAAGAAATGTAAGCAAGCAAATGCTGCAGCATTTCTTAACTGATACCCTAAAATTTATGGGTTTGAAAACCCCATTTATCTATCATCAAAAAGAATATCAAAATACTCGATTCACAGCTGTCATGAAGTTCAAAGCCTTTTGAGGCCTTTTATTGAGAGATACAAAGCATTATTATTCACTGACCAATTTGCAAACATATGCTATTGCTTTAAACTATTTTTATTTTAAATGACCGGAGCAGGTAAGCATATGTCTATTAAAATGAATGTTTCTCATACAACCCCCTTTTTTCTTTGTCAGACAGTTCTGCACTACACCGCAAAGGAAAACCTATCAAGATACAGTGCCTCTACATCTGACAAATGGGAACGTCATGTTTTCCAAAGTTCACCGTTCTTCTACATTCTAAACTTGATCTAAAAACTATTTATTCCACTTAAAATCTGAAAGAAGACATTACAAAATACCCTAAAAAAGGCCGGATTCACTTAAGTAGTCACTACTCTAGTGTAGCGGCACATTGGTATTTCCTGAAAAGAAGTCTTCTGTCCTATCTACATGTCTATGTGTACGGGGGTATTTTTTCATTGTGTTGGTTTATTTCATTGCCCTAAACAACTAAAAAATAAAAAATCAAAATTACTTCTGTAATCAGGGAACTATTGTGCTCAGAGCACAAAACAAGCTACAGAACTTGCTTTGGGGAATTTACAGAATTTGTCCTGGAGGTAAGCTAGACAGAGAAGATGAGACTCCAGAGACCTGGAGCTCATGAGGGCAGGTAGCAGGCTAGTGGCAGAGAGAGATTTCTCGTATTCCTGCTCCATTTCAATGGAAGCCTTGTTTTCCTACTGTATTTCGCTGGACTGTCACCCTGTAGACCTCCTGCACTGTTCCTTCCTGCTTCTGCATATCATCCCCAGCTACTGCCATCTCCTCCTCACCTCCCAGCACCTACCCAACACCACAAATGCATCGCCCAGAAGAGTTTATTTAGCTTGGCTCCCCTCAATGGTATGTCTCTTTACTCAAGTTTAGTTGCTTTATCAAACAATAATTACTGAGATGACACTTTTCCAGGCTTGCTTACTTACTTATATACATGCTATTTATCTTTTTTTTTATTGACTACATAAGAAAACAGGAAAAGTGCTTGTGGACTGCTATTTTACTCATGCTAACCTGACAGGTGTTTTTACTAACTCCTCCTGGAAGATGCAGATACACCACTTATCTAACTTGGAAATATTCTTAGTGTAGGAAACAGTTCTGGATTTTAATAAAAAAGCTATTTTTTTTCTTTTAATACTGGGGGAAAAAAGTAGATGTTATTTTTTAAATACCATATGTAACCATATGGGACAGTAGCCTTTGAAAGAAGAGCAACTTTTATTGAAAATATCAAAGGTCATATCAAACTACAAATGTTTTAAACTGCTCACTTCTAGTGTTTCATACAAGTAGATTTATTTTATGAGGCAGGACTTAGTAACTCCCATTATTTTTTTTCCATGCCTCAGGCCACTAGATACTATAAGTAAAGTTAACCAGCATTTTTTAAGAAAGCCTATTTCTTTTGATAGTCAATTTGTATTATTTCAGAAATATATTGCATAGATGTGGAAAATGCTTCACAGTTCTTCCTGTGTCCCTCCTTTTCCTCCTCCTTCATTTGATTTATAATACCAGAATTATTTTTTTTCTGAAAACCCTTGATCTTAGAGAGCGTAAAACCAGATGATGCTTTCTGCAAATCAGTTTACCAGGTTTGTCTTCTTATCTCACCTTTGAGAATAGATTCTTCCCTTTCCAAAATTTTCTTGCTCAGGAGAAATACAACAAATAAAAGCAACTCCTTGTTTTTCATTGTATTTTGAATAACAGCAATTTTATTCTTTAGTTGGTTGAAAAGAAAAACTTCCTTGGTTGCGTACGCGGTATTGAAGAAGTGGTTGATAATCACTTTGTCTGCAAAGAAGTTAAGCTCCTGAATTCACAGAATATTATGTGAAAACTTGTTAATTCGTGATGGCTTTGAGTTTCCTTCAACACTACTTGGAATTGCTGCTTTTAATACTTATTGTAATCATTAATTTTAATCTGGGGAAGAACTTTGTGGTGAAGGTTTCCTAGACCTAGCTAAGTGACCAGGACTCGATGATTCCCTTGTGACATGAATTTAGAGATATCACACACAGAGTGTATCTGAATGACACAGAAGTGGAGAATGGGTTTAAATAATTGTTTTCTGCCACAGCTGGTTCTGCAGAGGCTCCAAATATCCATGGGAGGAGTCTGACCAGGAAGGAGAGCCATGTGAGTACGTGGTTCTTTCAGATGATTTAATGGTTAAACAGCATTATGAAAGTCTACTATTTTTTTATCTCTTCCTACCTATGGGAAGCTACACAGATTCCCACTGATAGGTTTTGGATTTCAAAGCTTGTATGGCAGGAACAGGTAGGCCTAGATTTTCCAAGTTGTCTTCTTTCTAAGATTTTAACATGATTCACACATTCATGTCCAGGTCAGCATTGTAAAACAAAGAGCTACTCTCGATAACTTGAATTAAGTTTTTCATCTCTAACCCTGGAGCCAGATTTACAATGCCCTCTAAAGTTCATGGTATTGCTTCAGAACACAACACAGAATCCCACACAAAACAAATTTGTTTTAAAAAACATTTTGCATACAGCAAATATTTTCAAAATCCTTTCTTCTGCAAATGTTTATGACTTAAGGCTCTTATCAGAGAGGTATTCAACAAACATAAAGCTTACTCAGGTATGGTATTTTAACTTTACTTTCTATAATAGCTGACTCTCAATTTTCTTTGCTATAGTTCAGGGCTCATTAACACTTCCATTATAAACCTTCATTACTCCAGCTAAGGGTATCAGCTGTTACTAGCCGCATATCTGAAAATAAAGCAGATTTTCAGCCTTGAATATATTTTAATGCATTATTAGGAAATTTTGAATGGTTGATTGGTGAGAAGAAGTACCTTGTCCAAGAACAAGATGCACTGATTCAGGTTCAGTGAAACATCTAAACTTTTGTTCATAATATAAAAGCCTTCCTTTTAATAATTTCTAACTAAACAAACTTGGACTGTGTAAGTATGACTGAATACAATAAGGAAAACATTCAGTGGCCCTTAAAATTTATAAGAACACAAGAAAGGCCAGATTAAATGTTCATGTGATGCAGGATCCTGCCTCTGACAAGGGACAAGAGAAGATATTATGTGGAGCGCTATAGTCTCCATTTCATCACTGATTGAAACCATTGCAAACATTTAGTATCAGAGATACTTAAGTAATTTCCTTGTGAAAAGACATACTTTTAAAATCATCATAAATCTTAAGTCATTGCTTTGTTGAGCATAGAAAAAGCATGGATTTATGAAGGGGAAATCATGCTTGACCAATCTGATAGCCTTCTAGGATGAGGTGAATAGATTGGTGGGTGAGGGGAGAGAAGTGCATGTTGTTTACCTTGTGTTTAGTAAAGCTTTTGACACTGCCTCGAATCATTTGGCACTGTCTCCCTTAAAAATCATCACAGACAAACTGCAAAAGTATGGGTTACATAAGTGGACAATGGGGTGTATTGAAAAATGGCTGCACAACCAGGTCCTGGGGGTTGTGATCAGCAGTACAAAGTACAGTTGGAGGCAAGTCGCCAGTGGTGTACCCAAGGGGCTGATACTGGGCCCAATACTGTTTAATATCTTCATTAATGACCTGTGCTATGGGACAGAATACACCCTCAGCAAGTTTGCAGATGATACAAAACTAAAAGGAGCACCAGATGGTTGTGCTGCGTTTCAAAGGGACCTGGACAGGCTGGAGAACAGGGAAGAGAGGAATCTCATGAAGTTCAATAAGGGCAAATGAAAAGTCTTTCACCTGAGGAGGAATAAGCCCATGCACCTATACACGCTGGGGGTTGACCATTTGGAAAGCAGCTCTGTGGAAGACCGTGGAGTCCTGGTGGACAAGTGGCCATAAGGCAGCAATGCACCCTTGTGGCGAAAAAAGGCCAACAGCCTTCTGGGCTGCATTAAGCAGAGTGTCACCAGCAGGTCAAGGGGAGTAATATTCCCCTCTACTGGTGAGGTTGTAGTTGGAGTGCTGTGTCCCCAGAACAAGAAGTGTATGCACTTACTAGACTTAAGTCCAGCACAAGGCCACAAAGCTGGGGAAGCTACTGGAGCATCTCTCATATGAGGAAAGGCTGAGGGGGCTGGGACTGTTCAGTCTTGTGACAAGAAGGGTCAGGGGGATCTTATCAATGTGTGTAAGTACCCGATGGGAGGGAATGACAAAGAGGAAACCAGACTCTTCTTAGTGGTGCCCACTGGCAGGACAAGAAGTAATGGGCACAAATGAAAACACGTTTGTGAAAACACACGTGGTTCCATCTGAACATAAGAAAACATTTTTTTATTCTGCAGGTGGCCAAACACTGGAACAAGTACTAAGAGTCTCAGGCTCTCTATTTGGTTCAATACATCTGTATTGGCTGATATGTTTGGGGAGTGGCTGAAAGGGAAGTATCGATTAAGATGCACCAATAGCCAATATCATCATCTCCAGGAGACTAGTTTGGCAGAATATGGGAGCCATAAGTCAGGTTTATATAACAAAGATCTGGCCCTCAGCATCTCCAATATTACATGAAAGATCCCATTTTTGTGTGTGCTAAGCTTTCCTAGAGAGTCTGTCTGGATGGAGTAGAAATACCTATTTTGAGGCTCTCCATGATCTGAAGGCTCGATCTCCAAGAAGGTTTTGTTGGTGCCCCACAAGAAAGTTTGTGTGCTTGTGGGACCGGACAACGAAAAGCAGCTGCCCAGGGAGGTTAGGTGCCTAGGTCTTTAAAAAGGAAACACTTCATAGTGGTTATTATATGAATGACATCTAAGCATCTAGGTGCCTAACAAGACAGATACACACTGAGAATCTGGGTCTATATTCAGTGGTGGATTATGACCTACAAAGGTTTAGAGGTCATAATTTTCAGAAGTGTCTGAATTTACCAAAATTATTTTTATGATTTTATTATTTTAATATAAAGCAATTTCAGCTATTTACGAAGGTCTGGACCAGCAATTTTAATCAGGCAGCTGGCCTTTGGAGTGATTGTGGGTATTAGTCCTTAGAGTGCATTAAAGCTGCAATTTAGATGGAGATTTTCTACTTTTTTTTTTTTAAGTTTTGTGTCTCAGCATGCCACCTCTTTAATATTGTAACACTTAAAGTTTAAAACTCCCAATACAATTCTTTGCCAGTGTTTCCAAGTCAGCAAATTAGCAGCACAACACATGTTATATAGGGAATAGCTCAGCAACACAATCAAAGCCCCTCAGCATCCTTCTTTTTTAGATTTATTCTGGCTCACTCTGCCGGGTGTGAACCAAATGACACATCATACACCTCAGAGACTCTTTTGCAGCTTCTGCTCAGACTGGAGAATTCCATCTGTTCTATTAAGGATCATTAACAACCAGGAAAGTATTCCAAACAGTTTCTGTAAAACCTAAAAGCAAAATTATTACATTATTATAATTACTTGGGTTTTTCTCATTCAACGAGAATAGCTTTAATCAGCAACTGGCTGAGAAAAACTCCACGGGACCCAGAGGCAGAGGGGCTCATTAAATTATATAAAGAGGATTTCTGCATGTTCAACTGATGGTGAAAGGTATATACTACTATAGCAGTGAATTGTCTTTGGCATCAGAGTATAAATTGTTACATATTGCATTTTGAAGAAAAAAGTTTATCCTATGAGGAGAAAAGTACAAAGCAGAAGGAGGCTGTATAAATTATGTCTGAAGAATGAGCAAACATATCCTCAGAGCATTCAGAATCACACATTATAACAATGATTTACATCTGTAGGACCTGCATGTAAAAAGATTGTATTTGCCTGTTCTGAATAATATGTCTCCACTTCCTCTACTATCCCAAGCTAAATTCTCTAATGAGCTCCATACCACCTTCAAATGGCACACACTCAGCTTTTCACATGGAAATTGCATACACTTTTTCAAACACATTTGAAGTTAATATTGTTCAGGTGGTGTAATATTACCTGAATACAGTGTTGTCGACACTTTATCATCTCAAAGCTGGAAGAGTTAATCTTTAAAATTCTAACACAGTATTTATGCTTTCCTTTAGTGAAAACCTACGGACTTATTCCTGTAGAATATAGTAAAAAACTCAATATCACTGAAAATGAGTTTCATGGCCAAGATCTGCCTTTGCAATACCAGTAGCCATTTGTTAAGTCTCTGAAGATGCAAGACTGAGTCAGGAGAA
This sequence comes from Anarhynchus alexandrinus, assembly GCA_008711295.1. Taxonomy (NCBI): domain Eukaryota; kingdom Metazoa; phylum Chordata; class Aves; order Charadriiformes; family Charadriidae; genus Anarhynchus; species Anarhynchus alexandrinus. The sequence goes on from VUYV01000024.1 coordinate 7,383,211, forward strand.
AGCAAGGATAAGGGATATTATGCTGTTTACAAACACCAAATAGTTTATGTCAGGCAAGTTAACAGTTTATAATTTTATTTCTTTGCCAAGCAAGCATGCAACTTCCTCCATGCTATCTTGTGAACAGCATGTATTTCAATATTTAAAAAATACTTGAATCATGAGTAGTACTTCAGAGTAAAAGGGGCAGAATAATTCGTGTGATCAGTTCAGTTACAGCCAACTTACTGGTAAAATATATCATTTCAGTATGAGATTTTTCTTACTTATTAACTTCAAAAAAGGCTGCAATTCAGTAAATCTCAGCAGTTTTTATCACTCAAGTAGTTCTACCCAAGTCTGTGCAATAATAGACCTGATTAAAGTCAAATATCTTACCTTCCTCATCCTCAAAAACTACCAAGAACAGATTTTCAGGCGTGACTGTTGTGACGGGATCATAAATATACAATGATGCTTACATCAGATGTCGATTTTTTCAGTGATGACGGATTCAAAAGAAAAAATTTCAGAAGAGAAACATTTCAGGTTTTTAGGATGAGTGTAATAACAAACCTGGTGAATGGACTCTCTTGCTTTCGCTAACATGAATAGCGAATAATCCACAATTGGCCTGGAGTTATTCTTGTTGTGTGTACTTACCTAAGGATCTATATCTTAAAAAAAGAATCCACAAACAATCCATCAACTTAGAATACTGTTATATTGTTCTAGTGTTCTCTAAAAATACGACATGCAATCACTTGTTTACATCTCTATATCTAAAGAGCTGGCAGTTTTTCCATATATGTTCACGGATGTAGCCACCTCAGACAAAAAAAAAGAAAAAACAACAAAAAACAAAAAAAACCCCAAACTTAGTAATAAGGTGTAGGTTATCTGTTATTACCAAATATAAACAATGAAATAAGACATATGGTCTTCTAGAAAAGCTAAAATTTCCCAAAAGTTTTACTATCTGAATTTCAGAATTCTAAATTTCAAAATTCACTAATCTCAGAAGAATTCAATAGATAAAATTGCTAGATAATTCATTTACATTTAGATTTCCCAATTTCCTATGCAAATTCCACAGGAATTTGGAAAGTGTGCAAATAGAGAATAATTTTAGATTTAGTCCTGTTTATAATGAAAAGCCAGGTTTACGTGATAAACTATGATTATGAACAGTGGGAAGATAGGGAGAGTCTAAAATACAAAGTATTTAAAACTGTGGGGCAGATGGCCAAAAATTTAACTAGGAACATCATAAGGGAAGCTCTTCATACCAGATTTAGAGTCAAGGTATTCAAGGAGAGCTGTAACAGAAATAAAATGACTGAACTCATGGAATGAACTGTAAATTTGCATTTTTACCATTTTCTCTACTCGGTGGACTGAGTCCATTCCCTCAAAGAAATTCACCCTGCTTAAGCAGACAAGGGATTCTTGTAAGAGCAATCAGGAGAGCCAAGAGACTGGTAGACAAGCTTGACAGTTTTCCATCTCTAGTTCCTGAGAGAATGGATAATATCTTGCCTGGTTGAGTTGTTCAGAGGTGATTGCTCTATTTGTTATCAACTTAACTCCTTTCCTTTGGTTAGGAAATCATATGCAAACCACTTAAACCAGGCTTGATTGTCTTTGATTGTATCCATTATTCATGGGTGTTCACTAAAAAGTTAGGATGAATATTTTTCAGATATGGCTTGTGGGCTTTGGTCATTTGCTACTAGTCATATGCGATATGCGTTCAGTCACGTGTGAACATTTCTGCTCTATAAACGCATAACTGTTCTGTTACTCTGTTACAAAAATCACAGAATGCATTCCTCCAGTGTCATGTTGATGACGGTTCTTTGTCCTAAACTGTGTTTGAATTTCAGATTCTCTATCTTCCATAGCCCAGAGTGTTGACTAAAGATTAATGAAAAATTATTATTGATGGTCTTAGAAAGTAAAGAAGTACATTTACTGACCAACTGAGTAAGTTGCATTATTTTCAAAAATTCATACAGAACTTTAAAATCTTCCTTTTGCTACTTTCAGGTTTGTGGCTCATGTCAGTTTTAACTTTGCATTATCCTCCTATTTAAACAATTATGGATGTCCTATAAAGGATTAATAATAATTGACAGACTTGAGTGTGTCTCTATCATATACATTTATTAAAGTGAAATAATCTTCATTAAGTATGAATGTCTCATAAATGGTTGTTGCATGTTGTTGCCTGGAGGTTTTTGTTCACTTTTCGTCAAGGTTCAGAAATTTTTCAAAGATCAAGAAATAATCCATCCAGCCATGAAACCAGACATAATTTCCAAACGGGAATTAGGACTGGTCAAAAAATATTAACAATCATCTAAGAATGTTTATGAATAAACAAACTCATTTATTTCCAAAATAGTATATAAACAGGTGACCAGAGTCCTGGCACAACCCTAGTAGTCCCTTAGTGCGTTTTTAACAGATTAGTTGTCTTTAAGTTCAAACAAAGTTGTTCACCACGGATTTATCACATAGTTTTTTCACTTTTTTGTCTCCTTGTAACAAAATACATATTCATTAACTGAGAAGCAGAATATATCCTGTGCATATTTTTTGAAATATTACAAAGAATAAACAGTAAATGATCAAAAGAAGGGTAGAGAAACTTCAAATTATCTAGTCTGTGCTTTTTTCCAGTAAATACATGTTCAACACAAACATATTCATAAAAAGCAGGTCTGTTACCTTAACAGTTCATGAAAAAAAAGACATATTTTCATTTATTTAATCTCAATTAATTCTACTACTGTTGAAAATAAGATCAATAATCACACTGCTTTAAATAGAATCGCTTGAAATGTAGCGGCTTCATTTTGTAAGAGTATTTAATAATCATTCGAAAGAAAATGCAAGGGTACTTAAAAAACAGTGCATTCCTGTAACCCTGTAACACCATGCTTAAAACTGAAAAGCATTTGAAAGCCCTTGCTTAACTCAAGATGTACAGATATATTTAAGACAACACAATTGTTAGGGTGAGGTTGTCCTTTGAAGGACCACAATGATTGTTATGCAAGAAAGGTGTAAATGCACTTTTCAGTGCAGCATTTCACCAATAAATTAATGTTGGTATTCTATATTCATCTAATACACACAGAAGCACATTTTATGCATTATTTTTATGAATTTTCTCACTCTCCCTGGAGACGATTCAAGTTACAGATGTATCTAAAGATTTCCGTGAAGTTACTACTTAAAATATGGCAAGTTTCTCAGTAGGTGTTTATAAGTAGTTACCCTCTGCTAAAAGTCTCGTCCTTCTGCTATGACCTAAAAAACTATTAGCAATCTGCTGGGAATGTCCTTTACGTTGTTTCTACCCAGGTGCTGTAGCTCCACAATACCCTCTCTCTGCAGCCTGTTTGAGAGCCATGGGCCCTGAGCTCCCCTTGCAGAGACCCCTGGCTCCATGGCTCATGTCACAGCAGGAGACTCCATGAGCAGAGGTTTGCCTGGGCTTCTTGGTAGCTACATCTCTGCTAGTAGTCTGCACAGGGCCAGGGCAGGGATTCAGTTATGGTAAACTGCTGTCCATGATGAGTCTGTACCACTTTGCGGGGAAAAAAGCATTTAGCTGTATTCTATAAACCCTCATGGACAGGGAATCATACAAGACCCGTTTTATTTACTAGTCTAGGCTCATGTTATTTACAAATACAGCACAGCTGGTGTCTATGCTGTAGGTCCAGCACCTGGTCCAACCCAGCTGATGCCTGTCTGGAGCTCTGGCATCACAGCAGGCAAATTGGGAGCTGGGGCACAGCTGTACTTTCTGAGCCCCCAGTTTTACAGTCACACTGGCAAACTTATCCTGGAGCCATAAATTCTGATGTGCCATCACCAGATGCACTGTTTCCACTGCAGGGCCAAGGTGGTTTTGGGGTGCCTTCATGCTTTCGGCCAGGGAGTCCGGGCAATTCTGTCAGAAGCCCATCTGCCTCTCAACTGAAGTGTGTCAGACCCCAAAGGCTCAGAGACATCTGACATTTCTAGGACAAAACTTATATTTGCGTGGAAGTTTTCCAGTCAGCTCTGCTCAGGACAATTCTGCTGCAGGAATAGTTTTGTAATTCACTACTAGACCGCCGATGACTGCAGCCCAGAGCTTCTTATTGGGTACAAAGAAGAGAGAATGCCCATCGCTTGGGTGGGATGCCTTCTGCTGTCCCACTGCTACCTTCTGTCCGTTGGTGACACAACATACTCCTGCACATGCAGAACAATGGCCCTGCCCCTTTGCACAGCATAGCAAATCTCAAACAAGATAAAACCAGAACAAGATAAGGTAACTCAAACCTGATTTTGTTTCAGTCTCCATTACAAATAGAGTGCCTTTAACAGTGGCTTAAAAACAAGTATAGTTTGTGGTATAATGGAATAAAAAAAAAAAAAGTGAGTTTTTTAGTTTTCAAAGAAACAAAATATATTCAAAGATCCACTGGTCCATATAATTTGTTCTATGGCCCTTGTTTTACGATATAGAAAACAGTACACTGTAATACTGAGATTGATAATACTGAGATTGATTATTTGTGGTGCTGGGCAGCCACAGCCTACATTCACTTGATATATAATTGATAATGCTTACTGCTTTGGAAAGCCAGATACAAAGTGAATAAGCCTGTGGGGCCATGTCAGCTTTTGATTTTCAGTCATGTTGAGGAGTGTATGCATATCAGCTCTTCATTAATTAACTGAAATGTTTACTGTGGAAAAGCTTAATTATACTTTAAAAAATTATTTTGCCACACTGAATTACAAAACAAATTAACAGCAGACACTGAATAGTATAAAGCATAAAACAATTCTAAGAAACAATATTTGATTAAAATTTTTAAAACTTCACATATTGATACAATTGAATGCCTGTTGGTCATTCATAATATTAAGTGAGAAAAGAGGCTAGAATAAAATAGTTCAACACACATGCAAAACTTTATCAACTCCTGATCTATAAAACTTTGCCATTCAAATAAGAGTTCTTTCCAAGTGGGAATAGGAACTCATCTACTTTAAATAAGCAAACTGGTTTGAATCAAATGGTCGCCATTTGACCACATCCAGTCAAGTTTTGAATACGTCCAAGGATGGAGACTCCACAACCTTTCTGTGCAACCTGTGCCAGTGTTTGACCTCCCCACAAAACAAAAAAAAAGGCAAGTTTTCTTGTCTTCAAATTGAATGTCATGTGTTTACATTTGCACCCATTGCCTCTTGTCCTGCCAGTAGGCACCGCTGAGAAGAGTCTGGTTTCCTCTTCTTCATTCCCTCCCGTCAGGTACCTATACACAGTGAGGAAATTCCCCCAACTCTTCTTTTCCCCAGGCTGAACAAGCTCTCTCAGCCTCTCCTCACACAACAGATGCTCCAGTCCCTCCATCATCTTTTTGGCTCTATGCTGGCCACACTTCATTAAGTTCATATGTTTCATGTACCATAGAGCCTAGAACCAGACACAGCAGGTGAAGGTGAAGGTGAAGGTGGTGGCTGTCTGTGCATGTACAATTTCAGCTTTTTAACGTATCATTGGGAACTGCGTCACCATTGCGGTGGCATATCACTATGTTTTGTCCATGTTACCTGTGCATTGATTTGTATAATTGGGACTGACATTACTTTTCACTACAAAACACATTCTTCAATGAATTTATTTCTGTCAATCAGTTAATAATGTCAATGTGCTATAACATGGGCCATACAGAGTAAGCCCTTTTAAAATAATACAAGACACTGTTTACAATAGTGCTTTGTACCCATAATATATTACATATCCACTGATTTCATTGACACCTTCATCAGTTCCACTAATTAGCTTGTTTTTATATATATTGACTCTTTTCATTGACCTTAGCAGAATGCTACAAACTCATTTAGTGTCTTAATAGACCATATATTCAATAGCTCAGTAATTTATTCAACCTGTAAGGCATTGCTCCTTGACATTATTGCCCAGTTTATGTACTCCACATAACAAATTCTCTTTACTTATAACAAACACTAATCAAATAGCAAAGGCATTCTGACAGTCTGCTCTGAATATTAAAGATTTATGTCAACAAGATTAACTTTTATAATCCTTGCTTGCATGGTATTTGGACATTGTGTAGATTAATGGATCTCGCTCCTACAGCCGTAGATCTCTGAAGTTCCTTCACAGTGAACTTTATTTCCCTTTGGCTTTAACTAATTGAAGATAACTGCTCTACATAACTGCTCATGGCATTAGCTGTGAAAACTCCCAGAGTCAGACAAGGGGACAGGCCTTGTTTGTCAGGGACTTGTGTGATTTAGCTTAATGATGTAATTGGTAGATATGAACTAAACCCACAATTTTATGAAAACTCATTACAAAGTTGAAATGTACTGTCAGAACAAAACACAAAACAAAGCAGTACTTTCCCAGATTTACTGCAACACTTAACAGCTACAGCATCTATCACTGAGGACATCTCATTGGTAAAGATACATGACATGAAGACAAAGACCATTAGAAAGCTGAATGAAAATAGCTTTAAAGACGAAGTACTTAGTTTAAAAAAAAATGGAGGTTTCTTTCTTCAATACTAAGGATTAAACAAAGTAGGAGAAAGCACTTTTTTCCAATGCAAGCAAGTTCTATTGCCCTATCTAATCTAATATTAGTTCTTTATGTGCAACATCAAAGTTGTCCCCATCTAATCAAAGAAAAAAATACTATAGTTCTACTTATTAACACAGCAAAGCAGAAATAGAAAAGACTATCTTCCGTTCATTTGCCACAGCCTAAAAGAATACACATGAACTTTTGTCATAGTTATCTTAGAATCATAGAATCATAGAGTCATAGAATGATTTAGGTTGGAAGGGACCTTGAAGATCATCTAGTTCCAACCCCCCTGCCATGGGCAGGGACACCTCCCACTAGACCAGGTTGCTCAAAGCCCCATCCAGTCTGGCCTTGAACAATTCCAGGGATGGGGCATCCACAACTTTGCTGGGCAACCTGTTCCAGTGTCTCACCACCCTCAGTGAAAAATTTCTTCCTTAGACCTAATCTGAATCTCCCCTCTTCCAGTTTGAAGCCATTACCCCTTGTCCTATCACTACATGCCCTTGGAAAATGTCCCTCTCCAGCCTTCTTGTAGGTGCCCTTCAAATACTGGAAGGCTGCTATAACGTCTCCCCAGAGTCTTCTCCAGGCTGAACAATGCCAACTCTCTCAGCCTGTCTTCATAGGAGAGGTGCTCCAGCCCTCTGCTCATCTTTGTGGCCCTCCTCTGGACCTCCTCCAACAGGTCCATGTCCTTTTTATGTTCAGGGCTCCAAAGCTGGACGCAGTACTCCAGGTAGGATCTCACCAGAGCAGAGTAGAGGGGCAGAATCCCCTCCCTCGACCTGCTGGCCACGTTTCTTTGGATGCAGCCCAGGATATGGTTGGCCTTCTGGGCTGTGAGCGCACATTGCTGGCTAATCTTAAAGAATGATCTTTTTTTTAGACCATTGCAACCTGATTGCTGGGTTACAGTTTCATAGATTCATTAATGACTTGTAATTGCTATAAAATGAATTTCTATGTAATCTCCCACGTAGGTCAAGATGTGTTTACTGTCATCAATATTAGAAACTATGCCTTATTTTTTTTTAGTACTGCCTTGTTTTACCATTTACTGTTATCCCTTGTGGCAGGCCTTTTTTCAGATTAAAGAACACGTAAACACAAGAAATGTCAGGCTGCCTTACAACAGCTGTCCTTCTAGCTCAATAGTCTGTCCCTGGAAGAAGCAATAGGGGTTATCACTTAGGGAGAACCTTGCCAGTATCTATGCCCTATAACTGTTTTATTCCTCTGACATCCATTTTTAGATTCCTGCTCAAATATTTTGATCCTTAACTATTTTATTCATTGACCTGATGATTTATTATCAAAAAATTATTATCTTTTTGTATTGAAATGTTTTGTCCATAAAAAAGCCACAGATTTTGAACTGAGCATCTTAACACTCTGTCTCTCCCATCCCCCTCTTTTTTTCTGTTTGAATCCTTTCTAATTTTTTCCAAAGCTCTCCAACTTTCAACTTCAGAACTGGATTAAAAATAACAGTTCCACTGATGCAATTGAAAAAGGCAACATTACTTATTTCTTCGTGGTGTTCTCCTGTTTAGTTAGCTAAGGCTCTTGTGTATTCTAGCATCATACAGGGATTCATCAGTTTGCCCAAGCCAAACACGGGAAAATGCCTCTCAGGAAGCTTAGGCAGCCATATGTCACTGTAGTCCTTGTTGTTTATAATTTCCATTTCATTTTACACTTCTGTTTAATTTTATGTTTTCCCCTATTTTTCACTTGATTCCTAATCTCACTCACTATTTAAGCTAGTTGAGTATGAGAGAGCCCTTCTTTTGACTGTAGGAGAGGTCTGAGACCTTGGAAAGCAAGTACCTGGAGGCAAAGGGTTACATGTCAATCAGAAAAGGGAACAGAGGTGAGATTACTTTCACAGGCCCCAAAAGTCTACCCCTCACACAGAGCAGGTATTTCAGATGTTGAAATATTGCACAATCTATCTGGTAGAAGATCCCCATTTAGTCTCATATTCACTGCAGGCAGTAATTGCAATCATCATGGAAGTGATGAGAAAGATATCATAACTACTTAGTTTGTCCTCGGTTGTTGTCTGTGCAAGGTGAGACTGAAAATTTCAGCTCATTAGCAGTATTGAAATTGAAGAAAGTGTTCATATTTCAATATAGCCCAAAACCCAATTAAAATAAAATAACAGCTAAGATTTGGTAATTACAGAGTTTTTAATCCTATCTTCAGGAAAACAATCCTTTTAAATTCTCACAGTAACAATGAATTTAATTTTGATGTCTACATTGCCTTTTTCAATAGCAGCTGATTCTTTTCTCTTTAAAAAACTTGTGAAAAGAAACGTCATACGCACCTTCATAATAAGTACACAGAGATATCTTCCTGCATGCACTTCTTAGTGGCACTCAATCTCACCTCAGTGCCTGGCAAGATCATGGAGCAGACCCCCCTGGAAACTCTGCTAAGGCATATGGTATATAAGGAGGTGGTTGGTGACAGCCAACATGGCTTCACTAAGGGCAAATCGTGCCTGACAAATTTGGTGGCTTTCTATGACAAGGTTACAGTGTTGGTGGATAAAGGCAGAGCAACAGATGTCATCTACCTGCACTTGTGCAAAGCATTTGACACCGTTCCGCACAATATCCTGGTCTCTAAATTGGAGAGATGTGGATTTGATGGATGGACCACTTGGATAAGGAATTGGCTGGATGGCTGCACTGCAAGAGTTGCAGTCAATGGCTTGATGTCCAAATGCAGACCAGTGACAAGTGGTGTTCCTCAGGGGTCAGTACTGGGACTGGTGCTGTTCAACATCTTTGTTGGTGACATGGATGTTGGGATTGAGTGCACCCTCAGCAAGTTTGCCAATGACACCAAGCTGTGTGGAGTGGTTGACACACTGGAGGGGAGGGATGCCGTCCAGAGGGACCTGGACAGGCTGGAGAGATAGGCCTGTGCAAACCCCATGAAGTTCTACAAGGCCAGGTGCAAAGTCCTGCACATGGGCTGGGGCAATCCCAAGCACAAATACAGGCTCGGCAGGGAATGGCTAGAGAGCAGCCCTGAGGAGAAAGACATGGATGTGCTGATTGATGAGAAGCTCAACATGAGCCAGCAATGTGCGCTTGCAGCCCAGAAGGCCAACTGTATCCTGGGCTGTATCAAAAGACGAGTGGCCAGCAGGTCGAGGGAAGGGATTCTGCCCCTCTACTTTGCTCTGGTGAGACCCTACCTGGAATATTGCATCCAGCTCTGGAGCCCCCAACATAGGAAAGACATGGACCTGTTGAAGGGAGTCCAGAGGAGGGTCATGAAGATGATCAGAGGACTGTAGCTCCTCTCCTATGAAGACAGGCTGAGAGAGTTGGCGTTGTTCAGCCTGGAGAAGACTCTGGGGAGACGTTATAGCAGCCTTCCAGTACCTAAAGGAGGCCTACAAGAAAGCTGGAGAGGGACTTTTTTACAAGGGCATGTAGTGATAAGATGAGGGCTAATGGCTTCAAACTGGAAGAGGGGAGATTCAGATTAGATATTAGGAAGAAATTTTTCTCTCTGAGGGTGGTGAGACACTGGAACAGGTTGCCCAGAGAAGCTGTGGATGCCCCATCCCTGGAAGTGTTCAAGGCCAGACTGGATGGGGCTTTGAGCAACCTGGTCTAGTGGGAGGTGTCCCTGCCCATGGCAGGGGGGCTGGAACTAGATGATCCTTAAGGTGCCTTCCAACTCTAACCATTCTATTATTCTATGATTAACTTTTACCTTCATTATCCCATTGAAGATAAGATACTACTGGATTTTAAATTAAAGTGAACACTGGATGTTCTTAAAATTCATATGATGAATATTAATTTCTCACTGAATAAAGAACATTTATAAATTTTTATGCATTTACCTCTCATTTGCACTATCCCTGTCCGCAATGTGCAAGCGGGACTGTATATTAGTAGGTATTATCTAGTCGTTATGAAAGAGTAGCAAATTCTTTGAACTGAACTAGAAATGTAGCATTTCCCTGTTTCTGCATGATGAGAATATATTTTTGAGAATGTAACACACTATTTGTTTTTGAAAGTTAAAATTAAAAGTCTTCCTATCTTTCTCTGAAAGTATTAACGTTGTACTGTCAGGAAAGATTACTGTCCAGAACTGAGCAGCTGTGTGATTTATTCTCTGCAGATATACCATAACATTTGGTTATTAAAGAAAGACAGAGCTTCTGGAGATGCAGCATTAGCTTTGCTTTAAACATGTTTTGTCATTCCTCTTTCGTCTTCAAGTTTATTTTTCCTTGAAAAAACAGAAACAGAACTGAACCTTCTCGGACTTTGCTCACACAAGATATACACTATTATAAAAATAAAATACTATTAGCAATTAAATCAAGGCCTGATATAAAATAAATAAATTGTTTTCATCATTTCAGACAAAAATATATTCCAGTTTATATAGTATGTCACGTATGAAAAGGTATGTCATGAAAGTTATTTTAGTGGATTATTATGCAACAATAGTTCATCTCTTATACCAAATGAAATTAGTACCTCTTTTGGCAATGAAGTTCAGAATTAAAATATTTTAATGCATTCAATGTGTCCTGAAATCATTCGTAGAATCTAAATCACTTTAAAAGCTCATAAATATGAATAATCTTTTTTTTTCCATTAGGTTTGTTTGACTTTTGACTTTAAAGACGATAACAAAAAATGAATCATCCAACAATGTATCAATCATGTGAGATTACAGCCCTATTACTAGAAATTACAATTAACAAGAATTGTAATACTTAAAAATAATTTCCAATGACAAAGGGTAGATAGCATACTTAATTTCCAGACAATCTTGACTACTTATTTAGATGGAATTCTTCTCTTGAAAACTGTGGGAAGAGGTCTGAGATTAAATTCTAGAGAATTAATTTCAATGTAATTTTCTAAATTTCCACTTTTGGTAAAGTGTTCTGATTGGAGAAAAAAGTCTGCAAACTTTTTCAAAACGATTTGAAATGGAGCAGTAAAAATTAGTTCCATACAAGGTGTCTGTCAGGTGTTGTGTACATGTTTCAGTCAAGCTTTGAAATTATGCATTTCATGAAGTTACTAAAATATCACTTATTTCATTAGTAGATGAAAATTGTACATAGAACTTATTATTTAGAGTCATCTGAATTATTAATGCAAAAAAATACATAAAATTATTTTTGCTAACAAATCTCTAGATTTGTTCTTAAATGAAAGATTGATACACACCACTTTAGGGAACTGTTACTTAGTTTTCCAGTTGAGACTGTTCCATGAAGTTGTCACAAGCAGTAGTCACTTCCAAGATTGACCAGGTTTCCTAAGAAAAGAACAGGTTTTATATATGCTTCAGGGTGGATAAGGCAGAGGTATTACAAGTCTTTTTGACCTTCATTTCTCAAACTCAGATCTACTGAATCAGTCTCTTTTGGTACCTCTCGCTTCTTCATGTTTTCAGAGAATACCTCTGAAGATGAGAAGAAAACTGTTCTCGATGTCAGTGTCACCATGGAACTTTTGCTGGAGTTGGCCCTAGCACCCTCTTCCATCACAATTTATTCAGGTAAAAAGGAGGTAAAAGATCTTCTGAGCACCGTGGGACCATGTTGGAATCTTCACTTTTAGTTATTCCATCAGAGATTTAAAGATTAATCTTTTGACTTCCTCCCTCCCCCTTAAAAAAAATCTCAGTAAATAGACCTGCTGTTGGTTAAAAGTAGCTCAAAGGTCTGAAGCCATTCAAAAGGGTAAGGTTTTCACCAAACAGCAAAAGAAATGTCTTCTTTTCTTTACTTTCTAACCAGTTGGGACAAATGACCAAGAAAACTAAAAAGGAGAAAGAGTATTTGAAGTATCCTTGTTTACAATAAAGTTCCCAGAAGTGAGAAGAGCCAAAGGAAGATCTGTCTCAAGCTTGTAGAGTTGTTGGGTACAGAAGAGGATGGGCTAAGGGCTTGCCTTGCAGTGTTTGAAACTGGTTACTATAAATCTCATCAGTAAAATGTTCTTCTTTTATTATTTTCTATAAACATTGTTTTTTCCAGTAGTGATTCAATAAAATGCTCATAATGCCAGGTTTCACCATACATCTACAATATACATCAAATGGCTGTAGGTCTGCTTGCATAGACTTATGTAGCTTACATGGTCTCACAGAATGATTAAGGTTGGAAGGGACATCCCATCTAGTCTAATCCCCTGCTCAAAGCAGGACCAGCTACAACAGGTTGCTCAGGGTCTTGTTCATTTGAGTTGCAGTATCTCCAAGAATGTAGGCTCCAGATGGTAAGATTACCATTTCATCTTAAAATCTCACACACGCAAAAAACCTGATCAAACTAGATGCATCCAGGTGGCTCCATCATTAATATTTATACAGGTCAGATGTAACCCAGTATTTGTAAAGGATTAAAAGCTTTTCTCTTTCCAGAAATTTAATTCCAGGACAAAGGCCTGTCATGATGTAGAATCACACAAATGTTGGCCATTAACAGGCAAGTGCTGCCGGGAGGAACACACCTTCCCCAACTCAACACAGTGATGCAGGGATTCCCTGGCTCCTCACAGCTGGTGCACAGGCTTTAGGAGTTAGAGAGAATATGAAATACTGGACACTGAACATTGTAGAACCATACAAGGAATTAGTGGATTTGTGGGAAAAGCGGTGTGAAAATCCTCACTATCCTGGTTAAATCTAACTCCACTGAAAAGTTGGCAGCAGAATGGAAAATGAATACATTATGTGTTTTCTCAAAGTGGCGCAGTAAAACAAGTGAAGAGCCACTAGAAGTCCATAACCCTGCACCTAAATCCAGAGCCTAATTTATAAAAAAGTTTGATCCTTTCCCTTCAAAATACCTTCCTCCTTTGCAGTAAAACCACCTCGAATAAAAGACTAGGAGATCCATGTTTCATTTACTGAGAATCTTTTTCTCAGATAAGTAAAGCACGTAATTTGGAAAGACAATATTTACCAAAAGTTTTCACTAAGCAGTCATACCTAAAATGGCACAGGTCTTTAGTTTTAATTTCCTACCTATAATAAAAAATAGCTCTCATAAAAAGATTCAAGTAGTTTGCAAAGGAAACATCTTTATACCTTGCTCATCCATAGACCTGTCACAAATATTACAAGCTGGTGACTGCTGGTAAGCTTTAGTGGTATTCAGGGTATTCTAAGTTCATTTTATTACTCTGTATATGTTAGTATTCAAATGTAAGTCTAACTATTATTTTAAACCTCTGATTCATCCTTGCCATCCCATAAGTCTAAGTTGTCAAGAAAACAAAACAAAACAAAACAAAACAAAACAAAACATTAGTATTTCTAGTTTATTATGACTCTTCTGCAAACATGAAATCTCATGGAAAATTGTTTTACCATCTGTTCAGCAAGGTCTTAGACTTCAAGAATTTACATAAGCTGGACAACTATCCAGAATTTTAAGTGCTCATTATACCTGCTCTTCAAGGGCCTTCATCGTTATTCAAAGTTTTTCTGCCTTTTTTCTCTTTGAAACTTGTATGACTGTTCATGTTCCATTGTATATTGTATTTTCATAAAATCTTTGAACATGAAACAAACTATTCCTTCTTGTAAAATTCTATAACATTTGTCTCAGCTACTCTACAGCAACACCGTTGGTCTCTGTGGTATGCAGCTGTAAGATAACTTCAAGCCTTTCGTCTGACCTCAGCTACAGATAAAGATGGAATGACTCCATGAAGTTAAAGTTACTCTAATTTTACTGGTGTAAAAATTATTTGGAACAGAACTACATTCACCTAACGACAACAGTTTTTTCTGTTTATTTACAGCTTAACATAATTTGACTCACCATGCGTTAGCTCCATGTGTTTGTAACTGCATTTTTACAAGGTGAAAACAGCATAGGATCTTCCTCCTTATCAACATTTCTATCCCAATAAAATAGAATTTCCCAATATATTATAAAATCAAATCCTACCGTGGGCCCTGTTTTTACTTGCACTAGTTAGTTGAATGTCAAGGGCCAAAAGTAGCACACACAATCAAGAACTAGATCTGAAGAAAGGGCAAGAGGATGGTGAAGTTAAACAGCATATAAGGAGGAGTATCATTTGCACTCTTCTGAAAGTACATCTCAAAGGTAGAGCACCAGCTACAGGGACCTGTGACATGGTCATACCTGTATTTTGCATGCTATAATGAGTAATGAGAAGCCTACAATCTCCTTGGCAGCTTCCCTGGGAAAGTTCATGTGGGGAAATAAATGTCCATGTAGGGAAAACAGGATCAGTGTCCATAAGCCAGCAACGCACCTTTGTGCCAAAAAAAGGCAACAGCCTCCTGGCTGCATTAGGAAGACAGTTGCCAGCAGGTCAAGGGAGGTGATCCTTACCCTCTACTCAGCACTGGTGTGGTTGCATCTGGAGTGCTGTGTCCAGTTCTGAGCTCCCCAGTCCAAGAGAGATATCAACTTACTGGAACAATTCCAGCAAAAGGCCATGAAGATGATGAAGGGATTGGAGTATCTTTCATGTGAGCTGAGAGAGCTGGGACTGTTCAGCTGGAAGACCCAGAGGGAAATACATGATGGGAGGAAATAAAGAAGATGGAACCTTTGTAGTGCCCACTGAGATAAGAGGCATTGAGACAATGAGCACAAATAAAAACATATGAAATTCCATCTGAAGATTCTGAGGGTGGTCAAACACTGAAACAGGTTGCGCAGAGAGGTTGTGGAGTCTCCAGCCTTGGAGATACTCAAAACCTGCTGTGCAATCTGTTCTACCTGATCCTGCTTGATCGTGGCAGGTGTACTAGATAGCATCAAGAGGTCCTTTGCAAACCTCAATCATTCTGTGAATCTGTGAAAGGCATGGCTCAACAGTAGGTGATGCCACAAAATCAAGAAGCAGAGGGGAAATCAAGCATTTCCATCACGAAATAATCTACTACGAAGATGGTATGATATATAAGCTCCCGAAACTATTTTTCCTCTCCTCCTTGTAAAATTTGACTTTACAGCCTAGATCTAATGATTCTGTATCTTGAAGCCAAAATTACCAAGGCATAAACTATCCTGAACTATTGTAATGTCTTTTTTTTTTCAGGGTAACCTTTGAGATTGTGCTCAACAGAAATAATTTTGCTCTCTTTTTGCAGGTGAAAGATTAATTTTCTGCATTTAATCTAGCTAGAGTCTCTAAGGCGTCAATAGTTTACTCTTGGTAGGTTTTCAAGAGCCTAGAAGCTGAAAAGCAAAACAACAACTACTCAATCCCAGTGACTGGAAGGGGAGGGGAGGGGGGAAGCAATATTCTAAAGCAAGATTTCTCATCTTTGTGAATTATGCAATATTTACTGACAGTTTGGCAAAATTTCTTTCTTACTCTTGTTCTAAAAGATGCCTCCAAAACAGCACCTTATAAAAACCCACTTCAAATGTCAGTACTCCTGTCCACAATCAAGGGCCTTTAATTCCAAAATAGTGTAAGTGCATCTGTTTTATATTTTCACTTGCCCTTCAAATTTCTGCCTCGTAGAAAAGGACCTGGGAGTGTTGGTCGACAGCCAGCTGAATATGAGCCAGCAGTATGCCCAGGTGGCCAAGAAGGCCAACAGCATCCTGGCCTGTATCAGTTTGGTGTTTTAGGCCAAAATGGCCATCGGGCAAGCGACAGATGCTCCCCCCTACGCATTTCCAAAGAGAGAGAGAGGAGGGAAAAAGAGACTTACAAGTTCAGAAGGAACTAAACTACTTTAATGAAATATCAATAATAAAATTAAAAGAAAATAATGAAATATATACAAAACCATATCAAGCTCCCAGGATGACAATCATGTCACCGGCTGGCACTGGGGAAGTCCCAGACTGGACTCAGTGATGGACGGGAACTGGATTCTGGATATGGATTCAGGATCGGGATCAAAGGCAGGCAGACAGACAGAGTCCTCCACAGACACCGGCCATTGACGAAAAAGAGCTGACCCTTTGATCCCTCAGCTTTTATACTGAGCATGAGGTAGATGGTATGGAATACCCTGTTGCTCAGTTTTGGGTCACCTGTCCTGTCCGCTCCTCCCCACAAGTGCGACCCCTCCACACTTTTTTGTTTCTGACCCTCCAACGGGGCAAATAACAAAGTGAGCTGCCCTTGAGTGTTACAGCAATAAGTATAAGTAGGAGCCTCTCTGCATACCATTCCTTGGCATCAACTATAAACATCGGTTCTATCACTCTGGGAGTGAACAGTTTCTGCACAATATGCTCTTAATGTCAGTAGTTAGAAGAGGCCCAGTTAAGAAGCAAAGTTAGCGAACAAAATTGGTCCTGGTTTACCTCAAACCAGGACAATCAGAAATAGTGTGGCCAGCAGGACTAGGGAAGTGATCGTCCCCTGTACTTGGCACTGGTGAGGCCTCATCTCCAATATTGTGTTCAGTTTTGGGCCCCTCACTACAAGAAAGATATTGAGGTGCTGGAGCATGTCCAGAGAAGGGCAACGAAGCTGGTGAGGGGTCTGGAGCAGAAGTTTTATGAGGCTGAGGGAACTGGGGTTGTTTAGCCTGGAGAAAAGGAGGCTGAGGGGAAACCTTATCGCTCTCTACAACTACCTGAAAGGAGGTTGTAGTGAGGTGGGTGTCAGTCTCTTCTCCCAAGTAACAAGTGATAGGACAAGAGGAAATGGCTTCAAGCTGCACCAGAGGAGGTTTAGGATGGATATTAGGAAAAAGTTCTTCACAGAAAGGGTTATCAAATATTGGAACAGGCTGCCCAGGGAAGTGGTGGAATCGCCATCCCTGAAGGTATTAAAAGACAGGTAGACATCGTGCGTAGGGACATATTTAGTGGTGGTATTGTCAGTGCTAGGCTAATGGTTGGACTCAATGATCATAAAGGCCCCTTCCAACCTAGACAATTCTATGATTCTATGAAATTCCTGTTGCTGTCCCACAAGCGCAAATATCTCTATAACTAATCCATATGTACCTCCACACTTACACTGAGATCCCTCGCTTTGCTTTACTTAGAATTGCCATCCAGCAACACCATATAGCTTCCCCACAGATATCGCTACACCAACATGACCACTGGATAGAGATAAATCCCAACATGGGGGCAAAGCCATGATTCCAAGTGTCCTGCTCCTCTCAGAGGCCATGAGGTCATGACAGGGACCAGATACAGACTTCAGCCAGGCACCAACATCTACAAAATTTAGCTCTGAAATATCTAATATATTGTTGGACAACCTGGCAGAATAAAAAAGCCTAGAGAGTTTAGCATGTCTGCTTTAGGAATCCCTCAACCCCATGTCAATCAATGTTATAAAAATATGCTGGGGTGTTGTGGGTTAACCCGATAGGCAGCTCAGCCCCACACAACCACTTGCTCACTCCCCTCCTTCTTGCCGTTACCCTTTTTTAGAAGGGTAAAGGTGCAAAAACTCATGGGTTGAGATAGTTTAATAGGTAGAGCAAAAGCTGTGCACAGAAGCAAAGTAAGACATTAATTCCCATCACAGGCAGGTGTCAGCCATATCCAAGACAGCAGGGCTCTATCACGCATAACGGTGACTTGGGAAGACAAATGCCATAACTCCGAATGTCCCTCCTTCCTCTTTCTTCCCCCAGTTTTATTGCTGAGCACAACATCATATGGTGTGGGATATCCCTTTGGGCAGTTAGGGGTCAGCTGTCCCAGCTGTGTCCTCTCCCAGCTCCTTGTGCACACCCAGCCCACTTGCTGGTGGGGCAGTGTGAGAAACAGAAAAGTCCTTGAAACTGGGCAAGCACTGCTCAGCAATAGCTGAAACACCCCTGTGTTTTCAACACTGTTTTAGTCACAAATCCAAAACAAAGCCCCATACAGACTGCTATGAAGAAAACTAACTCCATCCCAGCAAAAAAAGAGTACGTGGGAAAATATTACTATATGTTTTTATACCCTTCCCTAGATATTTGCAACTGACCATTGTGAAAGTTTGTATAGATGGACTCCTGTATGACTTAGCACTGCCATTTTTATATAACAATGTCTTCTGATGGTTTTAAACTTTCATTACCAATGCTTTTTGTAGAACCAAAGAGTCCTCTAAATTGAATAGTCAACAGAGGGTCTCCACTTTTCATATGAGCAACATCACAAACCTACACCAGAATCTGCCAGCAAACCTGGAGTGTAGCACACCCTTTTCCAGACCCTTTTATTATCCAGACACAGATTGTCAGAATCTTGCAGGTTTCAAGATTCAGAGTCTTATGGTTTGAAGAGACCACTATGCACCTTCCAAAGTTCTTTGCTTTACTGCACCTCTTAATTTGTATTACAAAAGTGAAAGTCCGGTTAAATTCTTCAGGACATTAAAGCAGCCCTAAATAAAGATTTGTGTCTTTCAGTTTCCATCCTGGCATGTGAATGTAGATGATGACACAGTACTTCAGAAATAACCATGTCTCTGAGACTGTATACAAGAAGGGCGTTATTTCTTTTTATAGAAACGTTTTGTAGAAATGTTAATACTTGCTATGGGATTCAGATTACTTTTCACACTTTATGAGTGAGAATTGTATAGAAAAAGCAAAAGAAAAAGTTTAAGACTTTAATACAGACGTTGCTATAACAGGTGCACTAATGATAGAAAAAAGTCTCTTAAGCCTGTTTTAGCAAAGCACTTGGACATATGGTTGACATTACTAAAGACACATTTAAGAACCCTACAGGTTCAGATACACATTAAGAAAATATCTGAGAAGTTCAACTCAGGCAAATATTTTTTCAACCTATCCATATCTATTTGACACTTCTCATTATCTTGTTACATAACACATTCTATACTATTGAATCAGTGGTGTTATTGTACAACATAGACAAATTGAAGGCTGTCTTATCAGTCAGCATAATTAAAGTAGATATATGTCTAATTATACTGTGCAATTTGCTCTGTTTTGGGCCTTAATAAATTGCATTTTTCTAAACTTTTCTCTGAGAATGAAGGAGTTGAAACCACCTTACACTTGTGTACTTGCAGTAATTTTTCTTCAGCAAGACTAGATTGAATTTTAGGACACTATTCCCCAACCAAGAGTATATTTTTCATGTTTCATTTTAGCAGAGAAGAAATAATAATAATAAAAAACCCCTTGGAAAAGACAGTGTAAAGAGGTATTTAAAGAATTATATAGTGATTATTTTCTGTATCTGAACTTATTTACTCCTTTTAAGAGGGTTAATCTCTGTTTTCCTAATTTATCTGATTAGTAGGAAGATATTATTGCCTGTTCAATTTTACATATTATTCTGTAAGTTTATAGCAAAACCAAGTTTTTACTATCTACCAGAAGAATAAGTTAAGAGTAGCATTGCACACAAAATGAGATGCAGCTCAAATTCAGCAAATCATTCTTTCAAAGGATCCAGGATTACACTGCATTACACTGAACCGTATGCACATGCATTTTTATTCTGATCCTGGCAAATAAAATTTGTATGTAAACTTTATCAAGTAACAAACTGGAATTTTGCTAATACCATTCTTATTTTTGCAAAAATTCATTAGGATCTCTTATATATATAATCAATGTAGTTTGCTTATAACATTTTTAATTTAACTGTTCTTTCAGGTATAAATACTCAAATTCAAATTAGTGAAGGCTTTCAAGGACAGTGACAAATAAAAGACAAACTATATGTACAAATATAATGCGTATATAAAAAGAAAACCAATAAAGTACCAATTGCAAAGCCATCTATCTTCTATCTGACACTATTTCTATTATTATCCACACTGTATCTACTACCTCTGTTCTTGGCTATATCAAGAAATATGATTCCTGTCTTTGTTTGTGCTCCATCCTCATTTTCCTCTGAAAAGATGTAAGTAAAGCACCAGTTCATCAAATCTGCTGTTCTTTTATCCTTTCTATCCCTTTTCAGCTATAATTTCAGTGGAGCAATTTTCCTTTTTATCTTCAGTCTCCTGTAAATATATTTGAAGAACAATTTGCTATTAGCTGAAAAGCACTCTGCAATTCAATGATTAGTGTATTTTTGTTTCCCTGAATCTCCTTTTAGTATTTTTCTGATCATTTTTGTGTCTACTTAGCAGACAGCTTGTAATCTGAAAACCTTACATTAATATTTTACTCTGAGGTGAAAAAGCTCTCCTAACCTGGATTCAAGATTTGAAGACCACCCTTTCAATCTGTAACTCTCAGAAAGGAATGTGGTAGTGTTATTGTTAGAGAAAAATAAATCACGCATAATGAAAAAAAATCTGTTCTTTATCATGCACATTAAAGTAGCACATATTTATCTGTGTGAGCATTCATATAGCTGTCACCATCTGAGTATTTAACTGCTTCCCAACTATTTAAACAAAGTAACGTATCTAATTGCATTTCTCCTCTTATCTCCCTTCTGCAGGAGACACAGCTGGATTGCTGTGACAGGAAGCTACAAAGAGAAAATAAGTAAAAGAAAAAAAAGTTGGTTTTATTGTAGGACATGTTAAAATTTAAGTGATTCTTATCCGCTGCATCAGTGGGCATCAATATGTGTCCATAATAGGAGTCCTGTCCTTAGAAGCTCATGAGCCTCCCAGGAATGGCTGACCTCTCTACCTGTGCCAGCGACTACAGCTGAATGGAAAGAGAAGTGATCTCTGAAGTTGTGAGGGATTGGTCCATGGAGAACTCAGTCTTTGAACTGCATTGTACTAATGTACACTTTTCCTTCTTTGTTACTTTTATTCCATCTTTGGAAGCGGTGCTACTTTTTGATCCAGCAATTCAAAAATAGCTGTGAGGTATCATCCTATGTAGTCCAGTGATTCACATTCAAAAGAAAAAAAATAAACCAAAAAACCCTCTAAAACATAACAAGGAGCAAACATGCCAAAGCTACCTCTGTGTCAACTTTTTAATGGGGATTTTATATGGTCAGATGCACTAGTTAAAGACTTCTTGTGCTATAAACTTGGAATGTGAAGTTTTGAAAAGTTAAAAACCACAGTAGAAATATTTTCAATACAAAAAGTAGTCTTTCCTATCATGCTAAACTTTCCTTATATGCCACAGTCACAACAAGTCTAATAGCTTTTGCCTAAGGGTTTGGGATATTTACGCTCCATTCTCTGTGTGCAGATTGGATTGGTCAAATGCAGAAAGAACTAATTCACTAATATTATACTGAAGAAACATTCTACTGTTATATGCTAGGTCATATTACTTGTCATTTATGACTATTTATTTATTCATGAAAATATTCATAAATCCTTAAAGCATTACAAAATTAAGCATAAACAAGGGTGCATCAAAAATTCGCTGTAGATGTGTTTTGTTTTCCTTCACTACTTGCCATTTATTATTCTCTAGTTTTTAAAAGTTTCAGTCATCCAATTAAAGAAAATAAAAATATAATTTGATTTATAAGACATTACACACTCACTGAGTAGTCAATGTAAATAGTTTGCAAAGAATACATAGCTGGAAAATTCTTGAGAAATCATTCATTTTATCTGTGTGAATAATTAATACATCAGCCAGAAAGAGAGGGTAGTTTTGCATAATCTTTATAAACAGGAACAAAAAAGAAGACTTAGATTCAGCCAAGAATTGGTTTCCAGAGAATAATTTAACCAGCAGCACTAATGACACTTGAAGAATTGTAGCATATGGTAATTCAGTGAAGTGTGTTCCCCTCAGTATTACACTTGTCTGTTCAAACACTATCAAAACATATGCATGTATATATGCACATATATGTATATATACATTCAGAACATATTTGTGAAATATATATCTCTCTCTCTTAAGCTTTTATCAGTTATTTTCATTTCATATTTCATTTTCCTTGTTGCCTACTCCCATCTGCAGAGAGTTCCTATCAAAGACCCTACAAAGCTCTGGTTACAAAATATTGTTCTTAACCTCAATAACAAAGTTCTTCAACATATGTGAGCATATTTTTACACATATATATTATAGACAGTGTAAGTCAGCAGTAAGGGCAGACAGAATGCCATAAATTATTGATGGTGATGTGCAGGAGGTGAGGTGCTTATAAGCTAAGATGAGTTACCTTCAGAGTTTCTGGTTGTTTTCTGATGGGCATTAGAATGAAAAACATTAACTATCTACTCACAGCAGAGCATGGCTCAGATTACTTCATCCTTATGCCTCCCACACAGTCAGATTCAAGAGCTGTCGCATACAGTAAGGTATATGTTCCTCTACCTGCCCCCACCATTAATTTTTCCTCCACCGTTCTTGGTTTTTTCATTTATTTCTATGACTGTTTCTAAAATAGCCTTTTGCTATGAAAACTGTTTAAGAAACTGCACAAAACCAAACCACTGCAACCTGTGGAAAAAGCCAAACTTGCCTATTCAAAGGTGATCTAAATTTCTGATTTCTTTGAAAGGCTTTATTCCATTACTTAGAATTACACCACTGTTCTAATTTCTGTTTTAGGAGTATAAAGATATCTAGGAGATAAAGAATTACTAATAAAATAAATAAATAACTTAAAAGGTCCTTTAGTAGGCCTTTTTTCTACTGTTAACTTCAATTTAGCTTTGCCTATTATTTCAACATAACTGGCAATGTATCAGCAGCTCACCGCTCTACTGCACCGAATATGCCATTTCCTGTTTTATTTTCCCCATCCTTTCAGTAAATCCTGAAATATGGTATTTTAAACCTCCGATGAATTCCAGTTCAGTGTCCCTGTCATTCTAATATTAATTTCATACAGTGCTTATCTTTGAAAACATGAAAAAAAGATGAAAGAGAAAAAGACATTAGAATTCTTTTTAATATATTATGCTATGCCGTACCAGCATAAGGCTTATGGTTTTACTGCTGTCCTTAGTGATGAAACAGAATCATGTCTTCAACTCTCCTTGTTTCACGAAAGTTTCCACAGTTCTATGCCTTAGGGATTTTGTTCAATTTTATTCTAAAAAAAATGTTAAGCTTTCATTAATGATTTTTCTCATTTCTAAGTTGTCTCTGTCAGCTCCAGCAGCCCTAACAATTCTTAGAGTGTTCCTAATTAAGATCTGCCAAAGCTTAGGCTTTTGGTTTGTTGTTATGTGACCCCCAATTCAGCAAAACACTTAAGTATAGCTGCTAACTTTCTGTATACACACAGACATATCGACTGACACAGACTAACTTCCTGTCTGAAATTAGAGACCTATACAAATACCAGCATGAATTCAGGTCTGTACTTGCAAAATTCTTCTAGAAATAGTGCTTCATTTCAAAAGAGCATGGAAATTTCAACAATGCCACTCTATTTTACTTTTTAGGGAGCACATTTGGAGAGAGGACCTTTTTTCCTTTGAGAAAATTTTCACAGTGAAGGTACGTTGCTGTGTGAATCTTTGTCATAGGATTAGAGTTTGCAACTGCTTATGCTTTTATAGATAATCTGTTCTTGACACACACATGAAGTTGGCTCATTTTTTCCTTCAGGATAATACTGAAATATTTTCCTCATACATTCTGTAGCATTGCTACAGAAAATGATGCACCTGGTTGGTTGATTCCTGCAGCTATGGAATGCATACTTGGAAACTTTTGAGCAATTCACAAAGCGTTATCTCTTTGGGCAATTTATGGCAAGTAAAACTAACAGCTGGTATCCAGAAATTGTTTTCCACTCATATTTTAGTGTTGCATAAAGAATATGTGATAAGGTTTCACTGCTTGTTATTATTATTCATACTGTGGTAGTACTGTGTAATTCTTATCAGAATCAAGGTCCTGCTATACCAAGGGTGTATTCTAGTGCCGTGCTGCACTTACTTCCCTTAAAGAGCTACAGCTGAAAAAAGAAAATACAGATAACCACTTCCTTGAGTTAGTACACTGGGAAGCACTGACCTTTGCAGGTGGTTTGCACCTCCAAAAGAGGAGCAATTGCCTCTGGCATTGTCACTAAGTTTGCAAGTGAGAGAAGATTCATGATGCCATACACTTAAGCTTACTTCAGTCATACAGCTTCTCTACTGGACCAATTAAAACAAATGATAAATAAATAATTCAAAACGACATCAGTCTTCAGTCTGGAATTAGGGTTGCTGCCAGCAAGGGAAAGCTCATGTCACCCAACATGGGAGTTATATCATCTCTTTCACATTTTAGAATCATAGAATCATAGAATCATAGAATGGTTTAGGTTGGAAAGGACCTTGAAGATCATCGAGTTCCAACCCCCCTGCCATAGGCAGGGACACCTCCCACTAGACCAGGTTGCCCAAGGCCACATCCAGCCTGGCCTTGATTTTACATACAAAGTATATTTCTGTGATTAATTATAAAGCAACTCTTTATGGCATTAGCATAGGATCAAGAAAGATCTTGAAAAAAACCCCACTATTTGAATTTATTGATCAAGGGAATTTGTCTCGGTGTGGATACACAACTCTTAGAAACACAAAATCGCAGAATCGTTGAGGTTGGAAGGGACCTCTGGAAGTCATCTTGTCTATAGACAAGATATCCACCTGTAGCCCGTGAAGGATACCATGATGGAGCAGGTGAATGCGCCCAAAGGAGACTGTGATCCCGTGGAGAGTCCATGCTGCAGCAGGCTCCTGGCAGGACCTGTGGACCTGTAGAGAGGACCTCACATTGGAGCAGGTTCACTGGCAGGACTTGTGACACCGTGGGGGACTAACGCTGGAGCAGTCTGTTCCTGAAGGACTGCACCCCATGGGAGTGACCCACACTGGAGCAGTTCATGAAGAACTGCAGCCCGTGGGAAGGACTCACATTGGAGAAGTTCATGGAGGACTGTCTTCCATGGCAGGGACCCTGTGCTGGAGCAGGGGAAGGATGTGAGGAGTCCTCCTTCCCCTGAGGAGGAAGGAGCAGTAGAGGCAATGTGTGAGGAACTGACCGCAGCCCCCATTCCCCGTCCCCATGTGTGGCTGAGGGGGAGGAGGCAGAGAAAACGGGGAGTGAAGTTGAGCCTGGGAAGAAGGGAGGGGTGAGAGGAAGGTATTTTAAGATTTAGTTTTCATTGGACTTCTTAAGCAGTTAAAAATTATATGCTGTAATTTCTAAATAAACAAATGAATGAGAAAGGGAGGAAGGAAGTATTTTAAAGAAAGTAAGAAACAGCTGCATGATCATGTGACCTAACCTGTGACATAGACTAACCTTACAAATTGACTGAAGAAAAAGAAATTTAACATACAGTACTCTCGCCATATTCATCCTCCAGAGTAAGTCTTCTAGTATAGGGTTTGTCATTAGATTAGAGACTTTACTCACTCAGAAGCAGCACTAGAGGAAACTCATTTTCATTAATAGCTTTTGTGGCAAAGCTAAGCAGAATTTCCCATGCAGATCTCACTTTCTTCTTGTTTTCTCACTTTTCAGCAAGCCGAAGTCCACTATTAAAAAACTAAGCTTGTGTGGGATGAATATTGACCAGTTATTTTCAGAATGGCCAAATATGATTCTCCTATTACGACAGAAAAAAAATGTTCTCCTTCATCTGTAATGCGGTTTTACTTTTCGGCCTTCAGCATAATACTTTCTCTTGATTATTAACTTCACCCATGCTGCCAAATTTAAGAGTATGTCTGTAGAACACAGCATCTAAATTACAACCATGCATCCAGGGCAGGGTGTCAGATGAAACAAAAGCGATTGCAGGCTAAGGCAAACAGAACCAATGGAATATACATTTCCCTTTGATGATAACAACAATACTTTCACATATAGCAACACACAATATGAAAGTGATCAGTTTTGCATATCCAGTTCTGAATTAAGGCATCCTCACAATTAGTGACTTTCCTTATTGTCAATCTAAAGATGGCTCTACCTATGCTGCCAGTTATGGGCAGCAATTGGTTGCTACACAATTCTGTACATATTCAAGTAATACCCTAAAACTGGTCATACCAGTCATACCAACCCCTCAAAGTTTTGGTTTTGTTTTTTTGAAGTGATGGATAATTGACCAGTTGCAATTTACATTTATACCTTTGGGGCTTCTGGTGTTATCCCATACTTGTACTTTCATGGCCATTGATATCATCCTGTCCTTGTACTTTTTGGGGTCCCTTTTGTAGTGCCTATTTTTCCTTATACAGCCTTCAAGATGTGACTTGCTGATGACATAACTAATGTTTGATTAGCCCATTCTAATCACACATCCCTCCTTGCTCAAGGGTCATTGAATAACTCACCTCACAAACACAGTGGGCCATCAGATGATATAGATATTCATAATACTTTGGTAAGCATTATGAGTTACAGGAATATGACTGGTACGTTACTAAAATTGCTTTCCAAAGCAAGCAAGCTGCCAAGCTTTGAAGTGAAGACTCAGCTCAAAATAAGAAGCTGCTTGTCAGTGGCTGAGCATAACTAACCCACCCCGAGAAACAGGTTATATTAGGATTCATTACTAACATATCTGCATGCTTGGCAGTTCAGAGTTGGCTCCTGGCTCTGAATACAGACAAAGCTAGTGTGCATCTACTATCAAAACAATATCATCATACCCTGCAATTTTCTTCTTAAGCAATCTGGGGTCAGAAACAGTTCTCTGAATATCTTCCACACACTGCAGGATCTTCGGATGTACTAAGAATCAATATCTCATCAGCAGGTATCTTTAGTGTCTCATAATCAGTGCACTTGAATTGTTCAATATTTCTGCATAAAATGTTCTTCATGAATGCACTGTATACACTGTATTTTTTACCTCAAGTTTTCAGTAGAATTTCTTTTACATGTATGAAAATTTGACTTTCACCATGTATAAACTGAGCTCACAAGAACCACAAAAAATAACCCAGAACTCGCCAATTACACTTGACATTATGCTGTGAGCCTGACGGAGTAAACATATCTTGTTACTTCCTTAAAGAATCTTTATATCAGATAACCATATGAAAGAACCAAGAAAAGGAATAGGATCATTATTTAATGATGGGTCATTTACTCTGGGCAAAATGCCAGGCCTGTTTTTCTGGTTCATTTTTAATTCTTCAGAATCCATGAGTTGGCTTGGTAAACGATATACTCAGGGGTATCAGAAGATGAGTCAAGTATATTTTGTGGTAGCAGAGTTCTTCTATGCTGAAAAAGTGGTCCACAATATAACACTCAAATTTAGGTGTTTGCACATAGATGTTTACCTGCACAGCATGAGTCTAACCTCCTACTGTATACCATGGGCTGAGTTTCATCTGCCAAAATGTAGGCAACTAGTGTTGTTTGAGATGCTCCAGTGCACTACAAGTACCTGCACGGCAGTGGCAGGTTTGACACATAACTTACAAGAGTTGTTTGACCTTTTAAAGCTCCATCTGAAAGCCATATGGGCAACTTTCAGGCATCAACAAATGGGCACAAGCGAGATCAGATGGATATGGTTAAGAAACTGAATTGAACCTCCATGTTTAAGCATCTGAGGTAAGCCAGTACAGAGCAATGAGTTTACACTGCAAATAATCTGACCAGTCATAAACTGTCATCTTTAACAAGAAGTTGAATTACTCTCAAGGGTCCATTGACTGGATTGAATAGAACTCTACTCACTAAAATAGGTTCTTAGTTCTTAGGCACAGGGGTTGATTTGGGTGTGCAGACAGAAGTGTCAAGTGCCATTTGATACAGCACTAGAATATCTGAGTCATCTACATGTTGTTGGTAAAATGACAGAGGGACTAGGGGAGATGTGAGCCTTTCTGAGTTGCACACCAGCAGAAAACTCCAGGCCACCTCAAGTGGCACTAGAAGTTTTGATGAGGGTGAGTCAAGCACCCAATATACTTGTTGCCACATACAGGTAGACACAGGTATGTCAAGCAGAATCTTTTCCCTTTCTACATGACATTCCAAGATCGCCACCAACATGGAAATTAGATGTGATAGCACTAGTTCTGTTTTTACATCTGTAACTGTATTCTTTACATAACTGGTAGATTTGGATGCAATTTGCAATAACACAGGGATTTTGGCAGTTTTGAAGAATAGGTGGCATAAATAAGAACCAAGCTGCAATGGTACTAGTAGACACTCTCATAAGCCAGCATAGAAGATCTGCCATTACACTTGAGTTCTGGATTTGGTGAGGCAAGATACCTGAGACTATATACAGCTGAAACAGCACATTCATGGTGAAAAGTTTTGAGCCCCTTAGTTTCAAAAGAGTAAGCATTCAAAGAGGGAAAGCAAATGCCTTGAAAAGACAAAGAACAAGATGCTCCCTAGGTAGAATTTGTACAAATAGGCAAAGGAGAAGTGTCGCAACCAAGAAAATGGGGGGCAGGGTCCATTCATTGTCGCTGTGTGATTTTGACTGCAGAAGCTTAGTATCAGTCACAGGGCTAAACAAACTCATTTCTGTGGTTTCTAGTTTGTAGCTAGTTCAGCTCATGAGACAAGCTCCTCATTTACCTTTAAAAGACTGTGTCATCACACTCTATAATTCACTTCTTCAGCAGTTCTCAAACAGTTTTCTGAATGTCTTTTGGCAATGCATTGTATACTTGTATTGCTATTTGTGCATTCAATGTGAAGATGGCAAAATACTGCACACCCCTGTGAGACTGGCAGCTTAGAATTTGAATATTCAAAAACAGAAAATGCTGAATAACAAGAAATGTGATCATTGAACCAAATAATCTCTCTGGAGATCTAGATGTGATAACAAAGACTGACTTCACAGCAAGACTGTTGAATCTATAAAGTCATTAATCAAAAAGCGGATCCATCTAAATGGACTCAGATTTGGGAGGAACACTAGAATACTATTAGCTGTAATTACAAAGGGATATTTACTTTTTATCTGAGCAACCTGGTGATGGACAGTATTGACAAAAAAAATAACATACTTCAGAAAAACAGTTGAAAGAAACCAAATCAAAACTTTTCGAACAGTTTTCAGATGACATTAAAGTATAAAGTGTGAAATGAGCTTTGGCTTCCTCAACCCTAAAAATTCAATCAAATTTTACTATCTATGCCTGCTTCGATCATCTATTTTCTTCACAATGTTAGCAGTAAAATATTTAATAAGGTTCATTTTCTCAACATTTGTTGGGAAGTCATTAATAGACTTGGAGTTTACTGGAATAGTCAATACACTGAAATATTCTGGATCTTATTTAGTAGTTATTTGATACAGCCCTCTGCCTCCAAAAATTAGGCTCATCTATACAACAAGGTGTTCAGCTCCAACAAAAAGGCTCAATTCCATGTGTACGCTTCTATAGCTCAAGACAATCTTGACATACATAAGGAGAAAAAAAACCAAACTTCATAACAGGGAGAGTTGTTCAGCCTTCAACCATTTGCTCCACAGTCTGAAAAGTCCTTAATTAATCTTTTGGTGAGTAAGCAGGGCATAATCAACGCTATATCACTTTCAATGCCAGACTGCAGCTCCAGGATTGTCTTCTGGTGTTACTGCACAAAATAAAACTCCATTTAGGTGACTGTAGTGATCCTGACCAGAAGACCATTGTATAGGGTTGATTTAGTGATCCATATTGGATCACTATCATAGGAGTTAACCTGAGTAGCTCTGTGCTGCACCTTCAGGTTGTGTTGTGCTGCCCAAATACTTTGGCTGCAGGATAACCTCAGCTGTTGCCTTGTAACAGAGAAGCCTGTGGGCAGCTCGCACTTGGCACCAGCAATTATGCCACCTCCATAGTCTTGCCTTTATCTAAAAGTGCAGCAAGAAGTTCCCGTGTGAACATCTTTTATGAATAGAGTGGTATTCTTCTAAGAAAATTATATATTAGCCCAAATGACCAAAAAGGAGGAACCTCCCTCCATGGACAGGATGTGCGGTGTGCTGTGGGAAAATCCATCTGGGGTCCATTTGATGCTGCATGAATTGCCCAGCATCTGAAGGGATGTAAGATTTACTTGCTATCTATATTCTTTCCCATCCCTGGAGGGATTGCTATCTATATTTCCCATCCCTGGAGGTGTTCAAGGCCAGGCTGGACGTGGCCTTGGGCAACCTGGTCTAGTGGGAGGTGTCCCTGCCTATGGCAGGGGGGTTGGAACTCGATGATCTTCAAGGTCCTTTCCAACCTAAACCATTCTATGATTCTATGATTCTATGATTCTTCTTATTATTCTGTCTCAGTAAAGCAGTTATCTTAAGCCATTTGTTGTCAGGCCTTTCTTATTGAGATCCAGCAAGAACCCTGCACCATCTCTCTCTCTTCTCACCCCCGCCCCAGTGCAGAACAGTGATATGATGTCTAATCAGTGCAGATCATGCAGGCACTAAAATTAGTAAGGATAATTTGTTTGTTTCATCAAGTTCCTTGTATTAAGGCAGCACAAGTACTACACTGAAGTACCACAATATTTTTCAAATACTCAGAATGAGCGAATATTGAGTAACTTTCTGTCTTCTCTCTGCTCCTGAGAAACATTTCCAAGATGCAGGTTTCTTAGTGTCATGTGTAGCATCTGGGAGCATTACGCAAGGATCTGTCTAAAGGTTAATGGAAGAATATACTTATAACCCAGCAGTCGGGCTCTACAAAGTTCAATACAAGGTACTTCTTAGATTAACATAGAAAGTTTTTTCCATGGGATAATTAGACTGCTGATGTTACTCACGTCGAAGTGGCACTTAAATAATTGTGATGACATCTGCTAAGTGCATTTTGAGACAGTCCTTTATAATTAATTACTCATTTTCATGAATCATGCATCTATCTGAAGTATACCTGTTACCAGTAAGATGGTGGTAATGGAAATTTAATAGCATTTTTTATTTTTTTAGTGCATTATGGGGTTGAGATTTTTGCCTATCTTTGGTGGACATTATATGTGAGTTATTTCAGTTAGACACCCTGACAGCCTTGATTCCCTGGGCTACATCTATACCTGCTAAATCATTGAATGGCAATAGCCTCAAGTTGACAGAGATGCACAGGCTGCAAAGACATAGCAACTTCTTTTCTGAGGAAGGGATGTTTTGTGTGCAAACTCACTCCTGAGTATATGTGAAAAAGGGCAGGAATTATGGAACACTCTACCTGGGCGCCTGTTGCCTCTAACACAGTTTCAAATACATTACTTTCATAGTACAATGTGTGTTTATATTTTCATATATTTATGTTTGTTTAGTTTCTTATTTTTAATAAGAATTCTTTTTAATCCATGGATATATAAAACATCTTAAAATTAATATAATAAAAAAGAATGCTATAATAAAAATAATAAAAATATCAGATAAGATAGTTTTGCTAACAGAATTGTTACTAGTATGCTATCACTACTGAGTAATAGTATTTTATACAGAAGGTTATCATATCTATACAAAGTCCTTAGCTACATATATCTTTAAAAAGCATTATTAGAACCTTCCACCTAAGGGGTATCAATAGGAGAAATTTCTGGCCACGGCTGACTGACTAATAGTTATGTTTGCTGAAGTGACACCGCTTTTTTTTCATTTTTAAGTGGTATCTAGGTCTCCCATATTTCTCCCTTATCCTCCAGTCTGATTTTTTTCTAGATGTAGCCTTCCAGAGCAGCCTAATTTTTACTTTTTGTCTTGTTGGATGCAAGTGAACTAAAGGGAAAAGGTACTGTTCTGGGGTCCCAGAATCCTTGGTTGTTGAGAAGGAATTTGAAAGATTACTTTGCCTTCATCGTTTATAGGTAGGGCGATATCTGAACAGCAAATTCGACAGCATCTGGGGCTGAGGCACACATATTCTGACAAAGGCCAAGGAGCTACTTTAAAAATGTAAAATAAAAATCTAAGGAAGTTGCAGCTAATTCAATGCAACAATAAATAAGCACCAATGCAATACAAAAATAAATAACTACCCATGCAATCCATGGTATCTTACTATGGTCTTCATCTATCTAACGGAAGGATAGGGAGCAAAGAGGCAGGTACTTCTTGGAAGTTTGTAGCAATGCGACAGGGGGCAATGGACACAAGTTGCAACAAGGGAATTTTTAGTTAGACTTTTTCCCTCCATAAAACGGTTAAGCATTGTCACAGACCGCCCAGAAGTCTTGTGGGATCTCCAGCTTTGGAGACAACCAAAGCTCAACAGGACAAGGCCGTGACCAACATGCTCTAGCTGACCCTGCTTCAAGCAGGAGGCTGTGCTAGATATTCTCCAGAGGTCCCTGACAAACTAAACTATCTGTCCTTTTCCTTTACATGAATAAGTTTGGTCTCTGATTTAGTCAGATTTCCTAAAAGCTCCAGAATCTGACAATTCAATTTTAATTTAAATTACTATTCCGGGAAATATGTGAATGTTATGTCATGTTTTAAAACACATTATAGCTTTGTAAGGGCCTCACCCCAGCACTTTTACTGTGGTAAAGCTGTCAGTAGTTTAAAAGTACAGTAGACGTTATTTGTAGCATTTTAATTAACGTATCCTAAACACCTCACAATAAATACCCTGTTACTCTATAATGAATAACGATATGTGTATAGATGGTAGAACAGATTTTACACTCCTGAAATTCTATTTTAAATGACATCTAATGATCTGGAGATGTCACTCATTTTGGCAGCATGTTGCAGAACACAGAGGATTTAATGCCATGCCTAAGCAAGCTCTAATTGAACTGTCCAGAAATTTAATTTGGCTGCATGAAAAGGGATAGTAGCCAGATTTTGTATTCCCCCTTCCTATAATACAATTCATGTTCATTCTTTTACTGTGTTGCAATTATCATCAGAAGCTAATACAACCTTATCAACAAATCATCAGTAACTTAATTTATACGCATATTTTTAGTATGTACAAGAATGAAAGTTTCATGGTGAATAAAATTTTAGTTAACAGGGGAGGTTGTACTGCCTACTGCTATGCAAATTAAAGTCACTGAAGCATTGTTCAAGGGTCTTGTGCAGATCTATTCAGTGCTGCAAATATTTAGATTTTCTTCTTTTTTTAATTAATTAATTAGTGCTGCTTTTTGTATGATTTCTTACGTATTTTTGATGAGCACCAGAATCATAAATCCTGGCACATCTGATAAGAGTAGGAAGATCTCCTCTGGGACATAGTACCCTTTTGGTTTGAATGCAAAATAACTGATGCCTCATAGTGATAATATTACTTGTCCAATTACAGTGACTTAAATAACTACAAACGTTACAAGTTCACAGGAATCATGTGGGCAAAAATATTTATTTGAAATCAGACTGGACAAAATATAGCAGATAAAACAGTTTAAAAAGCTGATAACTATTAAGAATTAACTATCAACTGTTTCTGTTGGTGAGCAAAGGTAATCCCAAGTAGAAAGTTTGTCTTCTGTAGTATGGGGTAAAATCTGTGAAAGTAAGTGGAAGTGTTATTTTTGGCATTAGCCAGTAATGACAGCTGGATTCCAACTTCCTCTTAGCCAAATGACTACATGAAGATGTAAGTACCCAGTGGCAGCTCACCTATGTTCAGCTGAATGGGCCTGGAAAGTATAAATTTTTCAGCAGAAGCTCCAGTTCCTCTGCCTTTGCTTCTGTTCTGAGGCAGGTGACACATCAGCATTTCCGTTGACTCACATGTTTCCACCATCCTTCGTTTCTCAGTTCTCCTGCTACAACTCTTGGATGATGCCTTTCTTGAAACATCCTTAGTTGTAGCAGGAGCTACATGAACTTTGACAATTAGGAATTAGAGCTGTATCTAATGGAGGCAATATTAGACAAATGAAAATTATTTCACTTCTAAAATCTGAAACCACTGCTGTAAAGATTGTTGGCAGGGGTGGTAAACACTACACAGCAGCCTCTATCTGGGCTAAGACCATCAATGAAGCAGAACTCTGCACCTGGAAAAAAAAGGAAGTATTTTGGGACACAGTGAAAATACAGAGAAGGTAAAAGATTAAGATAATACTCGTTTTTTTTGTAACACAAGAAGTAAGTGGCACTTAAAGAAAAGGTCGTGCAGTAGGTTTAAAACCTGCAATTGACATTGTGTTTGCTTGCTTGCTTGTTTTTTCAAATAATGCATGATTAAATTGTAGAACTCATTGCCACAGGATATTACTCAAAGGTATATATGCATTTAAAAGAGACAGGATGTTCATAGAAGATGGGACTTGTTCATGTCTCAAGTCTGATGCTCCAGGGCAACCTCTGGATGATGAATTCACTAAAGCACAACTTGTTGAAACACAGGAAGGTTTACTGAGCTCTAGATTTCACGTAGTTCTTATACTCTTTCCCTAAATAACGGCTGCTGACTAGTATCTGAGGCAGGATACTGAGTTATTCTGTACGGACATTTGATCGACATGTATAGATCAAAGTCTGTAGCTAGAGAATCTACCTAGAGAGAGCCTGAACCGTAGAGTTTTTACTTCACTGCCACAGATCCATACTTTAAATCTGTAGCCCCAGGATTCAACAAAAGCAATTATTTCCCCCCCATTTTTCTTAAAATAGAAACATACAGTTCTGTAAACACGGGAACCAGCGATGTTTGATTTCCTTTAGAGTTGTGCCTATTGGTTAATTTTGAACTTAGGAAAAATATTTGCCAAGGTTGTGGCGTTATAACGCATCAGATCCTTGATGTCTAATTGTCCTTCAGTTATGGCAGTAGTATGGTTTCTTTTCTCTGTTCCATGCCAAAACTGTTCATTTTTTTTATTTATTTTCAATTGCAATTGAGTGGCATATTAAAAAGTTGAGGAAGAAATGTAGGGAAACACTTATATATGTACACCATGATTGTATAAAGCTTGCCCTTTCAGGAGACGAGGCTGTAGCACTCCCTTTAATGTCCTCTGCCCTTGCTTTCCATAGTTATCTACAGCAGCTGCTCAGTGACACATTTCTAGACGTTTCTTCTTCCCTTTGACTGTTCACAACCACTACCAGTTCTGGCTATGATGACCTAAGAAATTTCAAATATTCTGAAACTATTCTCCCCAAATAAAATAGAAAATGTGATCCTACCAAGCTTAAGACAAAAGAATTCAATATTAAATGACAGTCGTTTAAAACAGATTTGTATGTTCCATTTCATCAACTTGAAATATGCTTTTAAATGATTCTCAACATTTAGTAATTATGCAGTTTTGATTAAATCAAACTACATTCATAAACAATACTGGCAGTAAATCTGCCACCATTTGTTTTCAGAGTTAGCACACCACTGAGACAAATACAGGAGCACCCCAACTTCCAGCTATATGTTTATTCTCATCCAAGACTCAGAAATTTTCAATTCTATTTTATGAAAATCTGAACATATGGGGAAAAAGAAAGAAAAAGAAATTAGTCTTATTTTCAATGTGCTCCCAGGCAGATTTGGCTCACAGATTTCCATCCTGCAGGGATGCGATTTCTAACTTTTTTCCCTGCCTAAACCATGATGATTCTAGCAATTTATGAGAAGTTATACTTTATAAATGTAACTTATTTTAGTCTTCTATCAAAACCAAGATAGATAAGATTGAAAGATAGCCAACAGTCTTTCTGAAATTACATTTTTTTGTAGAAAATTCTTCCATTTTTTCTTGCAGACAGCTCTACTTGTGAATAAATGCTCAGCTAGTTTTGTACATTCTTGACATGGACATATACATTTGCATAGGTACACAAACCTGGTCAGCAGGCACTAGATGTATAAAAGACAAGAAAATATTGTGAAGAAAATCCTCTTTCAAAGGTGTTCTGCTTCGGTGTGAAATACATAACCTTTAATAGCCAATTTCCCTCAGCTATATTGCATTTTTGCTTATTTTATTTGACTCTTTATGGTCTCCTGCTGGTCTGAATAAGAGCATCCTAGATATTTGAATCATTACAGAATGGCATTTTAGGTACTTTCCACGGTGCCAAGTAAGTGGAGTCACGAAAACAACAGCAGAAAATCATCTTCTTTTAGCCTGGGTCCATCTAGCTCTATGTGAGGAAGAACTTACCTCGATCTCAGAGCAAAAGAATTTTGCTCAGAAGGATTGTTTAATCCGTATGGTTTTTAGCATCCTCCGAGTGGTTGCGGTGCAGTTGTTATACCACTAATCATTCAAGACCCATGTCTAGACCCATGAATCCCAGCTAATGAATTAATTTGTGGTAAACCTGCAGTGAGGCTCAGCTGGCGCTGATATGTCCTCTCACTTCTCGGCTGCTCTCTGCTCACTGGAGAAGAAAGCAGAGACACAACATGCAGTATGGTGCCATAGATGCTTATATTAAAGCAATTGCCTCTGTAGACACAATGCAACTTTGATTAAGATTATTTTTTCTGCTTTTAGTCTATATTTTCAGAGAGGTAACTATTTCCATACCAAATCTCTGAGATTCTTAATAAGAGGTGGTGGGAAAAAAAACATAATTGTAAAAAAAATGGCATATGTATTGTGCAATTTTCAATTGAAATCCTAGCATTTTAAACAATTTTGAATTAAATTAGTTGTTGGGTAACTATGGTGGTCACAGTCCACCACAGAAGAGAAATGCCATTAATAGATCAACTGATACGGTTGGAAAAAATAAGGTTTAAGGTCCAAGTCCTTCTTCTAGTCTGAAGTTAAACGGGTCCAAGTTCAGATTTGTTTTGTGAATTAATTAATTCCTGAGCATGCAACTATATTTAACTATTATTGCAGCCACTGACATATTTGGGAATTATTTATTTCAGTAAGAAACAGAAACTATTTTGGAATAGTTTAGCAGGTCAGCCAGTGAATCAGCAAGCTTGTGAAAAGCCAGAACTGATGAAAGCTGCTGTGATCTTGAAAAAAAAAAGTCAGGTAAGTAATTCTTTGCACTTCATTCCACCACTGAATTTCTTATGTGGAAAAGGAGACGTTGTCCCTGACTGTCTTCAGTCCTTATCGTGAATCTGGCACCAAATCTGGGTGAAGCCTGTTGTGCTTTCTGACCTGTGTTCCCTCCATCCATACTGCTAGCTCCTCATCCTACATAAACCCACAGTTTTTTGGAACATGTTCTAAGAAGAAACTTAGATGACTGCTTTGCTTAATACAAGGTTGTTATGCAACCTGATTTGTTGTTCAGGATTTTTTCAATTAGACTTCAGCTTTGCTCAATCTTACTCCTTCACGAAGCAGTGATGCAGCTAATTAGTCCCTGCTTTAACTGAGGTGCTGAAGTCATTTTGCCTGTGTTTCTTGCCATGATGAAAAGGAGGACTCCATAAATAACAAGGTAGGAAGTTATTTATTTATCTCTAAAAACTGTCACAAAAAGTAAGGAATATTGGCATATATAGGATACGTTTGTGGATTATACTACAGTCAAATAGAATAAAATCAAACTTGCTTTTAAAATGGTGATTAAAACCAGCTGTCAAATTTTCTTTTGGGGAACATGAGAATTTCAGTCTTACAATGTGATCTAAAATTTCATTTCACCTTCTTTAATTGTTGTATTTGCCTTATTATATCATGACAATTTAGAAAAATAAAATAAAATGAAACTTCCCAGGAAAAATATAGCTAAACCACAAAATCATTTCATACAAAAGTCGTGCTACCAATCTGAACTTAATGTGGCAGCTTGACGTACACAGTGATGTGAGTAGAAGTGTAAGCGAGGCAGAGTGGGATGGCAATGACGGTGGTCTGCAGGCAAGGAAAAGAAGGGGCAAAGCACATGGTCTAGTGTGGGAGAAGTGAGGAAGCAGTGCATGCCAAAATCAGGAGGAGAAGACATCGGGTCTCAGACTTGGAGACAGGAAGATTTAAAATATCTCATCAGGAATAAAGCAACTTTCAACTTCTGCGGAGAAGTTTTCTTATCTCTTTCTACATATTTGCTGCTTTTTTGTATTTCTTTTGCTTAAAGAATGTGTTCACAGCTATTTCTTGGGTACTTTATTTTTAGAGAACTAGGAGTAGGTAGGAATCTCCTTACACTCATATTTCCTGAGTTGCTGTTTAAGGTTTAAGTGTTCAGCTGTGAGCTCTATAGTTTGAAAATTTGCTGCTTTCACATTGCTCTTTTAAAGAAAATCCCATTACTGAAAACAGAGATGCTTGCAAAAATTAGCCAAGGGCTTTAACTATAAGGAGTTGCTGTTTAATATTTCTCTATAAATAGCATTAATCACAGCGTTTCTCTTCTCTAGAGATCAGCTGTTGCATCTGCTTAAGAAATACACACCTTTTAGACAAGAAGCTGAATAAATAAATTTTTATAAAAACTTAAATAGATACATAGTTTTCTATATATGTATTTGGAATATATTCAATACATTCACTTAATATGAAATACGCATATATTTCAAGTCTATATATCAAATATATTTGAAATATATGTATATACATAATATACTAAATATATATATATTTTTCAAATTTGGTATTTAGAGGATCAGACTGACATTACCACAGCAGAGCTTTTAGCCTGTCACAGGACTCCTACATGTTAGAGAGAAGCAGTCCCCTAGGAGTCTATTCAGAATCATTCCTCTAGGGCTTCTTGAAGTTAGAGTACTTTCATGCTAGATGCTTATTCTACAGCTGGTCTTCCAGGAGAAACTGCTACTTAACATTAGTTGCAATGGATGAATCTAAAAATACGAATATTTTCATGCCGCAGGTAGAGCGCTGGCATTTTAGGAAGTAGTCTGACCTCAGCTGATAGGCAGACATATCCAATGACAGTATGCTTAAAGTGGTAAAATAAGTTGTAATGTAAGTTATGTGAGGAATTCCCACAGGTTTTCCACAGTACTTTCCTCTACTTCCAGAACTCATTATCACTAATATTAGTGGGGTGACATCAGGAATAAAAATGTCGCCTAAGAGCATCATTTATTTTGTATCATAAGCAGAGGTTAGCTGTCTATGTCACTAGAAAATGTTCTATTTTACTGGAATCTCCATGACTGTTTTTTAGAAGTTCATTCAAACACAGGGGCAGTTCTTATCTGGACAGCAGTGGGGTACATCCCCAAGGGAACTTCGTAACCCTCAATAAAATCTTACTGTGTTTTGGTTTTCCCCCTTGCTTCCCCCCATCCCCCATGGATGCCCCATCTCAGCACTGAGCCCAGCACCATGAGATACCAGGACAAGACGTAGAAGTACATTGCACTTCCTGGTGGGAATCTTCACCAGCTAAAAAGTGCTGGAGTCACAGTTTGAGTGATATTTGCCTTATTGTGATTAGAATTATTTCACTCTTTCAATCTAAATCCCTATTATTAGAGCTTTTAATACTTGCTTCTGACTTAATTCTTAGCATGTGACTATATGAGGTGTTGAAACATCTGAGCTCACACTGTCTCCTGCTAAACCAGTATGTACAACTGTTGCATATAGCAGAGATTTCTGAAGTAGATGCTATCCTGCCATCTATAGCTTCTTCAGACAGCTTATAGCTGTCAAAGTGGCCTCCTATTAGCAAGGATCAGAGGAGTTCTGGAAAATCATGTAAAATCGCTGAAAATACCAGATTCAGCCACAGCAAAATGTCTATGTTGCACAGCCATGCGGCAGTCCTAAGCAGGAGGTTAAACAGAAACGAAGAGACTAATGTGAATACATCCTCAAAGCCAGGAAAGATCCCAACATATTTACAGCAGAATTAACTCCTGGTTTGGGATTCAGAGGTGACATCTATACCAGCATCAGAAAATATTCCAGGTCTCTAGATCTCTGTATAGAGTCAGTAGACAACCAACTATCAGACTTTGGCATATTTTTGGTCCAGGTCAGGTCCAAAAAATTCATGATTGTTTGAAAGAAGTATGCCTCCTCCACCCCCTCTCCCAATTTGGAGACTAAACTTTAAATTGTTGCTTCCTAAGAGCCTCAGTGACAGAGAATGGTACTTGGCACATTTAATTTGCTAGTATAGATACAGCCAGAGGGTGTATAAAGAGCGTTATCAGAAGTATAGCAGATTTCAGACATCATCTGAACTACTGTGATTCTTTATGCTTATAGGGATTGTAATACACACAGCCAATAATTAAATGTAAGAAAACTTGAAATATGGCTTGAAAGCATTCTACTGATTTATTTAAAAATCTATATATGTTGATTAGAAACCAGAGGAACACAGCTCTAAAGTAAAACAAAGTAAAGCACAGTAATTCTGCAGAGAGTTTATTTTATAGCATTGAAAGTACATATCCCACATATCATGCTCAGATTCTTAAAGATAAGATTTTAATTGTTCTTCAGCCATTAATTATTTCCAACACAAACATAAAGCAATAACAAAACCAGCAATAGGCTTACCAATACTTACAACTTTAATTTTCTGGTAAAGGAAAGTAAGACCATTAGTGAGCTCAGAACATTGCCCCTCTGGAGTAAAATAAAATGGCTTAATATTTTTGGAGCTGCTTAATGCATAGAGCTACTGTATTTTCCCAAATTAAAGTATTTTAATTTCATTGTGTTGAAGAAATAATCCCTCAAGTATTTATAATGCATAGATATATAACAATTGGTATTTTTGTTTAATAGCGCATAGAAAATAAGGATAATGGATTTTTGAAAAGTAGGCTTCAGCAGCTTCAGGGACCTGAGGAGGCAATACATAGCCAAAGCATTCGAATGGCCCCTTAAAATTAGTTTCCTGGTTTATACAAGATGTAATATCCAAGGACATGGTCCACCGATCTTATCTCTCTGTTTTAAGAGCTTGCTATCCATGTTGGTAGATTAACTGTACGTTACAGTCCTTTTTCATTCATAAACACCTCAAAAGAACTCACTCACTGTGATGTTAGAGCAAAAGTGGAAAGGGCAGGAACAGAAGAAAGCATCTTGAAATGTTGGCACAGAAGTAAAAACAATTACAATGTGGAAGCAATTTAAAATTCAAATACAGTACTGGCAATGCAGGTGAAATAAAGACCAGGAAAAAAAAACCCACTGATCTCTTTATGAAGGTGAGAGGAGTCACAAAAAGCAATAGCATAAATATTTTTTTTAAATAAATTGCTGGCTCTGAGACATTTAACTACCTTCAATTAAGTCAGGAAGAACAAGTTATCAGACTGTGCCACAGAAGTTGGCAGATCATTGCATTCCTAACAAGAATAAAGCGTTTGAAAGATCCTGCTTTCATTCCATAAAGCAGGAAAAAGTAAGAAGCATTTGAAATATTTAATATAGATTTTTGTGTTCTTGAGTTAAACATTCAGTTTTGATGAATCCTCAGGCCCCGCTTGGGATCAGATATTAATGGGCCTCGGTAGCCTAAGACTAAGAGGGTGACATTAGAAGAGGTTGATGTAAGTTCACTATACCAGTGAATTAAAAGTCAGAGCAATTCACTCAGCTCGGATGGCATGTTCTGGCACGGCAAAAAGGAGGAGTACGCTGCAGAAGAGAAAATCAGGCTCCCACACAGCCATTTACTCCAGAAAGTGCACAACACACTAACAGTTTAGCCTTTTCAGCAAGAGACAATTAATACAGTAGATGTGGAATAAAACACCGTTTCAGCGTCCTGCCTTTAAATAGAACTGCTGTAAGGAAGATTGCTAAAACGTTCAGACTGGAACAGCATACAAAGAAGCAAAGCGTGAGTTTTCTGGAGAGAGGAAGCAGCACCGCCCAGAACACCAGCAGGCTGCATAAAGATGGCAGCAGCTGCAATCAAGGGAAGTTCTGATCACCAGGAGCGATTTTAGATGCATCAGCATCTGCACTTCTTCACAGAATTTGTTCGGGAAACTTTCAGGGTTGGATATCTCATCTAATTTTAGGCGTATACTTGCTAGACCTCTGCGATGGTCCCCCAAGATACTCAGGCAGTCGGTGTCAGAGAAATAGCTAATCTTGAGAACGTTATTCATTTGACTCCTTCTAAATGCCTGTTTTAAGAAGAGATGAACTCCACCTTAGAAATTACTTTCTTTCCATCTTTGCATCAACTGCGAACGTCCAGATAATCACTCAGATATAGCTTAGGTAAGTTGTGTAACACCAGTCAAATGCATTCTAACTCAGCCATCACAAGACCTCAAACCAGGACACTCATGAAGACAGAAACAAAAGACATACATAGAGAAAAGAAAAATGCGGTTTAAGAGAACAAGCTAAAGTAAATTAAAAGAAAGAAATTGAAAGCCTAAAAATAGAAAGAGGGAAGACAATCCCATAGCAAATAGGTTAGTGAGATCATGCTAAACCCATGACAAAGAAGAAATATCAGAATCTTAAACTCTTTGTGAAAATGCATTCAAGAAATGTCAGATCTATGCTGCAAGTTTGGCAAAGGTTTATTTATGCTGCAGAAATAATAACACCCTGCTTCTGGATTATTATTCCCATTATTTTACAGTAGTTTGTTTCAGGGACCTGAAAAAGCAGCTGTTGCACAAGCAGGACAGTGTGTAATGTTGATATCTTCTAGACGTGGATTCCAACTTTGATAATGACAGGAAATAAATCACAATTAGGTTGTTAACAATGTAAATATTTTGCAAAAGAGGATGGTTTTAAGCTCAGCACAATGGTTGTGTCCATAGCAGCAAGGGAGAAGCAGACCCATGGGGAAAATCTCAGGACCTTGCATTCACCCTATGATCCTTCCAAAGTACTCTTATATAAAAGCATTGAAACTGCTACATAGATTTTGGAGGAAAAATGAGTTTCGGCCACCTGATATAGACTATGGTTGCTGGATCATTAATCTTGCATGCTATTTATGTAATATTGACTGTGAAAGATACTGTCATACATCTAGCTGTGATCACGCATTTGTCTTGATAATAAATAGACAGTAGTACACGTATACACTGCATATATGAATAGAAAAGTGTAGGCTTCAATCTTTCTTTCATGAGAGGTATCCTTATGATTGAGAGGTGATTTTGCATTACTAAGGCTATGTTCTGCTATCTGCTACAGAATAACTTAACTCTGTGCTTCTGAGCAAACAGCTGGGGCTGTCCTCCCCACCGCGCACCGGCGAGTAAGTGAGCAACTGTGCGAGCGTGCCAGTGAGGCGCGTGAGTGCGGCAGTGCGCGCGCTGCATGAGTGGCTGCCTGATACTAACAAAAGCAGCTTGATTTTATTAATAACAGCTTAATGACTAAAGGGGGTTCTGAGAAACTCTGTGTTTTCCCCTGACTCAATCCGTTATCAGAGAAGGGAGATTACAATGGTCTGTCCAAACTACCTTTA
Organism: Anarhynchus alexandrinus; assembly: GCA_008711295.1. Lineage (NCBI taxonomy): Eukaryota > Metazoa > Chordata > Aves > Charadriiformes > Charadriidae > Anarhynchus > Anarhynchus alexandrinus. The sequence goes on from VUYV01000024.1 coordinate 7,426,944, forward strand.
GCTATCTCAAAGCAACCACCTAGAGTCCCTGCAAACAGCAGACAAACATATCAATGTCTAATGAGTTTCACACCTTTGAAAGCTGCCCGGCAGAAAAGGACCTGGGGGTGTTGGTCAACGGCCGGCTGAATATAAACCAGTAGTATGCCCAGCTGGCCAAGAAGGCCAACAGCATCCTGGCCTGTATCAGAAATAGTGTGGTGAGCAGGACTAAGGAAGTGCTCGTCCCCCTGTACTCAGCACTGGTGAGGCCCCACCTCCGATATTGTGTTCAGTTTTGGGCCCCTCACTACAAGAAAGACACTGAGGTGCTGGAGCGTGTCCAGAGAAGGGCAACGAAGCTGGTGAGGGGTCTGGAGCACAAGTCTTATGAGGAGCGGCTGAGGGAACTGGGGTTGTTTAGTCTGGAGAAAAGGAGGCTGAGGGGAGACCTTATCGCTCTCTACAACTACCTGAAAGGAGGTTGTAGTGAGGTGGATGTCAGTCTCTTCTCCCAAGTTACAGGCAATGGGACAAGAGGAAATGGCTTCAAGCTGCACCAGAGGATGTTTAGGATGGATATTAGGAAAAAGTTCTTCACCGAACGGCCTGTTAAGCATTGGAACAGGCTGCCCAGGGAAGTGGTGGAGTCGCCATCCCTGGACGTATTTAAAAGACGGGTAGACATGCTTGGGGACATGGTTTAGTGGTAGTTCTGGCAGTGTTAGGTTGATGGTCGGACTCAATGATCATAAAGGCCCCTTCCAACCTAGACAATTCTATGATTCTATGATTCTGTGGAACATATCAGTTTGTCTTTTTCTCCTTTGACTATGAAGAAACCTTAGATAGGCCTGGAATAGGTACCAAGCTTTTAGATGGTTGAAGCAGGATGAAACTTTGCCACAGTGAGGTTACTTCCTCTACCCTGGAGATGTATGTATATCACACATACAAGCATTACATCCAAAAATTGCTTCTTAGGGAGTTACAAAACTTAGACAATTTGATATTCCCCTGCGCACTGATAAAGAATGAAGGAAGTTTTATTAAATGCGAGTCCTATTGTGAAACAGTTAATGCTCTAAAATTAGAAATCTTGAGCACCCCAAACTGCTTAGTTGTACGTAAACCTCTGCGAATAAGTCAATTTAGAGAATAACATTTCAGTTATACATAAAGATATATGACTTCATGCCTGGATTTTAAAATCCTTTTGACTAATTAGAGACACAATACAACCATGAACATAGCCAAAAATATCAGGTGAAACAGTCACATCGAGTTATACTCACCTTTGAATATTGAATATGCTTTGAACCTTCAAACTTTTGACACTGATGTTGAAATTTGCATCTCTTAGTAGTTCCAGTCAAACATAACATTAAAAGGTGCCATGAAATTGGATAGCTTGGCAACCTGTAAATCATGGACTATAAACCTTCGCTCCGTTTCTTCTCTTTTGGGTCTAATAATACACATTTGAACTAAATAGCACTTGTATTTTACTACTCAGTGGTTCTAATCTGATACTTATAAACTAACTTTGTGACTATTTTTTTTCATGATGAGGACCAATAAGAGATTAGAGCAAGCTGGTGGACAGAGACGGTAGAGAACAGCTAAACATTTTGAAAGTAACCAGGAGATAGTGCTTGTGTATTTCTTTCAAGCCTATCAAGTTCAGAGTTAGTGGTTTTTTTTTTTAAATAAATCTTTCGATGTGATTTTATTTAGTATATCAGCTATAGCAGAAGGGAACTAAATTCAGTGAGTGATGGGTCTGTTGCAGTCCTAAGAATAGCCATAAAGAGCAGTCACATTTAAAAATAAACAGAAAAAAAATATTAATGTACTCTCTGATGGGTGCATTTTTTCATTGTATTTAAGAGTTCTTGAGTTCCAAATATTTAAATAGATTATCTCAAAAAAATTTGTCATTTCCTAATTATGTCCAAAATATCAGCAAAAGAATTAACTTACAATCTCAATATTCCTAAAGTCTTTACATTTCTTGGACTGCTGTTTCTTGTGTTCCATTACCTGTTTTCCCCAAAGGTCACCTATGAGCCTGTTTACTTTCATGGGATTACAAATACAGTCTGGTCACAGAGCTGCAGTAGCTACATCTCATCTTTCTTTCCTAATTCATTCTATTTTCCTCTTCTTGGCATATTCTCTGGGGATTTCATGCTTCCTCTTGCTGTATCACCATTATAAAACTAAAAAACGCAGGTTTTTCACAGTGCTAATCTTACTTTCCTCATTTTTTCTTAAACCTTGTAGTATCCTGAGCATTACTACAGTGTCCCTAGCTCTGAGTGTGAGCCAGTGTGACAAAGAGGAATAATCTCTTGCGTGGTACCTATCCTAGCATGAGTAAAGGCATCCTGTTGCTGGGACACTGAGGTTAAAATGAATTCACATTGATAGTGCTTTATGATTACTGTTTTTAGGTTATTTTGGTGATTTATTTATTGTTTCTGCTTCTCTGTTTCCTCTATTTATGATGATTATCTCTACATGAAAATGTTTCCTTACATAAAACATTGAAATATTTGACCTTGTTATCTTTTTTAAACTAATCCTGTATTTAAATCACTTCCTTAAATAAAATTTTATATTAATTTCAGATCATAATATTCTCCTTATCTATTCAAATATTCTGTTACAGTAGGCGTTAGAGTTTTACAAGTTACAGACACTACTTAATCCGTTAAGAAATTATTTCATTAGCCTTCTGATGTATTTTACATAGGGAGGAGCTGATACCCCCACGATTAAGAGTTTCACCTTTGCCTTAAACGCGTTAGAGCTAATTTTGTAGACAGTTTCCTCTGTGATCCAGCCCTCTATATCAGCACAGATGCCTGAAAAGGTTAGTGCTTGCAATCACTTCAGTTTGATAACTGATTCATATAAATGCATATGTTATGTGTGTTGAGACAGAAGCAGCTTTAGTAGGAAAATGCAAACCCCTTGGAATGTCGGTTTGTGCTTCAGCAGGAAAAAAACCTGCTAAGAGCCCCAGGCATGTTACTAACCTGCGGGCAGTCATCTTTGTTTGCTACAGGGTTGGATTACAGGTCAGGAATATAAAGGCTGCTTTTTTTTTCTATTCCCACTCCAGGTGTACAAAGCTGCCATAAACCCAGCTGAGGTTATGTTGAAGGATTATCTGGGAATGGTCTTGTAGTACCATGTAGTAGCTTCTGCACAAGATCTTTGTGATTTTTATCGGTCATGTGGACAATAAAAAACAAGATAAGGATAGCACCCCTTTAACTTTAGCTAATGTCACATTATAATGCATTGAGGACAGCTGTTTTTTTGACAGTGATTTTTCAGATAATATGTAAACTATATGAATATTTTTTCCAGTGAAATTATCATTTTAATGTCTGTTACAAGGCTTGGGTACACTTCACAACTTTTTTTATCCCTCTGTTTAACCTTAGGGAAATTGCCACGTGTCTAAATTCCAAAAATGCATAAGTCTTTCACTATTAATGGACTTCTTATCCTAAGTCAATTAAGAGCTTATTGAAAGTTCTGTCTGCCAAGACTTTTCCCTCCAAGTCTGTCTGCCTTTTCTTTCTGTTTCAAGGGCAGCATTTTCCCATATGATGTGTATTAAAATAAGTCTGTGTATAGGATCAGGAGCTTTTATACACTACCATAACACAAATAATTTTTAAAAAATCTTAATATCCAGATTGGTCAAAGTTACATTGTGGAAAGTCTCTGTACTTAGAGCTGAATATAGCTCTGATTACAAAAGATAAAATTGAACTCCTCCCACACTTCTAATAACAAAGGTATTCATTCTCTTACTGTAAGCATTGCCCCTAACAGGACTTTAAAAATTAGAATGACAAAACATCATTATATAATTTAGTAAATATCAGCACATTATTCAAAACCGACATGCAAAAATTTTCACTGAGTATTCAGCACAGAAGGCGTCAATGGCTTCCACATTTAAGGTCTTCGACTTTTCTAATACACTTCATATATTCACATATGTTCTCATTCATTCCAGAACTCATTTGTTAAGCACTTCCTGTCCTTGAAAAAGTAATGAGCACATCTAAAGCAGTTTGAACAAGTCACACATCCAAACAGCTACTTGAAATTTTTGTGTGCTTTTGCTGAAATATTTCAAATGTCTTAGAACACCAGTTGCACATGAAAAATTAATTCCAGTCAAGATACATCAAAGAATGAAAAGTTTTGAAACAGAAGTCTTGCCAAATAAAACTATTGAGAGGAAACACTTACTAATTAAAAACTCTCATTAGTGCTGTGGTTTCTTCATTATTTTCTGCCCTTGCCTTTGCATCAGATATCACTACAGTATATTTTGAATAGTGTCTCAAGACCACACTTGGTATCACAGCATACATGTAGTTTTGAAGGAAGCCTACATTCAGGGCAGAGACTTCAGATCAATTTCTTAATGTAACAGAGAAAGAATACCTGGATTCACACAATTTATCTGAAATAGGTGCCCAGCCTTGCCTTGTGTGGGCATCCTTGCAGACAGATGTCAAGCTGGGAGGCATCTTCAGGAAGGGCCCGGGCCCCCATGCCATAAACAGAGAAACTATTTCCACTGAGCAAAGGGCCACAAGAACAGTTCTCATCCACAGGACTCCCAAATTGTTCAAGAAGGGAAGGGAGCAGAACGACAGCTCTGAGGGTTTTGAGGCTTCCTGGGGAGAAAAGACCTTACACTCTGCATTGCAGTCAGTGGATTTTCTTTGACAAATGCTACCAACAGCAGGACTCCTGCTGAAGCTTTTCCTCAAATCTGTGCACCTGCAGAATACACTTCATTATGCAGCATAGAAGATACCTTTCATATATTACAAACTTAGCAAAAATGTACAAAGTAAACCCATTGTACATACCCAGTATGGGATTTGTGAACTCTCACAGCTTGGTCAACTCAAAGCAAAATGTTTACCAGAACATGCAGAGGCACTTTTCCACAGCAAGAGGTCTTTCCGTGCCAAGTTTCAGCACTTGATATTAACAGCAGTGGAAGTGGTTCTGTTAAAAAATTGCAACTATTTCTGTTTGTTGGTCGATTTTACTTTGTTTTTTAGTGTGAGAGAAACATATTTCACTCTTCTTTTTCACCATGTTCTAAAAATTGGTTAATTTATGTTTGAAGAGAAAGAACAAGCCTGTGGGAAGAGATTAGGTCTAGGAAACTGTTCTTCAAAGTTTGAAGTTTAGGAAAGTGATGGGCAAGTGAAATATGTGCTTTGAGACTATATTGCAGTTACTGCTTTCTGCAGTGAAAAATCCATTTTCAGCAGACCTTTTGGAAGCACGTTAAAATTCTGAAAGTGTAAGAAAATCCATGGATCTTACTTCTTTTATTTAATTTTCAAATCATCAGAATTTATTTGAATATTTTGATCTTGATTGACTTACAGCATATCCCTGCACTTTGAGGGATCTAAACACAAAGGGGTTGGATTCTTGGTTTATTCAGGGCACACTGGGGAATCTGCGCACAGAAGGTCAGATATTACAGATGCTGTTTACTTGAGCCTCTGTGTACCAAAGGGGAAAAGTAAACTCCCAGCAAATCTTCTCACACACAGAAACATATATTTTTGCTACACTGGAGAGCAGGTTTAAAGTAGAGGAAAACAGAGACGGTTTTTAGTTGGGTGACTGCTTTTACAAGATTTAACTAATTCTAAATCCACCAAATGAGATAGATTTAAGATGACTGTAAGTCCGCAGATATAGGGGCCTAAAATTCTTGTCACTGACGGATAGTATGTTCATCGTTAAGCATCCCTGCTTGTAATAACACTGAGAAAAATGTTATTATGCTGCCAAAAAGATGTAGTATTATCAGCAGTAGCAGAAGCAGAGAAAACATCCCATGTAAAAAGGAAAAAAAAACAAAACCCAAAACCCTGGTGTTTTCAACTTCCTTTCTCCCCTACAAAAATGACAGTGTTTTTTAAAAGGTATTTTGCCACAGTGAAATATTGCAAGGCTCAGAGATTGCACATACATTCTCTTTTTTAGTGTCACTTTTACTCATTGCTAAAATTATAGTTATGATTTTACCTGCATGTGTCAAGGTGCCATGCATTCCCCAAGGATGGAGAGGAGAAAGTCTTTGGAGGAGCTGCAACTCTCTTTGTCAGCTCCCCTGGCCAGGCAATGGGAGCTAGATGGGGTAGTATCTCCATACAAAATACCTGCCTAAATAACAAAAGCAATCTTGCTTTGGGTGTTTATTCAGCTATGCTGCCTAATACGATAACAAATCATGGTGGGTTTTTTTATAATATCCAGATTATTTTAATCCTACATAATTTCGTGGCCTATTTGTAAATTTCTATAAGACATATTATTTTAAGTTTATTCAAATTAATACACTATTTCAGCTGAGGCAGAATGTGGAAAATGGAATAACAATGACTGGTCGTTACATTTTAAATCTAAATTGCAAGTCACACTGAACTGTGAAAATGTCAGCAAACAAACACAGAGGTCCAAAAGTATTTTTTTAAAATAACACTGGAATTTTGAAGGAAGAACAGTCTTTTCATACTTTCTTTACCATGAAAGGTCTATTTCAAGATAAATAGTAGAGAAATCATAAGAAATTTTAATATTAATGCAAAATGCATTACCCGTAACATTACACCTACACTGGGTTTCCAAACACAGCTCCTGGAAGGGTTTTTACAACCAACATTAGCAATTGCTCAAAACAGTAATAGCACAAATTAGACACAACACCTCACAATTCAAAACACAATTTGCAGATTGGAACAGAGATACTATAAATGGTACACACAAAACTGGGTGTGGTGGGTTGACCCTGGCTGGGCACAAGGTGCCCACCAAAGCTGCTCTATCATTCCCCCTCCTCAGCTGGGCAGGGGAGAGAAAATATAACAAAAGGCTCCTGGGTCAAGGACAGGGAGATCACTCACCAATTTCCATCACAGGCAAAAAACCTCAACTTGGGGAAAATGGATTGAATTTATTACTACTCAAATTGGAGTAAGATAATGAGAAAATAAAACCAAATCTTAAAAAAACAGTTTCCCCCACCCCTCCCTTCTTCCCGTGCTCAAGTTCCCTCCCCATTTCTCTGCCTTCTCCCCCTCAGCCACACAGGGGGACGGGGAATGGGGGTTGCGATCAGTTCATCACACGTTGTCTCTGCCGCTCCTTCCTCCTCAGGGGGAGGACTCCTCACACCTTTCTCCTGCTCCAGCATGGGGTCCCTCCCACAGAAGACAGTCCTCCATGAACTTGTCCAACATGAGTCCTTCCCACAGGCTACAGTTCTACATGAACTGCTCCAGCGGGGGTCCCTTCCATGGGGTCACAAGTCCTGCCAGCAAACCTGCTCCACCATGGGCTCCTCTCCACGGGTCCAGAGGTACTACCAGGAGCCTGCTCCAGCGTGGGCTCTCCATGGGGTCACAGCCTCATTTGGGCATCCACCTGCTCTGGTGTGGGGTCCTCCATGGGCTGCAGGTGGATATCTGCTCCACCATGGACCTCCATGGGCTGCAGGGGTACAGCCTGCCTCACCATGGTCTTCACCACAGGCTGCAAGGGAGTCTCTGCAGGGGAGTTTTCTCTCACATGTTCTCACTCCTCTCTCCAGCTGCAGATGTGCAGGTGGATTTTTTTCCATTTCTTAAATATGTTATCCCAGAGGCACTATCACCGACACTCATGGGCTCAGCCTTGGCCACCAGCAGGTCTATCTTGGAGTTGGCTGACATTGGCTCTGTTGGACATGGAGGAAGCTTCTGCCATATACTCGTAGAAACCACCCCTGTAGCCCCCCAGCTACCAAACACTGACCATGCAAAACCAATAAAAGGCTTGCAAATTACAGACTACTTTTGAAAATTTGGCCCATTCCAAAACCTGATCATAGTGAACTAACTTGAAGAATTTTAGTAGAATGCTCTAATACTATTGGTTTCTGATATTGAAGGAAAATATCAGATTCCCCCAAACATTTTAAAGTAAAGAGAGCAGCAGCTGATCATTGGCTTCAGATTTTACTTTTTAATTCTTAGTGACCTCAGGGAGGCAAAAGTTGGATCCTTTGACAAACGGGAACAGCTTTGAATACAAAAAACAAAAGTGGGTTAGGGAAAAAAACCAATAATTTTAGTTGTAATTTGCTTTGAAGCTCTTGGACTTAAATGACCCTGAAATACAAGCCACACAAAACCTCATGAACCAGGTTACCATACTAAATGTGTTCGAACTAGGGTTGAGCTCTCATGCTATGATACAATCGAGAAATACACTTGACTATGCTAGATGTCTTTACATTAAAGGAAAAGTGGGGGTTTTGGGGGTTTTGTTTTTTTTTTTTAGCAAAAGCATCTGACCTTTCTATAAGATGACCATCTTGATGTTGTGTCTTGAACTTTCTTTAAGGATACACTGAGGCCACTCTTGTGCTATATAGAATACACTTTCGAGATTAAAGTTATACTCAGTATTTCATAGTTTTCCTTAGTTTAAAACTAAACAAATGCTTTTTGAGCATATTAAATCACTTGGCATAGGTTGGCATCAAGTCATTTGGGTAAAATATTTACCTAATAGATTATAATGAAAGCACTAATTATTCTATATTTCTGTAAGGCAAACTGTTTCTTTCTGGAAAAGCTTCAAAATTCTGACCTAGTGAGGCATTTCTGTCAGGCACTAAAAATTAACATACGAATTTACTGAACCGCTAGCAAACTTTGATGTTTTAATTCTTACTGCTATGAAATGGGATGATCTTTTATTTCAGGAGTAATCTTTGATGTTGGCAGTTACACAAATAAATTAGGAAAATCCCAGTGACAGGAAAAGTATTGATGAATTACTGCATTGCACGAATAGATTCTTAAAATGCAGATGACTGACTGACTACAAATAGATGTATGGTTCATGTAAATCCCTGCTAAATTAACCTGGACAGATACGTTGCCTAATCAGTACCCTATACCTACTGCATAGATGTATGGAGAAGTAGTTTTACTGACATAGTTCTTTAGGAGGTGACTTATCATTTCTTCAGAGTGATGATATCTGTTTCATTCAGTGTGTTACCATATTTTATCACCTCCCTGGAGGTGTTCAAGGCCAGGCTGGACGTGGCCTTGGGCAACCTGGTCTAGTGGGAGGTGTCCCTGCCTATGGCAGGGGGGTTGGAGCTCAATGATCTTCAATGTCTTTTCCAACGTAAACCATTCTATGATTCTATGATTTTTAAACTTGTATATAACAAAATGCAGGTTGCAGATAATATAGAACAGAGTAGCAAGATTGTTCAAAATCTTTTTCTATTGGGTGGTTAAAAGTCATAGCCCAGCACATTGACTTGGCCTCCAGCATTTTCATTAAATTGCCTAATATTTATAACCCTTAAGTAACAGAATCAGTCCATCTGACTCTTCCTACAAAACACTGCAAAACTGGAGATGGCTTACGGTCAAATGCTGTAATGGTGAGAGGACAGAAGGCAACGCCCTCCGCTCTGGAATTTGCTTCCTAGGCAAGAGGAGAGCACAAATTTGGCTTTTTCATCATTCAGTTTCAGACAAGCTTAGAAGTTTACTAATGTATTTTATATTCTTCAAAGATCTTTGCACTGAAATGATATTGACCACAAATTCTTAGTTCTCATTGATGTGCTGCTCACCACACTGAGCTGTTCTTGTGGATATTTCCTTCCTACCTTAGAGGAAAGCCCTAAGCAAATTGCAAGATCTTTTGATACTTCCTAAGTAGAGAGCTGGAAGAAAAAAGATATATCTACATTAGAGGTTTAGTTTGGATTCCCTTTTGAAGTGAATCTTCTGACTTATCATGCTTGACTCAGCACTGTGGAGTTGTCTCAGAGTGCTTAAACTGCTTTCGGGTATTCATCCAGGAATACATACAATCGTATAATGGTTAGAGTTGGAAGGGACCTTAAAGATCACCTAGTTTCAACCCCCTTGCCATGGGCAGGGACACCTCCAACTAGACCAGGTTGCTCGAAGCCCCATCCAACCTGGCCTTGAATACGTCTAGGGATGGGGCATCCACAGCTTCTCTGGACAACCTGTTCCTGTGTCTTTACACCCTCACAGTAAAGAATTTCTTCCTAGTGCTTAATCTAAATCTACCCTCTTTCAGTTTAAAACTGTTACTTCTCATCCTATCACTACACTCCTTGATAAAGAGCCCCTCCCCGTCTTTCCTGTAGGCCTCCTTTAAGTACTGGAAGGCTGCTATAAGGTCTATCTGCAGCCTTCTCTTCTCCAGGCTCAACAATGCCAACTCTCTCTGCCTGCCTTCACAGGAGAAGTGCTCCAACCTTCTGATCATCTTTGTGGCCCTCCTCTGAACCTGCTCCAACAGGCCCATGTCCTTCTCATGTTGGGGGCTCCAGAGCTGGATGCAGTACTCCAGGCGGGGTCTCACCAGAGCGGAGTAGAGGGGAAGAATCACCTCCCTCGCCCTGCTGGCCACACTTCTTTTGATGCAGCCCAGGATACAGTTAGCTTTTTGGCTGCGAGCACGCATTGCTGGCTCATGTTGAGCTTCTCATCAACCAACACCCACAAGTCCTTCTCCTCACAGCTGTTCTCAATCCATTCTCCCAGCTTGTATTTGTGTTTGGGATAGCCCTGACCCAGGTGCAGGACCTTGCACTTGGCCTTGTTGAACTTCATGAGGTTGGCTTGGGCCCACCTCTTCAGCCTGTCCAGGTCCCGCTTGATGGCATCCCTTCCCTCCATTGTGTCAACTGCTCCACACAGCTTAATGTCATTGGCAAACTTGCTGAGGGTGCACTCAATCCCAACATCCATGTCACCAACAAAGATGTTGAACAGCACCAGTCCCAGTACTGACCCTTGAGGAACACCACTTGTCACTGGTCTGCATTTGGACATCAAGCCATTGACTGCAACTCTTGCAGTGCAGCCATCCAGCCAATTCTTTATCCACTGAGTGGTCCATTTGTCAAATCCATGCCTCTCCAATTTACAGACCAGGATGTCATGCAGAACAGTGTCAAAGACTTTGCACAAGTCCAGGGAGATGATGTCAGTTGCTCTCCCCTTATCTACCAATGCTGTAACCCCACTGTAGAATGCCACTAAATTTGTCAGGCACGATTTACCCTTAGTGAAGCCATGTTGGCTGTTACCAATCACCTCTTTATTTTCAATGTGCCTTAGCAGAGTTCCCAGGAGGATCTGCTCCATCATCTTGCCAGGCACCGAGGTGAAACTGACTGGCCTGTAGTTCCCTGGGTCTTCCCTTTTTCCCTTTTTCCCTTTTTAAAAATGGGGGTTATGTTTCCCCTTTTCCAGTCAGCAGGAACCTCACCAGACTGCCACAGCTTTTCGAATATCGTGGATAGTGGCTTAGCAATTTCATCTGCCAGTTCCCTCAGGACCTGTGGATGCATCTCATCAGGTCCCATGGACTTGTGCCCCTTGGGTTCCTCAGATGGTCTCGAACCTGGTCTTCTCCTACAGTGGGCGGTTCTTTATTCTCCCAGTCCCTTCCTTTTCTTTCTGCGACTTGGGCGGTGTGGCTAGAGCACTTGCCGGTGAAGTCTGCAGCAAAAAACTCATTGAGTACCTCAGCCTTCTCCATATCCCAGGTAACCAGGTCTCCCATTTCGTTCTGGAGAGGGCCCATATTTTGCCTAGTCTTCCTTTTATCACCGACATACCTATGGAAGCTCTTCTTGTTGTCGTTAATGTCCCTGGCCAGATTTAATTCTGTCAGGGCTTTAGCTTTCCTAACCTGATCCCTGGCTGTTCACACAATTTCTCTGTAATCCTCCCAGGCTACCTGTCCTTGCTTCCACCCTCTGTAGGCTTCCTTTTTCTGTTTGAAATTTTCCAGGAGCTCCTTGTCCATCCATGCAGGCCTCTTGGTGTTTTTGCCTGACTTCCTCTTTTTTGGGATGCATCGCTCCTGAGCTTGGAGGAGGTGATCCTTGAATATAACCAGCTTTCTTGGGCCCCTCTTCTCTCCAGGGCTTTATCCCATGGTATTCTACCAAGCAGATCCCTGAAAAGACCAAAGTCTGCTCTCCTGAAGTCCAGGGTAGTGAGCTTGCTGTGCTCCCTCCTCACTGTCCTAAGGATCCTGAACTCTACCATTTCACGGCCACTGCAGCGAAAGCTGCCCTTGAGCTTCCCATTCCCCACCAGCCCCTCCTTGTTGTTGAGAGCAAGGTCCAGCATGGCACCTCTCCTCATTGGCTGCTCTGTCACTTGGAGAAGGAAGTTATCATCAACGCATTCTAGGAGCCTCTTGGACTGCTTCTGCCCTACTGTGTTGTCTCTCCAAAAGATATCGGGGTGGCTGAAACCCCCTGTGAGGACCAGGGCTTGTGAATGTGAGGCTGCTCCTATCTGTCTATAGAGGTCCTCATGTGCTTTGTCTTCTTGGTCAGGTGGCCTGTAGCAGACCCCCACTGTAACATCACCTTTCCCTGCTCTCCCATTAATACTGATCCATAAACTTTTGGTCAGCCCCTCATCCATCCCCAGGTGGAGCTCCATGCACTCCAGCTGGTCCTTGACATAGAGAGTGACACCCCCTCCTTGTCTCCCCTGCCTGTCCTTGCTGAAGAGCCTGTACCCTTCCATTCCTATGCTCCAGTCATAGGAGCCATCCCACCGTGTCTCCGTGATGCCAATAAGATCATAGCCCTGTAGGTGTGAGCACGTCTCTAACTCCTCTTGCTTATTCCCCATGCTATGTGTGTTTGCATAGAGGCATTTAAGTTGTGCCCCCGATGAAGCTGACTTACTGGCTGGAGTGCCTTGTATTCCTTTGTGCTGCATGATGATGTGTTGGCTGCAAATAAATGGAAAGGTGCTCTGCATCTGCTGGAGCATTCAGCTCAGGAGACCAGACAAAAATTACTCTCCTTGAAACATGTATTGTGTAAGCATAAGGTCCTCACACCTGTCCTCTATTTCTGCACCATATTTTTGGACCACACTAATTACATTACCGCTTGTGTAGTCATAGCTGGTAAATTCAAAGGGCGATGGAATATTAGAGGATATTTTGGGTGGGTTGTTTGTATTTTATTTGCAGCATTTCAAATCTTCTCTTTCCTGGGACATACTCAGAAAATTTGTCTCAATTTTCAATCTATGCGGGATTTACCAGCAATACTGGCTTTGGAGATTCTCTGTTCCATCCGCTTCCCTAGCAGCTCATTCCCCTTTCCTAGGTAATTTTTAACATTGATTTCTTCAGGGATGCGGTCTACAGCAATACAAACAAAATTACTTTGGCACAAGCCAAGGGCTAGCACACACAGGATGGATGTGGAAGTTTCTTAATTAAGTGCTATCATCAAATGGCTCTCATCGTGGAACTATGGACTTATGTATCACAGCTATTAAAACTAAAAATGTTTTCTCACCTTGCAAAACTTTTCTTTTCAGATTTGGTACATATACAGGATACACACCCAAAATAAATAGATTGCTTCTTCACTTTTGAATGAATCATATGACTTTACCTAGTAATTCATCCCATTTAATATTATTTTGTTACTCCTAAATTTTAAACAGCCTAAGATAATGTCTTTTCTCTTTACATAAACTACTATTGGTTTTTTTTTGCTATTCTCCCACAAATGTAAAATTGCAGGCACTGCCTCAGAGCAGATTAATTTCTGTACTAGTTAATGTAATAAGTGTCTTGACCTAATTCCATTAAATATGTCCTGAAGTTAGTTTTATTCCTCAAAATTCCTAGTTTATTTATGCCAATAATAGTCCTCTAACAAAAAATAAGCCCACTGACACTTAAGAAGTCAATGAAACTTTTCTAAGTGAGATTTCTTCATTATACTTTGCTCTCCTTGCATTGCAGTGTTATTTCCTCAGCCCTCCCTTGGAATTTAGAATCACATTTAAATATGTCATCATAAATTAAATCAGAAACTTTGTTGTGACTGCATGTATCTTTTTAAAAAAAAAAAAAGAGGTGTTTTTTTTTCTTCACCATGTATTGAGTTTTCTTTTTTCTCATAGGGGAATTCTGCTGTAACTGATGGCTGTCTATGAGTGACAAATGACACACACTGAAATCTTATACATGATAGACAAAAAAATTCAATTCCAAATTAAATTTTATTCCTCTTTTATTACTGTGTATTACTACCTGAATTGGAGCTTCTTTTCTTATTCTTCTTTGTGGGAGCATAGAACTGAATTTCACTTTGGCACTTTGAAAGTGACCAAGCTATACATGGTTCAAGTCTCTGGGTAGATCTTCCTGAACTATTTAGTAGAATCATAGAATCATAGAATGGTTTAGGTTGGAAAGGACCTTGAAGATCATCGAGTTCCAACCCCCCTGCCATAGGCAGGGACACCTCCCACTAGACCAGGTTGCCCAAGGCCACGTCCAGCCTGGCCTTGAACACCTCCAGGGATGGGGACTCAACAACCTCTCTGGGCAACCTATTCCAGTGCCTCACCAACCTGTTCCAGTGCCTCACCAGTAACGCAGATTGTTTCCAGAGTTCTACAGTTCCTCAAAAATAATATTATAATACTTCTTTTTTTAATTCAGATTCCTCTTTTTGGATACTGTTTTCCTCTGGGTGTAATTAACAGTAGTATCTTTGGGGCCAAAAACACATCTGAGCTTTTGAAAAACACTCCTTTGTATTTCCATCACAATGATAATGCAGGTAAACATATCACTGCATTCATTTTTAAATATTGCAATAGAAGACTAAAGCAGTTCCTTAATTTATAGAACCTAAAATAGAATATTTCACTTTCAAAGGAGAAGAAAAAAAATTAAATAGAATGAAGCAAGTAAACAAACAAACAAAAGTGCTGTCAACATTTTTGTGGCAGTATTTTTTCTGCTTACTATACAAACAGCAATCCATACAATCCCCTTTCATTCTTCAGCAGAGAAATTCTTAGTCAAAAAGAACCTTATTTATATTAATTCCCTTTTGCCCAAATTATCCTCCTGCATAAAACATTAAAAATGGCTTTTGTCCTTGATGAGTTGAGAATTCTTCAGCTCTGTGATTTCCTGTTTACAGTGTATGGCCTATCCATATATATTGAATCGGACTGAATTTCAGACCCACCTAAACCTATAAATTCCAATTGGTATCAAAGTAGAAGGAGGCTAACAATTGGTAAGAGGCCACAAAAGTGGATGATGATTTCAAGAAGAATTAGAAGAATTCAAGGTCCTGAGTGATCAATTAAAGTATATATAAAACATGAGATAATAATTATATGCAGGTTGTTTTAACTAAATGATTGTCTCTTGCTTAATAAAAACTACACCTGAGTGTGTGGAGAAGAGGCCACTGACTCGATCAGAATAGCGACAGCATTTTTACACAAAGTATGACATTTACAGCTGGATCTTCGTCTCACTGAAGCTCACTGCAAACTCCCTTGGACATAAGTGTTAATAAGAACTCAGAGTAAACAGCTCACCTCTGACAGAAAGAGTAGCAATTGAATCAGTGGCTATTTTTATGTATTGTCTTTCAGTATATTAAAACAAAATTGCTAAGAAAATCTGAAGGAACCAAATGGAACAGATCTGTTATTGAATATGCAAATTTCATAAAGGGAATCACAGAAAGAGGGGAGAAAAAAAGTAACAGGACTATAGGCACGGTTCTGTATATTGATTAAATTCAGAACTTCTGCTGTGATATGCACTCGCAATTGTGTCTAAGCCCTGCCTCTGCTATTTAAATCCCACCTGGGATCTAGAAAACCCATACGGTTTTATATTCCCCATACAGGGTATCTGTGTAGTTGCAGCATGTTGGATACAGGTCTAGCACTTGAAATGGTAAAAGTCTGAGAACATCATCTCGTATAAAATACTCTGAATTTGAGAGGGCTCTTTCTTCCCCTGATACTCTACCAAAGTTATTTCTACTTTATATAGTTCTGGTTGAAACTGGGGTACTAAGATCATTTGGGACATACTGGGCCATACATGATTTTTAATGCAATTAAACCAGATGCCACCTTGCTTGCACGCAAATTTATTTTGGTAGCTCCACACACACCCCCCCAATTACTATTACATTTCAGTGCCTTCAATTGGCACCCAGCTTTTTAGCCTTTACCTTACTTTAGAGAAAAAGCCTGTTCTCCAGGAAAAAAAGCCTCCTCCCACCCCCAAAACCGGGACTGAACAGGGTCATCTGTGTGTGCCTGTGTAAGTGTATGTATGAGACAGAGTGAATCTCCCAGAAGCTTCTTTAGAAACACTGATCCATCTGGGGTTTATTTCCTTTTCTGTAAGGTGGAAAGGGTGGTTATCCCCTTGAGCTTTATTCCCCCTTTGTACATTTTATCCCCTCTGTAGAGCTATAGGGTTTCATTTCTTACCTCTTTGAGCTTTGTTGGCTCCTCTATAAATTCAGAGCTGCTCTCCTCTAGGGAAGAAGCAGAAGACTCTGCTCCTTGGCCAAGGACTTTTAAAAGGGATTCATCTGATTACTCCTCCTCATCAATGAAACAGAGCCTTCCCACAGCTCGCTCTCTGCTCTCTCTCAAATTTTCAGCAAGTCCTTAAAGGTTTGCCTACATTGCCTTCATACTCCACCACTTTGTTGCATTAAACCACAAGCAATTTATTTTGGCTTAACAGAACACTCGTCATATGCAGAGCCATGAATCTATTAGCAGTCTAATTAGTGTCTTGGCAGCCTAATACAACAAAGACATATATTAATCCAGTTACAATGATACTAACACATGTATGCCAAATTATCCAATTATTGCTAATCCCCATTAATTTTATTCTTTCAGTTATATGCTGACTTTCTGCAATCTAACCCTATCTCTTAGTGTTAGTAACACCCTTCCCATGACCTTCGGGATCCTAAAATTGACACCTCCAGAAGAGGAAGGGTTTGCACTGAGTCACCACTGACCCGAGTTCTCTGCTGGGAAGGGTCTGCTCTCGCTTTTCTCTCTGCACTTGGGTCTGCTTAGGGTTATTCTTATCCAGGTCTGTTTGACCACCCTGACTCTCCGTATTCCCCTCAGGTTAGTCACACAGCGACCACTTACTTTTTCATCGCTATACTTACTGAGACCATACAACTGCAGAGTCAGTGTTAAGCTAAAGCAAAACCAAGTTGGGCAATAGCCTCCTAACTCCTATGCCATTTTGCTGTTACAGACCCATAATTGCCCAAGACAACTTCTGAAAAGCCCTGAAGTTAGTCATTATTAGAAATTCGGTGGTCAGCTGCTCGCATCAGAAGGGCGTTTAAAAAATACTGGTTGCTTTTGATTAGGTTCACTTAATGTTCGGATTTAATTCCTCTGTAATCACAGGAAATAAGCTTAATCAACACTTTATTTATCCATTCTATGAGTATGGCTGAATAATGTAGAAATAAAATAAAATTAAAAATAACCTGGTAAAAGTAGCTAAATGTCTTTGGAAAAGTCATTTGGTATGAATATTTGGCATATTTTTTCCTATATCTTAGAATACAAGCATGACTGTAAACCTTAGAGCTTAAAAGCTGAGAAAATTGGATTTAAAAATAATAATGAATATTTTGTGGTGCCAGAGCACACAGCAAATTTTTGCACTGTTGTAGGAAGATGAGCAGAAAAGGGATATTACCACTGCAGTGCACATTTTCTTTTATTTCCTATTCTATTTTGCATGGGGACTATTAAATATAGACTCTCCCAGCATTTTTCAGACAATAAAACCAGCAGTAAAATTCTTACTTTCTTCTAATTGTCCACTTCTACTTTTTTTTTTAACAAAGCATGCCTGTCTCAAATGAAGTTGCAGCCACTTTCTTTTGAAAATAAGCTGAGAATTGATTAAAAAATATATAGTATAGTATAGTACCGTGCAGTGCAGTGCAGTGTAGTGTAGTGTAGCATAGTATAGTACAGTATAGTATAGTAATGCAGCTACTTGAACAATTCAATAAATGTATCGGACCCTTGATTCTGCTCATGAATTATGCCTAAATGAATCAAAAAATCCATAAAAATCATGTCCATCAGTACTGAAATTATTCAACAGACATGGCTATGGAATTTTTGGCAGAAGTAGGCCATGAATTATGTACTCATAAGTTTCTATCTGATTTATTTATTGGTGACCCAAACCATATAACATTGCCTCTGTTCATTGATTATAACTTACCAGTGCTTCGACTTACAATCAAGTTTACTTTCTTTGTGAAACACATTTTCTTTCTTAATTAAATGAGTCTTGGCTACTTGCGTACATTCAAATGATCAGATAGATTTTGGTCAAATACTGTTGAAACATAAATAATGAAAGTAAGCAAACAAACTATGTGAATGACAAATAGCTTGCAAATAGGCTTATACATTGGCTACCAAATGTAATGAGCAGAAACCAGAGCGAAAGGGGAAAGCTGAAAGGAGCATGACACGCTATTGCAGTGACACACGCACTTCCCAAGAAGGAGGGATTTCTATATCCTGTTCCCAGAATTGGTAATTATTTTGGTGCCAAGCAATTGTTGGCTAAAACTTAGTGGCGGCAGTAGGTTTCCAGAACTCAGCTTTTTCCCCTCTCACAAGCTGAGCACTTGTTTGTGCTTTCTTTGGCCACAACATACTGTATTCCCTCTTGCATACTGGCATTGCTTCCACAGAACGTCTTGGCAGGCTGCTGTCTGTAGAGAACCAGCACACACAAAATACTACAGTTTGCAGAACATCAGCTCCTCCGCTTGGTAATACAAGGCAGATTTCTAGGACAGGCAAGTAAAAAAAAAAAAAAAAGTGCCTAAGAACAAGTATTTTATCAGCAGCTTCAAGAAACAGTCCTAAATCCCGCTTGGTTCCACACTGCCGTTTAGCCACTTGCTTGCCACTTGCTACTTGCTTCTTTTCCTCAGCTGGTGATGAGTGCTGCAAGTCTGCATTGATGTTTTCAGTGTTAACAAAATTCTCTCATTTTGAAGTAAGAATACATACTGATCAGTCCAATATCCCTCTATAAACACCCTCTGGGAATACATCTTTCAGATGTCCAGTTGTTCAGATACCCATTTTTGATCATCTTTCATGATAACCTGCTCAGGGAAGCAATGACAAATTGCTCTCTTGTATAGCCTGGGATGCTGAACTCCTGATTGATGCAGTCAATATTCATTCCTGCAATAGTAACAGCCAAAATAGTGCCAGTTTGCCCCAGTCAGTCCTTGACTTTGGCAGTGAGGTGCCCTGGCAAGGTATATCCGCACCTGAAAAGGGCTCAGGAGCGGGGACGGACGTTTCGGCAAACTTCTCTATCGTCTCTCCTATCCACTCCTCAACCCGCCTGCCATAAAAACGTGAGATGTTTATTTCAGTCACCTTTTCTCAGTGAACTGTTGTTCAGGGAAAGTTTTTGTTTGTTTAAGTACAGCAGCCTCTTGCTTTCACTTGATGTTACGGGTAATTTTACTGCCTCTTTTCATTTTGCTACTGTCGTATGTACAGTTACAGTTTCTTACCCTACGCAATGAACTGAGAAAATTTCTGGGACAGCGAGTTACAGGGTATTTGATGCACATTACAGACTCGTGAGAGCAAGGAAGTGTTTGTCTTTTGAAGCAAAATAACATACCTGTGAAATTTTAGTGATTGATCATTGTACGTTTTAAGCAGCCTCTGGTACATTACTGTCCTTTGATGGGCTGTCAAGATGTTACTCCCTGTAATTTGCCCCTTACTCATGAGCTTAATACAAAATAAAAGTGGTGAGTGGAGACTAGACTGAGACAGGGGTCTAATGCTGATTGTCAGTGTACTCGTGTCTTCCTTACTCCTCCCAAATTGGGGATGGATAAATGGCAGCAACCTTATGAAGACCGGCAGCAGATTCCTTAGGACAGGTGGCATTTTTACCTTGCCTTACATGTGATTTCCAAGTCAGAAACTCCTAACTTGTATTCCTTAGAAAAGTATGCTCTAGTTCCCCAGAGCTTTGATCTCTTCCCATAACACAAAATTAAATGGAGCATTTATTTTAGTAGTAAAGCAGTAAAGTATTAAATATAATGAAGTCCACAAAACAATTAAGTTTTAAAAAGGGCCTTTTTCCTGATGAATACAGCAAATATTAATGTATAAAAACTAAAACTGGAACATCTGTAAATTCTGGAGTTTATATTAAGACAAAACTTGACTTCAACAGCTGTGTAAATGTTTTTGTATAGACAGAGAAATGTTTGTAATGTCTGCATAAGACATACCTACATTTCCTGGAAGATCTAATTATACTCTTTCATCCACTTCTCTTGACAAAGCCTTTAACCTTGACATCTATTTGGCTTAGTAAAACAAATTATTTATTGGTTTAGTGGTAATAGTCTTCTATTTCCATTCTCTAAGCAAGTGTCATCTCTGGGTGTGTGTTTGTATGTACGGACGCAAGCCTATGTGTGAAAACAGAATGAAATAAAGACAGGTCTGTAATAAGATATCTTCCAAATTTGGCAGTTTGCATCTGTTTTCACGAATGCTGATTTTATTCAATTTTATTTCGCAAAATTTGCAATTTTCCTATTGTCATATGAGTCAGATCTTAATGAAACTTCTCAGGCATTATCTAACATAACACGCCAAAATCATAAGTTTGACTTAAAATCACGGTATATTATTGAAAACATTCAGCATTCTCTTGACTTACTGTCTCTTTGTATGATTACTTTCTTTATATTTTGTAGATATTTATGAAATCTCAAGGGCTAGAAATTTTCAAATAATTGCCTTATTCCAAATTATAGTATTCAATGTAATCCAGAAAAATATAAACTGTCATCACTAAAATAGCTACTTGACAGCTAGCTTCCATATAATAATATTTCAGGAATGGCAAAAGCAAAACCTTTTGCAGAATCAGGGATGCAGTGAAACTGAAAAATTACAAACAGAAGAAAGGCAAAAATGCACATAAGCTTTTCACGAGTAACAAACTGAATGAGGCATCAACTCCTAAAAAGTTCATGGGTTTCTTAAGCTGTTAAACCTCATTGTCCCTTGAAATAAAGGAATTTATTAGATGAAACTATCACAAATTGGCTTAGCTCAAATTATGTAGAAAATAATGAATTTATTTTTTCCTAATTCTTTCCCAAATCATATGTACACTCTTACTTTCAATACAGCAATATCATAGCAGAATACAATTTTGTGATGTGTACTCATTAAATCTGAGAAGAACTAAGTTCCTTAGCTGTCTGATATTACCCAGTTTTCAGAGAATTCCAGAAACCATTTATGTACGTGTCAATGCTAAGATAAGCTTCTCAGAAAGTTATACATGGTGTGCAAGGCTTATTATATCCAACTGACAAAGATTTTTAAGTTTAAAAAGTACAGCTTGCAGATAAATAAACATTCTGAAAATTAAGGGCTTTCCATTCTACTTCTCTCTGCAAGTCATTTCCCATATATATTCCCTGTACATTATCATACTGCTATGCCATTTATTTTGTATTTACACTAACTTGCATCTCCGCTTTCTAATCTCCACTTATGCACCATATTTATGAAAGGAGAGTGTGAAGAAGCAGCATGAGAAGAAAAGCTGGATGAGATAACATGTTTGTAATCACAGCAAAACTATTATCCATACTAGCAAACAACCATCAGGGCACCTGCTGTTATTTGCTGGTTCCTGGCAACTTCTAGCCCTTGGAGCCTGGGGCAATCCATCTCCAAACAGGTTGCAGCTCATCTAAGTGGCTTTGCTTGGCTTGATTGTCTTTAACCTTAAGCAGAAAGACTCGCACCTCTCACAGTGCCAGCACTCTCTGCATGCACATAAGTTTATATGGTCATGTTAGGCTGTAGCCCAGACTCATCTCCTCTAACATTTCACACTGCCAGCGTGTTGTCACACACTTTTCCACAGGCATGAAGTGTGATAAATGGCTTTTTTACACACAGGATGGATTGGGGCAGATTGGCTTCAGTGCGAGCTCCACCTCTTGAGGAGAATGGTATTGACTCCTTGCTGCATGGCAAACTCCAAGCCTCCAGGCATGGCAAAGAAAACAACTTGGGCACAGATAGAGAGCCCTGAGCATCCCTGGAGAACAACTGAAATCCCGTAACCCCACAGAGCAAACTGCTCTCTTGTCCACCTCTCCTCATCTTCTGTGGGCCTCTGGTACCTGCAAAGACGAAACAGTAGGCAGAGATGGCAAGCAGTATTTGCTTGTTGTAAGATGTGGTTTTATGGAAAAGTGAGGTATTTTTGGACAGGGAGACCTGGGGAGAGAAGAGTTCATACTCGGGTAAAATACAGCAGTAGCATGTGGCGTTTTGTATGGAAGAAGTAGATGCACATTTCTTTCCTGCTTAACTCTTGTGATGCTTTTACAAAAGCTTTTGGGAAAAAAATAAAAGTAAAATTAGGTAGAGAAAATCTTTAAAACTAACTTTAGAAAAAGTCTGACCATCTCCACTCACCCTTTTTCCTGTTATATATTTGTGTGTGATAGCTTCTCATCCTTGCATGACAAGGCAGAGGCTTCAGAAGAGAATAGAGGTGTCTTTTCAAATTACACTTAGATAAGAAAACAGACAGGTACGTGCGTGAAACATTGATCTTCTTAAATACACTGATGGGAAAAGTTAAGAGCTTTTCCCTCTTTCCCCTCAGAGAAGAAAAATATGTCTACCAATAAAATAGTATGTCAAGGACGAGGTTGCACCTCTTCTCCGTAGGATCAGCCTCAGCATTGCCAACACAGACCTACAAGAAGTTCCCCCAAAACTGATGGCCCAGGCCATGGTCAGGAACTTGGATGGAGGCCAAAGATCAACCCAAGAGCAGAATGGGATGGCAATGCTCGGGGGTGGGTGCTTTTCCCGCCAAAAAGACAGATTGTCCTGTGCTATCCAATGTCAAGGGTACCAAGAATACTCGAGGGATGTCAAACCGCTCTTGGTTTTCCTTCAGAGATCAACAAGCGAGGGCTGTGCGCTTCACCGTGGTGGAGGCCATGTGTGGCTGTGGCCTGTGACCCCGAGGCCCAGCGCAATCGCCCGGTACGGCCCGCAGGCAAGGCAACCCTCACCCCCCCACACAGCCTCCCACATCGCCCACCTTCCCCCGGCAGAAGTTCCCCTGCCCGACAGCTTTCCCCGGAGGAAGGGTGCGGGAAGCCGGAGCCCGAACCCGCCCTTGCCTCGGGCCGCAGCCCCGCGGGAAAACGGCGCCGGGCGGGCCAAGGGGAGCCCTGCCGAGCCGAGCCGTGCCGTGCCGGGGAGGAGCCGCTCGTAGCAGCACCCAGAGCCCGGCTATCGGGATGCGGCCGCGGAGGGGAGGGGAGCGAGAGCGGCGGCGCCTTCCCCCGGGAGAAGAGCGAAGTTAAAATAGCCAACGCGACTCCCCCCGCCCCCCCCTCCCTTCCTGGCTCCGCGCCTCCGCCGAATTCCACCACCACCACC